>JAVSCE010004713.1:0-108819 GCA_032199065.1 Smutsia gigantea | reverse complement strand
GTATGGTCTGCTAGATAAAGCCTTTATATTTGCCCAAGGTTGGGCCTGAAAAGTCACTCAAGTATTTTGGCTGGAGTTAGACTCCTCCATTTAAAAGGAAATCAAGTGACAGACATATTTGGTATGAAATGGGAAGCTAAACAAAGTATTTAGCAAAAATTAATGTTGCATATAATAAATGTGATCTTCATTAATTGTTAATTATGTCCATTTGCATCATCACTTAGATAAATCTCCAGCCAGTACTAATCCAGAGGAGAACGTGCAGTGAGGCAGAATCACTGCATTACCAGGACTCTTCCCAGCAGGATTCTTGACTAAAGCAGGAGTGCAGCAGAGTGACTGAATAAAAAATATCCTTGGATACTTTGTGCAGGATTTTATTAGTTTGTAACATCATTTAACAAATGCTAGTAGGAAATTGGCCCAGAGTCTGAGACACAGTTTCTGATTTCACTAAGACTCTAAAAGAGCCTCCATTAGTACAAAAAAATTCCATAGTCGGGGAGCATTACAAAATAAACTTCAGTTCTGAGAGGGGGGTAGCTTTGGTACAGAAGACAGAAAATCAAATCTGAGATCCAGGCACATTGAATATTTGCAATTTATTCCTTTCAAAAATACATGTAGATAAGGTTATTAAAAACAGGAAAGAAAGAAGAGAATCAGTTCTATCATGTAGTCATTTTAAGATTGTTATTCAAATATACTATTAAGTGCTATAGTTGAATGTCTGACTTGTAGAGAGTTTAGAGGCATCAGACTAAATTTCAGATATTCCTCTCACCCATATATTCTTCAAACTGACTTAAAATATACCATAATGTGATGGTTCATGTTGTGTGTCAACTTGGGTAGGCTATGGTGTGCAGACATTTCCTTAAAAAACAGTCTAAATGTCTCTCTAAGCATTTTTTTTACATAAGATCAACTTTAAATCAGTAGACTTTGTGAAAAGTGGAATATCCTTCGTAATATGGATAGGCTTCATCCAATTAGTTGAAGGCCTTAAGAGAAAAACTATGGTCCTCCAAAGAAGAAAGAATTCTGCCTCAGGACTACATTCAGACTCTAGTTGCAGCATCAAGTCCTTTGGGTCTCCAGCCTGCTGGCCAGTCAATGCACCATATTCCTTAAATCTCCTTCTTTCTCTCCCTCCCTCATCCTATTGGTTTTGTTTCTCTGGTGAGCCTAATACACCAATTTTAAAAAGTTGTTTTCTTTTTTTTTTCCTAAAAATGACTGGTCATACTCTTGCCTTCCATCCAATCAAGTTATTTGCTTTGCCTATTGACATTTAAGCAGATGTTACACTAGACCTTTCTTGAACAATTATTTAAATGAATTTTAACTTTGTAAAATCCAACATTTTTTATGTAGTTATTTGTCAAAAAAAAATACTTCTTCTAAGTAGGTATTATGTCTCATAGTATTCCTTTCAATGCTCAACAAATAGTTTTATATGTAAAAAAAAATTTAGCAAGTGGATTATAATTAAATTTGATAGCAGTTTAGAGGTGAATGTACCTCTTTGTATTCTCCCAGTCAACCTTGCTATTCTGCTTGGCTGCCACATACAGTTGTGTAGGGCCTTATTCGCATGCCCTGGATGGTGGCCCTCATACACAGAAATGGTAATGATAAATTTATAACTGAGGTATAAATAGTCTCATGATCCATACACCTTGACCAAAATATGTACATATACATATATATGTTCAAATATGTATATGTGTATGTGTGTGTATATATACGTATACAGATACATATATGAGAGATTTAAAGTGTACTAAATTCAAAAATGAGAGAGTGCCTTCTAGAGGAATTCTGTACTTAACAATACAAGTTTTTGTAAAAGAGCAAGTTATCACAGTGCTTATTTTGAATTACAATTATCTCAATTTCAAGGAAGGAAAAGAAGCTTGCAGATCTAACTACTTTTTTTTCTATGTATTTACAGGAAGCCTTTTCATTACATATTTTCATAGATGTACAATCAATTAATGGGACCACTGATTCTTTATAAGTTACATATTTCAAACATAACCAAATCAAGTTCAATATTTATTTATATGAATATTGGTTATTCCTGAATAATAACTTTGGAAAAGCTTCAAAGGTCCTTGAAAATTTTTACCTCATTCAATATGGGAAATAAAATAAAAGCTCACATATTTTCTTCCATAACTTTTAAATTAATTCTTATTGGGTTGTTCTTTTTTCATAGTGTTTGCAATATTTTTAGGTACTTGTTGAACATGTAAAAATCCCAGTGGAACAAAAAGAATTTATCAGTGAGTATTGTACTTAAATTATTTTAAATTTAACTCATTTATAAAATAATAATATAGATTTATTTTTATTCAATGTATGTTAAAAATACAATCTAAAATTCAGTTCATATCTTATTCTACTATATTTATACAATCTAAAAGATATCATCTTGATTTAATTTCACATGCTTTAGTTTTTCAGGATTACTTAAAATATTAAACAAAATTTATATATGTATAAGACTGATCATGGCCTGAAAGAAAAGGCAACCTTATAATAAAAATTCAAGTTTGGCTTCTTTCATAATGAAATTAATGTAAAGTAGGTTTTCTTTCATATTGACCTTCTGATGAGAAAATTAACCATCTTTACAAAATTAGATAGATTCCATTTCCCATGACATACAAATATTGCCAAAAGCAGCATATGTGTTTTAAAGAGAGAAAAATAGTTTACCACACACACTCATGGAAAATGCATATTCAGGAAATACTGTTTCGAACATACACAAATGTGTTTCTTAAAAACATGTATTTCATTTGTTATCAAATATCTTTGTCTTACTGATACCAATTTTACTTTCTTGTATTCACATATACTTTAAGATAAATGCAAGAAAGATATATATTTAAAATAGTTTTTATTTAGATGGTAGGGGAGGAAAACTTTTCCTCGAGTCTTCTAGGTTCTTTTGGCTGGTCTTAATCAATAGATTAAGTTAACAAAAGGCATATTAACAGGATAAAATATTAATTAAGTGCTTAGGGGACCCCACAAAAATGATGAGAGGCTGCTTGATGGGCAGTTGAGGCTTATATGTTGTTCTGAGCTAAGAAGAAGTGGGTAGGAGTCTTGAGGCTGCAAAGAAAGGAAGACAATTCACAGAAAGATGGGAATAGCAAATATCTGGAAAACAAATTGTTTGCTATGCCATGCAGAGACAATCACACAAAGAGGGCTTTGGGCAAACAGGCCCTGTCAGCTCCCCATAACTTACCACACCAAGCCCACTCTCTGTAGTTATCTCTGGTAATAGCTCTCTTCCCGGACCAGGCCCTCTATCTGAATTCTGAGAGGCAGTTAAGGGAGAGTCTTTTGGACTTTGATTTTCTTCAGCTCAAAATAATCAGTATGGCAAAGTGATGCATTCTGGGGAGACTTGTTCTGGACCCCTTCAAAATCAATTTATTTTCTTCTACATATTGTCAACAGGCAATAAGTGCTCCAAAAAGAAAAAAGGTGATATAACTATTAGGACAGAATCACATTATCACATTTGAACATTGGTTGGTTGACTCCGACTTTCCCTTTTTCATTTCCTGGATGTTGTGATTTGAAAAGCACTCGAAGAAGCTTCTGCTGACAAGTGCCTGGATCATATGTAACTGGACTGAAAGAGGCCTTACAGATCAATGATTAGAAGTCTGGCTGGCATACGTACATTTCAAGGAATCATAAGAGAATATCTAAGTAGCTTCAAACCTGTGTAAATGGAAACTGTGCCTACAGCATGTCCTTGGCCATTGCAAATGTTTCCAAAACCTCTTCTCTAACAAAAAGGGATATGTACAGATTGAAGACTGGGAAGGGATATTTAATAACAGATGATCTGAAAAAAAAAACTTAGGAAGAAAGAAAGAAGCACCAGGTACAATTTCACACAAATCAATCACACAAACAGTAGAAAACTTTAAAGTTAGCATATTTTAGCTCCTTTAGTATTTCCCTTTTCTCAGCACAGCCTTCCTGCGATAATAAAATCTTTCTGATTGTTTTTAGAACTATTGCCCTTGTTTTTCTAATTACAGCAAAAATACTTTTAGAAGGTTCTCGGCAAAAATACTTTTAATCACACATAGAGTACAATCAGTTAGATCCATATTTGGGTTCTAAAGCACACACAGAGTAATTAAGGATTTCTTATTTTTGCTTCTGGTATCCCTCATTATTATGCTTCACTTACTGTGAACATATTTTTAATTGTTTATGTGTCTATATTTGCTTATTTTACCATAAAATTCTCAAAAGACAGAACCATGTCTTGTTCATATTTATATCTCTAACACAAAGTACTAATGCTGGTACTTAGTAATTTATCAATTCATTTCTGTCAACTATTTCTCTGGTAAACTTGGGATAGTAAAAAAAAATGGTGCTCTCTTTTATTTGTTTTGCTTTATTTGTATCCAAGCAAACAAGAGGAATCATTTAGACTGCATAGAAGTTTTGCCTTCCAACCAAATAACTTCTTTTTTCCCCTCTATTTGGATATAGACTGGAAAATTTATAGGAAATACATAAAACAAAACAAATTCCCAAAAGTTGCATTATATTGTGCTGGAAAATTTTTGTTTTACATAGAAGTCCTTGAAAAGTGAAGGGAAATCCATTATCTTTTTTCCCATCAGGTAAATTGGCCGTGGTAAGTCGAGCAACTACCATTTCAAAACTAGTGTCTCTTTGGAGTTACTCACAGCTCACTTTTATGCAAGTGAAATGATACAAGGACATAGTTACTGGTGCGTTCAGCAGTCCTGTAGCTCAATGACTCAGTTTTCACTTTTGTTATGTACCTTTGGGGTAATTCGTGTTTATAATTTTGTAATTCTTATATTTAGAATGCTTTGATAAACAATACTTTGAGAGAAATGAAAAAAGAAAAAAAACTGCTTCAGGGTTTTGCTTTTAAAGCAATAAAAATAAAGGGATAAATACAATGCCATTTTTCTTCCCTGATTAAAAAGACTAACTCTAAACACACACAGTAAGATTCATTTTTCAATTTGGGGACTCCAGTGAAATTAAAGCAAGATAATATTAACAGCAATGATAGTAATAATAAAGCAACAGATAAATATATTTTATCTGAAGTTCTGAGTTATAACATACACCAAGACATTATAAAAATATAAAATTTTGAGGAACATGTCATGAGTTAGAGTCCTGGCAGAAACGATATAACTTCCTCACATGGGAGAATTTGAGGAGAACTTTACAAAGCCGTTATTTTCCAAAGTCAGGACAAATACAGGGAAACTTTTAGACAGCATTGTACTCCTGTGTGGCTGCTGTTCGTCAGCAAGAACAATTATCACTCCTTTGATTCTTGGGTTTCAGCCAATGGGGAAAAACTTAAGAGATACAGATACACATCTACATCTAGAGAGCTATCTATAGTGTCTTAATACTGTAAATAAACCCAAATGTTCAGCAATAGAACCACATGTTAAATAAACTATGTGTATTTTCACAATAGATACTAATTCTCAAATAGGTTTCATAAAATTATATGGCAAAAGAAAGTGACTTTAATATTTAAAAAAAGAAATAGAATGCCTTTGTAAAGCTTTATTGAGGTAAATTTGCTGTACAAAAGTTGCATTACCTTAAAGTGTAAAACTTGATGAGTTTTAATATATTTGTTTATACACCATGAAAACACCATAATGAAGATAGTATTTTCTCATGCTCCATTGTAATACATCCCTCCTGTTACCATGGCCTAGCACAGTATCATAGTAGATTAGTTAGCATTTTCTGGATTAAAAAAAAAATGAAATCGCAAAGCATTTACCCTTTTCTTTTTCACATGTCACATATTTTGCAGAAAAGAGGAAAATAAGTAACATAAGGAAGGTAGCACAGTAGTACTATTAGATTAAATATAATTTAAAATAAGAATATTAAGAAAAATACATTTTAAGATTTTTTAAACGTCATGAAAAACAATTTACTCCTATGTATGCAACAGTGCCTCAAATTATAATACAAAAATTAAGTTTAAATAAAAATATAAATCTGCAGTCAGAAGAGTTTAATAAAACTATTCCAAACCTTATATTTGCCCTGATGCAGTCTGGAAATTAATGAGAATATAGAGGTCTTAACAAATAATGAAAATGAACAATTAAGATCCAATACATCTTCCTTTTAATATATAGAAAGTTTTATAATCAAAATATAAAGAATGAACATTTCCCTAAATACCCAATAAATATTTACAAAATAGTGACCACCTATCACCAGTAAGTTCTCAATATTTTCCAAATGACTATTATGTGAAAATACAGTAATTTTAATAACATTGTAAAAGCATTCAAAATTAAAACTTTTGTCTGAAGTCTAGAAAGCATTCTTAAAAAACTTATGTATTAAAATATAATAACAAAAAATAAATATTTTCAGTCAAGAAACAATGGCATTATTATTTATATAAATGTGTATATTAAATTAGGAAGACTAAGCAAAGGAAATGATATTTGTCCTAAAGCTAGGAAATTTTTTTTTAATTTTAAATGAATGAAATAGAAATGATGACAACAGAAACTGTTAATGTAAAATCCAAAGCAAAATACTAATTATAATAGCATAATTAAGATAGAGAACCATATACAAAGCATGGTAAAATATTATGAGGTATGCAGAAATATTTTAGGAATGAAAAGGAGCATACATTTAGATGGAGCTAAAAAGTTATAAGATGTTTTTCATATTATAACTATACAATTTGAACACTTTTGAAATGGCTATTTTTCTAGGTAATAATTCAGCATTAAATTTACTCAAGAAAATTTTAAGCTATGAATAAATCGATAACAATTTTAAAAAGTGAATGAGTATCAACAATAAGACACTAGACATGGATAACTTTGCACGTAGCTTTATAGTTTATCTTATACAACCGTATCCACAATATAAAAAAATGAGTTACCTTACCCCAATAATTTATATATTCACACAAATTGGATATCAAAGGAAATATACAATCAACAAAATTTATACAGGATTTGATCATATGAAAATATAGATTCAAAAATTCTAAATGAAAGTAAATTCAGATATGACACAGCGATTCATTTAATGAACAAAATTAGGTAATATGAAGTCAACAACAAAACATTTGTAAGTTTATTCCACTTGACGCTAAACATTAAAGAGACAACAGAGTTCTTCATAGGTCCAGAAAAGTGTTAATAAAAATTAACTTCTATTCATGAAGGGGGGTGTCGAGATGTAATTGAAAATCCCGATAACTTCTTATATAATTAAACAATTAAAAAAATTATACAGTAAATATTACACTTCTCAGAGAAATTTCACCATATCATTTGAGGGCTATGAATTATAGTTTTTCCCTTGCTATCACGCCTTCTATTGAGAAGTGTAGTGCATGCCCCAATCTATGCAATAAGAAGAGGAAAAATAAACAACACTAATGCATGGGTAAGAAGTAAAAGTGTTATTTGCAGATGATCTGATAATCTAAAGAGAACACATTAATGATCATCAGTAGTGTCAATAGCCAGTTAGGAAGTAAAATAAAAGTTAAAAAATTACCATTCAAAAATGCAAAAATTATTGCACAGGCAAAAGAAATTAACATGTGCAAAATTGTTATTAAAAAAGTTGCAAAATAATATTGAAGTTCATAAAATACCTGGATAGAATATAAATAGCATAGAGCAATAGACATAGGAATGCTAGGCATCCGTATATATATATATATATATATACACACACACACACAATGGAATATATTTACAATGGTGTACATATATATATACACACACACTCACAACACAATGGAAAACCACACAGCTATTAAAAAGAAAAAATCTTGCCATTTGTAACAAAATAAATGTGGATGGATCTTTATGGTATCTATCTCAGTGAAATAAGTCAGATGGAGGAAGATAAGTACTGTGTGATTTCACTTATATCTGGAATCTTAAAATACAAAACAAATTCAAACTGATAGATGCAAAGAACACGACTGGTGATTACCAAAGTGCATAGGAGTGATGGATGAGGCAAAACCAGTGAAGGGGGTCATTTGTATGACAGATGATAACTAGACCTTTACTTGTGATCATTTTGTAGTGCAAAGGTTGAATTATAATGCTGTAAACTGGAAATACATGTTATATACCAATTTTACATCAATAAGAAAAACAAGGTATATATCTTAAATATACACAATTTGTATTTATTAATTATACTTTGGTAAATCTCAAAGAAAATACCTACACAAAACTAAAAACTGAAAAGATAAAAGCATCCTTGACAAACTAGTTTTTATTCAAAGCATCTTTTACTGAAGGCATTATAAGATGCATAATGCTACCCAACACAGCACTGCTAATATTACATTGTGAAAGGTGTCTTTTTATATATTTGTCAATTTTCTGAAAGAATAAAGCCTAAATTAGAAATGTTATATGACACATTTGGAAAACCAAAGAAAGAAAAATTATCATACAGGCAGTTTTTCTTTTAAAAGGGGACAAAAAGGGAAAGAACTGCAGGACAATGTAAATTATCACCTTTCTACTACAAGCTCAAAGGCAGATACTATTTCTATACAGATGAATACTAGCCTGATTTTCTTACCTCCTCCTTTTCTTTAGGAAGCTATTCTATAGTATCAGTGGGATTGGGCAATCTGGCAGGTTTCCTTAGACTTCAGCATTTCTAACTTTGCAATGACTTGATGACAGTAAATTGTCCAACCCTTCTTTATGTCTTTGGCCAGGACTGCAAAGCTTCTATTGAAAGTAAGTAGTTAATAAATGCTTACTGAACGAAGTATTAATAATCTATTATTACTAATAGTGTTGAGAAGTGTTGTTGAGAAGTGAGTGTTGAAAAGGGTGTTCTTTATATCAGTTGTGTTTGTCCTTGATTCTATTTAAATTATCTCTTCCTAGTTTTTTTGCTTATAATTTTTGTATGCTCATGGTATGTTATTATTTGGGGAGCACTGTTAAAATGCTCAAATAACTTTCAACTTTTTTACTGCCTGTCTCTTTCTCTTAGAATGCATATGCAAATTGTGTGCAAGTTTGTGTATCTATTCTATGTGTTTATTGAATACTTGCTCCATACTGTTATCTGTTTGAGGTACTAGACAATAGACTAAATAAGATTGCCAACAGTTCAATAGCAATTTATAGCTTATCTGAAAGTCTTTCATTTGTATAACCTTATTTGCTCCTATATTCATGTAAATATTAGATGATTTTCTACACTAAGAGATACTACAGCTCGTCTGGATTTCTGTTTCTTATAAAAAAAAAACCTTGCAGGTTTGACATTAAATTTAATGTAATTAAAGGTTTACCCACCCTCAAAAGAAATCAAGTGAAGATTTCCATAGTTTGACTAAATTGTTTGCACTATTTTGAAAGAAACATATTTGTGAAAAACATATAATATTTTTACTTTTGGTAATTGTGTTAGTCAAGGCTCTCGAGAAAGAAACAGAATCATAAAGATATATATATTATATATATATACACACACACATATATAATATATATATTCAGCATATAAATATGTAAAATAATGTATAATACATATAAATATATAAATGTACATATAAATATAAATAAATGTAATATAAAATGTATTTATATAACAGTTCAACATATATAAAATAATATATAAACAAAGATACAAATATAATATTAAATATCAATATATTTATAGCATATATGCATGTATTTTTAAAAAGTGATTTATTATTAGGAATTGGCTCTCAAGATGTGTTAGGTGAGTCAGCAAGATGGACACCCAAGAGAGCCAATGATGGAGTTCTGATCCAAAGCCTGGCAGACTTGAGACCCCTGTGCACTGATGTTTGATTTCAATTCTGAAGTCAGGAAATGCTGATGATATCCCAATTCAAGGCAGTCAGGGTCAAGAGGAATTTCCTTACTCAGAGGAGAGTCAGCTTTTTTGTTCTATTTATGCCTTAAACTTGTTGGATAAGGACTACTCACATAAAGGAGAGCAATCTGCATTACCAAATCTACCTATTTTAAGTGTTAATCTCATCCACCAGCATTCTCACAGACACACACGGAACAATGTTTGATCAAATATCTCTATCTCTTTCTCTCTTTATATATATCTGTATGTGGTCTATATCTGTATATACAAACACACAAGAAATGGTTGGAAAAAGAAAGAGAGGAGAGATAATATACTTTGGGGATGGAGAGACATCAGGAATAAAAACAGCATGAGTCATCCCGACAATAATAATGGAAGCTAGAAGGCAATAGCACAAGGGGACTTAAAAATTCTGAAATATTAATATTCTATAAAGGATATATAAAGGATTTTTATTTTCTTCAAAGTAGCATTTAAGTTAGACAGTAAATTACAGTTATTATAAGACACACAAAAATCTTGAAAATTCACTTCCCACTCATTTATTCTATGTATGTTATGGAAAGATTTGATCCACAAAAAAAGAATATTAAAAATGAGGGCAGGAACTTGAGATGCAGGAAATAAAGAATCCAATACAGAAATGTGAAAAATATGTATGTACCTATAGATATATAACTATATTCAATTTTCTGCAGTAGATTATAGATAGCATCAGGACTAAAAGGTACATACTTTTGACTGCTAAGCTAATTAACAATTACAAGATGAAATTATCCATTCAATAATATTTTAGAAGTATATCTATCATTATATGATGTAATTAAAATATAATTTAAAAATATATTTATACACTGACTTTTAAAGTTTTCACACCTCACATTATCAAGCTACATAAAAATGGCAAAACAATTTTCATGAAATTCATGTACGCTCTTCAAATTAAAAAGAACAATAATCTGATTCCTGGACTTTACTACATTAAGGATGTTACATTAACTTAAAATTAAAGTATTAGGAATTTACTTAAAGAAAATAATAAAGCTGATGATGGATGTAAATTAAATAACAGGATATATTTAAATTATTATATAAAAGCTCATTTAATTTCATCAAGTCATGTATGTACATAATTATAAATGAAGCAGAACTATAAAGAATGTATTCAAGTCCACAGGCTGCTCCCCATCTCTCACTATCGCATCCCTAGTGCCACTGATCCAGCAACTTTCTTTTTCAATAATTTTTCATTTTTTTCATGGTTTTTAAAATGCATGTTTCTAGGTCATATAGTTTATCTGCTCCTTTTAATTTTTAATTTTAGATATTATTTGTTTTCTATCATGGAAAATGACATTTTCAGGTCTTTATCACAACCATCTTCACATTTCCTCAAAACTTACTACATTTTGTTCAATATGCAATGTTTAATTGTTCTGTATATGAAAATTTGCTATTTGTTGAACTAAGAAATATAGTATTACCTGTTACATAAAGGTTTTATTTTCTTTCTAGAGTTAATTATTTAACTCTTAATAAGTTAATTATTCATTTGCCATTCTCCCACCTAACCGCATCCATACCTATCACATCCTTTAAATGCCTGGCAATCTGTGCCCTGACAATCCCAGCAGGAAATTCTGATGCAAGCTGAAGTTGGAGATTCACTGTTGTAAGGTAATCAGGCAACAAGTGATATTTAATTTTTTCCCCTATTGGGAGTATCCCTGTTAGTAATCTTGGTAATCTTTCTTTCTGTGGCCTCTCATAGAGACAATGAATGTGTCATGATATATATCTGGTAAACGGAATTTTCCACTGACGTGGGGCTAGCAAAGTGGTCATCTCAAAATTCATAGCAGTTATGTCCTAGAGTATGCAAACTTCTAATTAGGACTCTGTTTCCAGCACTGTGCCTATTTGCTTTGTTTTCTCTACCCTAGAGCTTCTTTGATGCAATTTCTCCAGACATCAAACCTTCTTTTTACCCTTAAGGATGTTCAAGGAGGCCAGTGGACGTTGGGGACACATGGACATATGTGAACAAACATACACATTTCATTCCTGCACCTTAATTCCAATTTTCTGACATAACTTTTTTTCCCTTAAATGGCCAAGTAAATAACACAATAATTGATTTCCTTGCTGCTTTGGGTGTATGATGGTAGAATTTTGAAAACTATCTCTTAGGGAAGTTATTTTAATTGTTCCTTTGCTAAAATAATTGACTCTTTTCATCAGTTATCCAATTTACTTTATAGTAAAATTATTTCTTTTGAGATAGGTTTAGAAAGTTAAGATCCAGTAGTTTCCACACAAATAATTACTAAATGTTACTATGTTCCAAATATTGAGCTACATGCAGGATAACTTTTTATTGTCATCTCCTTAGTAGACATACAGTAAAGTTCATGGAAAACTGTATATATATATATATATATAGGAGACCAAATAATAATGCAATTTAGTACAGACTTCTGTTATTCTACTGTTATTCTAGAATAGGAAGATATCAATGGGAATTGGAGTTATTACTAAAATGACTTTATTAAAGTGGATGAAGATTTGAGTGGAGAGAAAGGAGCAAGAAAATATTTCAGGTGGGGTAAATTGTTATCAGATAACCTAAAGAAATCTAAAAATTAGTATAAATATCTTTATTCTATTCACGTCTCTATATATCCAAAATAACATTTTTGTAATATGATATATATTATATTTACATTTATATCTATTTTAATACTATCATGTATTTTCTAAAATACATAAATATGTTTCAATAAGTAACATACTTTAATAACCATACATATTAAACTTGTGTTTTCATATATACACACGTAACACAGTGTGTGTGACACGTGATATCTACATACATAAATCACAGTGTTAAGCCCTAAATTTTTCCTCATTGAATCTTCAACACAATCTTATCACTGAAGTACTATTATTCTTCTCATTTTTCAGATACAGCAAGTTTAATTTGTTCAAGGTTACACAGTTAATTAGTTAATGCAAGAGGAGGGATTCACATCCAGATGGTTCAGCATGAGTCAAATAATAAACTAGTGCGCTAACCACAATTGCCTCTCATTTCAATTACTATATTAAATAAGTACATAATTTGAATACTTTCTTCCCCAAAGAATCAGTGACTCGTGTTTTGGGGAGCTAGGAAAATTGAGTTTTCTATCAAGTCTGAGCTAAAGGAGGAAGTAAAGCATAATTTTTTTTGTTTTAAGAACAACTGAGGAGGTTGAGAAGTATGTGCTCCAAAAGTTAATTACTTGGGGAGCAGCCAAATTAAAAAGGATAAACCTGAATGAGTCATAAATTGAAAGTGGTAGGCAACGAGGGAGAATCTGAGTAGGAGCCAAAGAAACAGAGAATAGTAATAACAGAAAAAGTCTGTACTGTTAGCAAATGCAGGACATATTCCCTAGGAGGATTTGCACTCAGCCAAGCATCTGGAGATTATCCAGATGTTATTCCTTTTGAATAATTGAAAGGGCATTTCATATAGGTTTTGTTCATATGAATTTCTTTCAAATTTATATCATTTGCTGATTATAAGATTAATCAATGTCATTAATGTTAACCCGAAAAAATTTGAAATCTGAAATGTTGAATGCTTGTTAAGAATTTATGTCAGGATTATTATTAACTGTCTCCCCACTCTTTTTGTACATTATCCCTCAAATACTAATTAAAATGAAGAAATATGACAGAATTTCTATTTCTGGTAATATGACACACTGACTATTCTGAAACCTCCCTCAACACATCGAATGCTTTTTAAAAATCTTTAAATGCATAGTTTAGTTAGCAAGAAAGTTAAGTAAGTGCTGAAAAATCTCAAAGAAAACAAAATTCAAGAGGGAATGTCACCAAAAAAGCTAAGTTGTCCTTAGAAAATACACAAATTGGAGGAGTTTTTAGTTTGTGGTTTTAATCCAGCAAGTGTAAAGAAAAACAAAACAAAAATCTTCCCAGTAACAAGGAAAAGGGTCAGACCAAAAGTCCTTCAATATGAAGCCATGATGCCAATATATGAATATTCAATGAAATAACTGGGAGAAAAATAGCACTCCACAATACAAGTACAAAAATTAAACTTGATGAATGAGGGAGTGGGGTTCAGAAAAGCCTTCCTTCATGATTCATAATCCCTAGTCTGGCCTGAGCAGTTGTGAGACCTGAAAACATCACCAACAGAACCCAACTGCCTAAAGCTCAGAATTTATGTAGAATTTCTGAGTATTGTCAATAGTCCAGACTCCTTGTAGAAGAAAACGTAGCCCTCAGTATAGCAACAGATGTTATCACAGCCCCTCCAACTTTTCTGAATAATATAGTACAATCATCATGGGCTAAATAGAATGAAAAAATAACCAAAGAAATGGGCTACAGAGAGCAAGAGTTAACAGAATAGACACAAACAAAATAATCAGAATCAGATGTAGAGTACTAAAAAATATGAATATTACGTTTAAATAATTAAAGGGGATATTCAAGTAGGTGAAAGGAGGCTATTGAAATACTCATCTTGATTTTGGAAACAACCAAATAAAAATTCTAGAAATAGAAAAAAGTTTCCTGAGATGTAATGGAATAAAATAGACACAATGAGGAAAGAAGGAATGAATCAGAATACAAATCTAAACAGAATTATTTATTAAAACAAATAATCAGAGATAGGAAAGTAACAGGGAAATGGAGAGAGAGATTGAGAGGAAAATGAGAGATTTCAGCATTTATCTACTGGGAAAACCAAAGAAACTAGTGAAAAGTCTAGATATAAAGATATGCCGGATGAGAAATATTCTGATTTATTTAAGATAAAACTGTTCAGATTTTGGAAGCTTCATGAATCGTATGCAGGACAAATGAGCATAATTCCACACCTAGAATCATCTTAATGTAACTAGAAAATACCAATGACAATGAAAAGACCTTAAATAAATTAGCAAATTATGTAAGTACTTATTCTCTTCAAAGGAACAGTGTAAGTCTGAGCACTTCCACCAACAGTATTAGCGAAAGTCAATGAATAATATTTCAAAGTATTAACTGCAAAATGACATTTTTTTCATGACTTCCATAAAATCAATTATGGCCAAAATAAAAAATGAAACAAGGGAACTGCAGACAAACAAAAATTGGTAAGTTCATTGCCAACACATCTATTATGGATATGAATGAACCAGACAACCTAATTAGAAAATGGGCCAAACATATGAATAGATAAACACACGCAATCCAAAACGTAATAAAAGGTAGGGAGAAGGAAGGAATGAGGAATTACTGCTCAATGGGGATGCAGTTTCCTTTTGGGGTGGTGAAATGTTCTGAAACTAGATACTGGTAACACAACATTGTGAATATACTAACTCCCGTTCAAGCACACACATTTAAAATGATTAAAATGGTCAATTTTTGTATTATGTGGTTTTCACCATGATAAAAATATTTACAAAGATATATTACTAGAACAGTGGTAGTATGTAATCATTTATAGTTTACCTCATAAGCTACAGTATATCAAGAGTTTTTGAGTTCAAATCTTGGCTTCACAGCCTATCATCTATGTACTCTTGTAGAATTTATGAACACTTCCTTTACCTCAGAGTTTTTATATAGCAAAATAGAGGTGGTTATGATAACAACTACATTGTGAAGATTAATAATGTAATAAGGCATAGGAAAAATCCCAAGATAATAAGCTCTCAATTAGGTTTAACTCTTCTTTATAATTTATCATGGCCAATAATATCATCATTATTATTGCTAAGATCTTGTTCCTAATGTTTTGTCAGCTTAAAATATTCATACCAAATTTTTCTGCCATTCTTTGGATTAACAATTCCAGAATGCCTTTCATGAACCTTCAGGTTACATTTACGTTTTTTCTCTCCAGTCCCTGGATTGCTACATATATAACACCTTTTTAATATTTATGTCATATTGAAATTATTGGTTTATTTATCTAGTTTATCCATTAAAAAGTCAGTTTCACAAAAACAATACATTGTTTAACTTTGTCTCTTGAGCATACTGCAACACAACACACACACACTCACACACACACACACATCCCAAACTTGTATTTGCTCAGTTGAGCAATTATCATACACATGATTGACATATACATTATTCTGTTTTTTTCATTAAACACACTTTTGCCATTTAATGTATATCAAATTATAGAAAAAATGTATGAACCTTTCAAGGTTTCCCATATTAAGGTGAAAGAAGAAATATATAAATATATATATGTATAAAATATAATATATATTCATTTAGCAAATATTTCATAGCACTAACTATATGTACAAGGCTGTTATAAGTATTTTAAATATTAATTCTCAAACTTTTTATAGTTATGTGGTTTGTATCTAAGTTTAGATATAAGTACTTTATGAGACAAAATAAAATTTCAGACACTGACTAAAGTTACATGCTGACTCGAAGTCGCACTGATTCTTAGCTGAGTCTTTATTTTTTTGCCTTGGAAAAAAATTTCTTCCCCAGATGACAAAAAAAAAATAGAAAATTAGAAGATTAATCACACACATATGCTTTTTACAAAGGGCTCCTCTGTCTAACCACATGGTTTCCTAGAACTTAGAATACAGCTCAAGCAACTGACATGATTAACATGAGAGGAACTATGACACAGTCAACTTAAATATCCATAATATTATCGGTTTGGCACAAAAGACCAGAGAAATAATGAGTTATATCAGTACACTGTTAATCTCTTAGGAAAGGAAAGCTGAGACAAGAAACAACAAGAACCCTCATCCATATACCCTTGTTAATTCTGAGGATGGAAATGGACATATATTAGCAATTGGTTCTTGTCCCGATACTGAAAATTATAATGACATATAATACTATGTCTGACTGATTTCAGTTTTGAATAGCACTTGACAATTTCAGTAGATAAGAACTAAATTGTCAACAAATTTTAATTATTATATACATGCACAGCCGTCATTTCATGCAGCTTTAGAGGGTAAAGATACATCAATTAGTGTTCTTGGCTTGACTTTATTTAAACAAATCATTTTCCATTTTGAGATATATATAACATAGAGTTTGTTATATACATCTCCTCTCTGTATTTGCTTTAAGGAGCTTCTTAACTGGGATACAAAATATTTTGCCCAAACCCTATATAATAAAATCAAAGCAATAAAGAACACTGTGATAAAGAGGGATCCTGCAAGTTCTTTCAAAGCCACCATGCATTTGTAGAAATCTCCATCGAGTTAATCAATAGGGAAAGCAGCATATTTACTGCTTGATTCCCAGGCATTTGAAAATGTCTAACACAACAGAGAAACCATTTTTAGTTGGCAAGTTTGAAGTAGAGCTTTACAAGGTGTGAGGACTCATATTTGGGGAATGGTTAACAGGTCTACCAAGATACTAGCAACATTAAGAAATGCTTTGGGCACCCAGAGGATATCTCGATGTCCACATCAGGAGTCAGGAGGCTTAGTCAATTACCCAGTCTTTTGTAGAAATAATATAACTAACTTCCTCTGCAAGATATTAAAGTCTGAGGGAGTCACCAGATCTTCTGTATTCTGCACAAAAGAACTGGTAAAGTGGGCAAGAGGGGCCAAGGTCCAACCCCAGTTCTGCAGCATAAAAACAGAGAAAAATGTTTTTCAGTAATTTAAATGTGTGTTTCCTTCCAGTTCATGTTCAATATGCACATAGAGTATATCTGTCATGCTATGAAAACAAAGAAAAGTGAGACTTTAGGAATACAGTAAACAATGTTAATTATAATGAGAGCCGCCAGAAATTGAGTGTTGTCTTTGCTAGGCACTGATATATTTACTTGTTTAATTTTTATTACTGATCCAAGCGTGAGTTACCATCATTCATTTGTAGCAATCTACATTATCAGGCATTATTATGAGCCATATGTTCTGCAAGTTGCTGTAGAAAGTAAACGTTAAAAAGGAACTAGTCACTCCTCAAAGAGTTTTCAATCTTGTAGTGGAGGCAAATAATACCATGACAACTCAATGGGGAAGATTTTACCAAAGTAGGAGTGAAGAAAAAAACATAATACTGTGAAAAAACAAAAATTTGAAGTAAATAATTCCTTTTGACTGGAGGAATATCACTGCAACTAAAATAAAACATTTGTCACTTCAAAGTGGGTAAAAATAATGTGATCCAACATGGAACAGACCAGAAGTAAGATGACTATGTTGAGTGCAAAATGGAAAAATGGTCTTCTGGGAAGAATGAAATGAGAAGTGAAACTATTTGAAATTGTCAGCTTACTATTAAAGTCAGTAGGCAAGTTGGAAATGGGCTTTATCATTACCTCATTTCATTCTTGAGGTCAATTTCACTCACCAAACTGGTTTCCAAAATAAATGTCTTAAAGAACAGAGATTACCAAAAATATGTTATTAGTCCAAATAACAACACATAATTTCCCTGCTTCCCTTTTATTCTCTTTTCTTCCCCTACACACATGAATATTTCCACAGGTGATTTTAATTTCAGTGTTACACTCATTAGATAAATCTTTGGGTCAAAAATCCTTTTTAATTGCTTGGTTAAGTTTGTTATTGGCCTGTTTAGGAATTTTGCATGTAGATTCATAAGTTTTATTGAAATATACTTTTACATTTTCAATTATCTTTACCTGGTTTGGTATTGTATCACTTCTCTATTGCTGCATTAAAAAATTACCACAAATTTAATAGCTTAAAATAACACCCATTTTTTATGCCACAGTAAGGTATGGGCTGCTCAACTGGATTTTCTGCTTCAGATCTTAAATGCTGAAATCAAGATTTAGGAAGGCTAGGTTCTTATCTGGAGGCTCTGGGGCAAAGCATTTCCAAATTCATTCAGGCTGTAAACTGAATTCATTTCCTTGCTTTGGAAGACCGAAGTCCCCATTTTCTCGCTGGCTGTCAACTTGTAGGTTATTCTCAACTTCTAGAAGCTTCCTGCATTCCTCATCAGTGGTCCCCTTTATCTCTGAGTCAAAGGGTGTGCTTGGAATCCATCTAGTGCTTCAAATCTCTGATTTATCTGCCTTTAAATGGCTCACGTGATTAGATTTGGCCTATCCAGATAATCTCCATATTTTATGACCAACTGATTTAGGACTGCACACCTGCAAAATCCCTTTACAGCAGTTAGATTAGTATTTGTTAGAGTATCAGGGACGAGTCTTGGAGAACCATCTTGAGAATTCTGCCTATTACAGGTAATAAGGTTATTATGGTTTGATAAAAAGAGTTAGTTACTATTTGCTCTGATTTATTTTCTGGGAGAATTCATATATGTTCCAACCTTTGAATATTCAAAACACATTGGTAAAAATCCATTCACTGATTGCTGGTAGAACTTACAGGTAAAAATATTGGTACCTCTAATTTTATTATTTAGTTTTATATCCTATGAATAGATTACTTTTCTTTAATGATTGTATTTCTCGTGTAGGTTTGCTATAGTTCTGGCAAAGTTTTGAATTAATTGGCATAAAGTGATTGAATATTCATTGATTTTCTAAATTACTTCTGTATATGCAATCATGCCCCCCTTTAATTCTAATATTGTTTGTTATCTCTTTTTCTGTCTCCTTCCTTTCTGTCTCTCTCTCTCGCCTCTCTTCTTTTCTCCTCTCATGTCCCTCTCTTGTTTAAAATCTATATGGCCAAGGTCTTTTCTATTTTACCATGCTTTTCAAATAAAATGCTTTTGGCTTTGTTGTTCCTCTAAGATGTATGAAATGTTCATTTGATTCTGAGCTTACTTTTGCTTTTTTTCTTCTAATTACATGGGTTCACTCTATTTTCTGTTCCTACCTTTTAATGGATGATTAGATTCATTGTCAGACTTTCTTTTTCTCAAGCATAGGTAAAGTTGTAGTCCCCTTATATTTTAAGTGCATTTTACACATCTTGCAAAATAGTATTTCAGTGACTTATTGAAACATGTGTTGAAAATACATGTGTTTTTTTATTTCAGAAAGAATACTTTTGATACATGCACTATCTCTGTTATTTAGTTTTTATTTCCAAATATATTTAATTTATATTTTCCTACTGGTCTAATTTGATTTTAATATGGCCAGAGAAGGAAAATGTGGTGAAAATTAATTAGTTTTCATGTACAAGATTTCTATACATGTGTCAATACTTGTTTTATGACCAGATAGATGGTCTGGTTTTATAAATAGTCTGCTACATTTTAAGGAAAGTATTTTAACATTTTTGGTATAAGGTTCAATATATATTCATTACATCAAGCTTGTTATTTGTTTTCTCCTTGTTCCTGTTCTTATTTTTTACAGATGAAAAAATAATTGTTCAGTAAAATTGAATGAAAGTACTATAGCAAAGCATGAAAATTCAGTAAATATGTAGATTAAATTACCCAACACTGACCACTCCCAATAAACATACACACTATATATAAATCACCTAGAAAAGATGATGGTATTTGAAAACCTAATGATATCATTGTGGATCTTGACAATTTCTCTTTGAAATTTTGTTAATAATTATTAATTTCCATACATTTAGTTAGGAAGTAAGCATTTATCTTTGGCTAAATTTTACTGTTTTGCTATTATTTAAGGGTCAATCTTTTGACTTAACAATATTTTTTTCATAAATACAGATTTCCAGATATTAATATACCTGTACTTATATTTATTTATTTTGACATTTTTTGGTATAGCCCTCCAGCTATCTTTCAAGCCTTTTGTTCTGTATGTTTTAGATGCAGCATAAAACTGGATTTTTTCATTCAATTTTAAAGCCTGTGTTTTTTAACAGAATATTTGTTTTTATTGTTTTACTATTTGCTATTTTGTTATTTATTGTTTTTATTGTATTTATTGTTTATCTATTTGCATTTATTATTTCACTGGCACATTTTGGGGCATTTTCTCCTCCATAATCTATGCTGTTTACTCATTTTTACTATATTAAAATTTCAGTCATTTTTATATTAGTATGGTCATGCATTTTCATTTATGATTATCATATGTTTCCATAACTTCTAGATATTTAGTCCTTCGTGGAATTTAACATACCTAATCTATTATATTTCTTGAATTGTGAATTCTTGTTATTGAATTTTCATTCAAAATGTATTATGGAATCCTATCTCTACTAAAATCCCCAGAAATCTAATAATAAAATGTGTTCATCTAATACTGAGTAATAAGACAATCAATTTTACTAGTGTTCTATAAATTGGTCACCATAACTCCAAAACTAAATAAGGCTCATAAATAAAATGTTACAGTTAGTATGTAGTTTCATATTTGTTTATAATAAAATACAAACAGCATTCAAATCTAAAATTCATCCATTATTTAAGATACAAAACAAAAAATCAGGTTTCTTTCTTTATTTTGTAGAGAAGTCAATGGTTAAATCTTTCAACTGTCTAAAATTAAAATACACTTCCTATAAATAAATTTTTATGCTTTCAACTTAAATATATGAGTTTAAATGTTTAAATTTTCATTTTTATGATATTTCTTATAATGTATTTCATAACTATTAAAATTATTTTCAAGAACATATAGTATTAGAAGAAATACAATGTAATATTAATTAGAAAAATGGATGATATAAAACTTCATATTATAACAAACTTCAATATATCAAATTATTATCAACAATTATCTTTGAGATACAAATGGGTCAAATTGATCCCTTAAAACAATTCATAGGTTATTTTCTATAAGCAACTTTTCTCTTTAATTTCCTGAAAACCTGTAGTACTCCAAACTAGAAAAGAAATATTTTTATTATGCATGCTGATAAATCATCATTGGGATATGTAACATATTAGGGAACATAATCCTGATAATTTAGACATGTTTAATATTTGCTGTTATCAAGCTTTCCCCAAGATATTTCACCACTTTCAGCCACCACTTGACATGATTGGTTCAATGTTACTGATATGGTCATGATTAATTTCAAATCTTGTAATATAATATGCATTATAACACACACATTATTCATTCAGTTTCTACCTCTTGGTATCAACAATATCTGAATTAAGTTCTTTTTCCATATAACTCTTCAAAAATTTAATGGTAGCTATTTAGCTTAGTTGTGGTATTCTAGCTATCTCTGCCAATGAATAATGGGCCCAGCCAGAATAAATGGCAAGTTTTGCCTTGACCAACTATTCTTCTCTCTCTATGATATAAGTCCTGGTCCTGATAAAGATGTTTTTAAAAATCCATTTAAAGATTTTATGTTGTATTAAATTTGTAGAATGTCTATGAACATCCCTGCAGGTGAATCAACCAGGTAAGTCTTAATATGAGAAGTATTTGTTACTGATCTTATGAAAATTTTTAGTGAAGTAATTGGACCTTTTTTCCATTATGCAGAACTATGTAGGAAATAACATGTTGTTCATATAAGAATAATTGTCTTTCAGCATAAGAATGAGTCAACCACTTGTCACTTTTGAAAGTAGGCAGGTTATAATGTCTGTTGAATAAAGTAAATATTTCCATTCCCAACTCTTGAGACAAATTCTATAAGCCATAACCAATCTAGCTGTTTTTTCCAATGGTCTATATTGTTTTTAACATAACTGCTGCTGGTTACACAGTTAAACATTTGTTACATGATTGATTCAAGCTGTAAACAAATAAGATTCTTATATAAGTACTTAGAACTATATTGATTCGTTCAGTGCATGCTGTCAACATTCCCCCTTTTCTCTCTGCAATTACAGAATTTTCCCTGAGCAGAAAGGAAAAAAAATTACATGGTTTGGATCATGTATGTATCTTGCTATGAAAAGTAATATTCATGGAATATGTAACTATAACATAAGCCTTGAAATGTAACACAATTTATAACTTTAAATGTGTCTAATGTTTTAAAGTTAAGTCACTTATTTGTTTTAAAGTTTCCTTTTTAAATAATCTACTCAGGAAGACACTTTTTTCTTCTATGAATGGATAAAACTACATTTATACATACATATATTCAATGTAAATATTTTATTTAGTTACAAATATTTTCACCAGGAGGAAACTTCAACCAAAAAGGAAATGCAATCTTCCTGTGACCCAAAGACCACAAAAACACAGAAAAGATTTTTCATTTTATAAATTGGGAACACACGCTTGAGGGATTCAGGGAAAGAACCATAAATAAGACAGGTCAATTTTGTTGGAAGCAGCGCCTTTGACAGATTCATGACAAGATGTAAGAATAATTTTTGTTTTGAACAGTAGGCTGAAAGATTAATGGTAAGAAATTGAAAAATCACTTTTATTGGGAGATGAAGGACTACAAGATTTGTGATTTAAGAATCTTATTTTTACTTTATGTTTTGGAAATGGAGGGTCTAAAAGGTTCTTTTTATATCCATGTAATTGTCCATAGTTTTTTCTATGAACCTTAGCCAATGATTTTGTGAAAACTAAAGTCAAATTTGTTGCTAGCTTTCCCTTGTATTATATTTACATAATAAAGTTATATTAAATGTATCATAAAAAATATTCAAACACATCTTTATTTCTATATGTTCATCTGTTTATGTCAAAGAAAAACATGCAAAAGTTGTGGGAGACAAGTCATCAAAAGGTCAGCCCTTGTTCATATTATATTAAATTCTCTATTAGTCAAGTTCTGGTGCCTCATAAGAAAACAAAATGTGTCTCTGCTGATAGGTAATGAGTATAAAAATTCTCTGGATTTTTAGGAGATTAAATTTTGTCAGTAAAAAACGTAAAACATACCAGCAGTACTGTCTGAAGTCAATTCTTTAAATTCTACAGTGTTTTTTTCCTCACAGTAGCTGAGAAATTTTTGAGTCCTTGAATAATTTAAAGATATTGAAGTCTGAAGTCACTGGATCTTCCCAATTTATAATTGAAAGGGTCTATATTATTTATATTATTCAAATTCCCTCTTTACCATGGTAGTCCAAAAAAGACAAGCCCTACTATAGTCCTACTATATAGTGAATATGTTCACAACACATGTTAGTTGCTATCATTAGACTCAATACAACTGGATTTCAATCCTGACTCTCCCAAGTTCTTCCTGTAGGAATTAGACCAGGTTATTAAAGGTTCAGTCTCTTTTCTCATGTGTAAAAGAAAAATAGCAATACTTCATAAGTCATTACCTTATTATGAGCCATAAGTTAGGCATTGCTTTGAAAGTGATTATCATGGTGTCTAGTATAGTGTAAGAACTCAGTAAGTGGAAAAAATTTACGGATTACCATCAGCGGCAGTGTAGTCATGATGAAGAGTTAATAGTTTGAAAGAGAACCGCAATTTCTTATTTCCCCATATAGTTCTCTTCTAGGTGTTTCATTTAGCTGGATCTTTCAAGGATATTTTGAACATATAATTTCTCACTAATATTCTGAAAAGAGGAAACTAATTAAGGAAATTCGTCCATATGGCAAAATTTTTAGTCTTTTTTTTTTTTTTTGACTCCAACTTCCACCTTTGCCAAATTTGCCTCTGTGGAACAGTATGCAGGAAATGAAATGAATTTGAGTTTCAAATGCAGAGTATAATTAATAAAATAGTTGTAAATTATCTATAGCAGCAATTTTATTGCTGCATTTGCTGTCTACTTTGTGCTTATATTTTTAAATCCATAAAAATATCACAACATAAATGGCAAAGTTTATTGTGTTCTTAATATGTGCCAAATATTACTCTATGTAATTTATTTTTATGTTATTGAATCACTGTAACAATAATATGAGTTAGCTGAAGTACATCCTTGTATTAGTTTTCGAAAGCTACCATAGCAAAGTACCACAGACCACTTAAACAGCAGTAACTTACTCCCTCACAGTTTGGAGACCAGGAATCCAAGATCACGGTGTTGGCAGTGTTGGTTCATTCTGAGGTTTCTCTCCTTGTTTTGTAGAGAGCCATTTTCTTCCTTTATGTTCAATGTTCTTTCCTCTGTATCTTAAGCTCTCCTTTTTATAGAGAAGCCAGTCAGATTGGATTAGGATGCATCCTAGTGACCTCATTTAACCTTATCTCTTTAAATACCCTGTCTCCTAATTGAGGTACTCTCACCCTGAGGTATTACTGGACTTCAACATATGAATTTTAGGGAGACATAATTCATCCCATAACAATGCCCATTTTTAACATGAGGCAAGTAAAAGACAGAGAAATTAATTTGCCTTAAGTTACGTGACTAAGTATTGGTACATTCGGGAGTCTAACCCAGGTAATCTAATAACAAAGATCAAACTGGTAATGACAGTTATATCTCCTCTGTCAGAGATAAGTTAGCAAATAGTCATATCTAATTGCCTTTGTGATAATAAAAACACAACTATTTTATTTTCCATTTAGCTGCCTAATTTTCCAGACTTTGTATGTATTATTTTGAAGGGTGTGGCTGTTCCCCAGAATATTGCAGAGTATGTATCAGAAACAGGGAGAAAGGATTACTGAGACATGTAAGAAAATTATTGCCCATAATAAAGAAGGTTATATATTGTAGAAAGTCATCTCACCATATGGATGATATACACATTATGTGTGCACACATATACGATAAACAAAGAGTTAACCTTCATACATAGAGTTCATAGAAACAGGTGATAAAAATACTAAACTCTCATAGATTATTGGGAAAATGATATAGATGGGTTGTTCATTTAGACCTAATAAACTTTAGTTAATGTTCTATATCAAAAGTAAAAAAAAATGGGTATAGTGTCTCTATAAAATTAACAAACATTAATTTAAAGGGACTAACGTGCTGGTTGTCACAAAAAGGGATATTCATTTAATATCTGGATGAACTCTACATTGGTAAATCATGATGCGAAAGAAAACTTGAGAAGTACAACAAAATCTTTATAGTGATGTTGTCATTTGACCTTATAATCTTTGGGGAATTTATCATAATAAAATATTAAATAATGCACCAAAACTCCACAAATATGTTCATTTTAGTATTAGTTAATATTAATTAGAAATAACCACCATGACAAAGGAAGCAAATGATTTAGTAAATTTTTCTCATCCGTATGATGTGACTTACCATGTTATGTAAGATTTTGTTAAGAACAGGGCAGTATGAATGTTGTAAGGTGAAAATGGAAAGAAAAATGGAAAGGAAACAAGATACAAATAGTTACTTCTTTTTCTGTGGAAAATACTAATGACTTTGAAATTTATTTTTTTTAAGTTAATATCACTTAATAATTTAGGTATTTGATAGCTTTTAATGAAGGAATGTACACAAATCAGAAAACGAATTTGAATAATTCAAATAAAAATATTGTTTAAGTTTTCTCAAACAGATTGTAAGGGTGCAATATAATTTTTTATAGTCCCAAATTATGATAGAAGTAAAAATAGGTACTTATTTTACAATTGAGTTTTAAATTTCCATGAGAAATGTACTGGTTTACTGTGTAGAATCAGTCCAGTACATGGAAATGAGCCAACCATTACATGGAATGGAGTATTTCAAGGACGTTTTTATTTATTCAGAAATATTTATTGGTCTATTATATAATGGGTACTGGAGATGTGTTAGCAAATAAAATAGGGAAGAATCATTCCACTCATGGAACTAATTCTTCTGCAGAGAGAAACAAAACCTGAGTAAGCATTTATACATTTTAAGTTAGATGGTAATGAGTACTGCATAAGATTATGTAGGGAAAATGAGATGGAAAATGTTAGATGAAGTTGGGGGTTTTAAATTTAACTTTAAATAAGGTATTCAAAAAGGCCTCCATGAGAGGTCCACATTTCAGCCTGGACTAGAATGTGGTATGTGAGCAAATAGTCATATCTAATTGCTTTTGCTATAATAAAAACACAACTATTTTATTTTTCATTTAAAATAATAGTCTCATGAATATCTGGGAAGGGGCATTCTAAAGAAAAAGGCAAGTTGCAAAAGCCTTGAGAAGGAAAATGCCCGGCATGTTCAAAAAGTAGGAAGGATGGTGTATCTGAAGCTTGGCAAACAAAGGGGAGACATGAGGTAAAGAAGTAACAGGAACCCAGCTCCACTAAGGAATTTGAATAAGTATTAATTAGATCATTTGGTTAAAAATTCTTCTAAGCCAACTGATAATTATACATACGTATATATATACATACACATATATACCAGCTCTATAATAATTACTTATGAAGAAAGTCTTTGAATACCATTTATCATTTATTTCACATAAAAAAATTGTTCTCTTAAAAACATTTGTACTGAAATGCATCTCATATGATGCAAATGCATCCCCAGCTTTTCTCCAACTTGAAATTATGAATGTTAACAGTAATACCCACTGTTTTTTAAAAGATAAATCTTTGTGATTATGTATACCATCATATTTTAACAGCTTCTATCACTCACATATCATGCATACCTTAGCTAATTTGAAATAATAGAAGCCATATAATGTCTATTCTTAGACTGTGTGCAATTAAAATAGATATCAGTAACAGATAACTAAGAAATCTCCAAATATATGCAAATTAAACAACATACTTCTAAATAACACATGCGTCAAAGAAGAAATCTCAAGAAAACTGAAGAAATCTTCACCTAAGTGAAAAAACAACTTATCAAAATGTGTGGGATGCAGTGAAGCAGTGCTTAGAAGGAAGTTTTGAAAATGAAGAAAATTCTAAAATCAGTCATCTAAGTTTCTACCTTAGGAAACTAGAAAAAGAGCAATTTGAATCCAAAGTCAATGAGCTCAGTTTCAAGGAAAATGATCTTTTTATATAATTTCATTTAATTAAAGACTTAACTACGGTATATGTAAAACTCATAAGTGTGGCAACAAACAAAACTATAAATAAGTTTTGTGCAAAAAATTAAATTATCAAAGAAGAGAAGAAAGAATCTGTATGATTTGTTTAGGGAATTAATTGTTTATTAGATAAGTAAAATTCAAAAAGAAATTGAAGTAAAATAGGTAGAATTTATTGGTATAAGTAAAAAAATAAATAAAAAAGGAAAAAATTATCCATCAACTTAAATTTAAAGTTGTAAATATAAATAAAGACAAAAATCACAAAAGGAGAAATATAATTACCAGCTGGTAAAACACTCCCAAAAAGACAATATATCAAAGATAAACCACAAGAGTTTCCTACTGCCTCAAAGTAAAATTATAAGCCTCACATTATTCTTGCCACCTATTTTGGCAAGAATTGATCTAACATTACTTATTTTCTCTTTGTAAAACTGTTTGAGTCAAACCATGATTATTCTAACATTCTAAATTCTTTTTGTGGATATGTTACCAAAGTTTTGTTGTTTATTGCCAATATTCCTGTGATGATTTTTTTCTCTTCCCTACATAAATAATGTTATTTATCTTTGGACATCTCCACTGGTTCTAACTTTTCCATTTTTATGGCACTTGAACACTTTAGTTTATATCCATCCATGCACTCCTCTGAAGCTCTTTATAAAACTTCATTTATTGTTTAATTAATGTGTCACTCATCTTTCACCTTGAATGATAAAAATGGGTTAACTTTTTAGTTACAAGTGCTTCTCTTTCGACTACATTTGAAATTTTTTCAGGGCTGAAACCTTAACCTAAATTATGTTAACCTAACATTCATGGAACTAGGCAGATTTATGCTTTAGTATAGACAGTGCATAGATCAGAGTCGAAGACTTGTTCATTTACATTCTTGTTAGAGGATATCCACTCTTGGATTCACTAATGTACTTTAAAAATGAGTAAGTATATATTTCCATTATTGTTTACAGTTTTGGAGATGCAACAGAAACCAGGCCTAGAAAAGTACCTGCCCTCATGTGGCTTATGTTTAAATGGGAAAAAAGGCAAGTACATCTTCAATAAATAAATAAATTTAAAGATTGTGTATGGTGGTTTATGATGATAAAGAAGAAAAAAAGAAGAGGAAAAGAAAAAGAACAAACAAAAGGAAAGAGAAAAGAGAAAAATTGACAAAGTTCTGTGAGAGGATGACCCTTTTCTTTGGATAGTGTTGTCAAGGAAAAGAGAGGTAGTATGGTATAGTATTTGTCCCCAGAATCTAAATAAAGAGAGACTCCCTAAAGGCATCATTCTTGGGAGTAAGCTTGGCTGAAACAAGTTGGAACCAACATCTCATTCCTGAGGTCCTGATAAACTGGAAACGGCATTTCTACCTTGGCCTCATCACTCAAATTCTGTGGAAAAGTTGGTGAGATAGCTGGACCTAAGTTCCTTGGAGTATGCTGCCATATGAGCAAATAGAGACTGATAATTGTTTCTTCCTTATTCTCTTCTTAGTTCGGGTGTTTGTGGAGGCATCCTTTGCCATCAGGGTAAGCAGGAAGTGTGGTTATCAGGAGGCTGGGAAGAAATGGAGGACAGTAGTTGCTTACAGCCCTCTGAGAATACAGAATTTATTTGGTCCGTGCAACTATATGAAGGATTATGATGAATAAAGAATAAAAGAACAGCCTAGGGCTTCTCAGGTGTCAACTCAGCTCATCAATGTGTAAAAGAGTATTTGACAGTTGGCATTATTTTGAGGGGCTGAAGGAAGACAGGGTTATATACTCTAGGGAGTCATCAGTGAAGGAGGGACTTGAAATTAGACCGTCTACTTTTCCCAAAGGAATCCCCATAAGCACATTATCTTTGCACAGTCAGGACAGTGAAAGACAGTGTAAGGAATGAAACCTGAATGAATGAGTGACTGAAGACGTGTGAGAACACTAACAGATAACACCGTAACAGTGCTCACAGCTCAGGCATCACACAGTAAAATGCTCAGGTGTTTGGAGTTTATAGAGGATTCCTGACCACCGTCAAGTCCATTGGCAGGACAGGATTCACAGTGGGTTCAGAACTAGTTCAGGCACCACTGAGCATTAGTGCATTCCCCAAAGTACCCGAGGCTGCACACGTCTCCCCCACAAGCATTCACTGAAGAAAAATTGAAGAGGCTGAATGAGTATCATTGGATTAGTGTCAACTCCTTACAGTTATTAGAAAAACAACCCACATGTTTGAGAGTGGCTCAGTAGATAATCCCAAGATGTTAAAAATAATTCCTAGAGAAGCATATGTGTCTTAATTAAATTAGGACTTCTCTAAATAAGTAATTTCTAAGATCAATTGCTTTAACTTATAATTCAATTTGGATTTTGAATTCAAGTTCATATGGGCCTGATAATAGAAACTGTTTTCAAAACACTAGTGTCACAGTATATAAGAATTCACTTCTCATATTTTTTTCAGTGTTTTCCATCCATATTATTTCCAAAAGAAGGAAGTTCCATTAACTTCTGTGTTTGGCATCTTGTACTTAAGAAGAAGAGTTGAGGTACAAAATAATGTATGATTTTTAAGATGTAATAGGTAAAATAGAGTCCCTTTCACTTGTCACACAACTTCACCATTATTCTGAAAGTAAAATAAATGGATTTCTTTAACAGAAAAGTGACCAAATAAAATCTCACCTTACAGTAATTGGAAGGTATATATAGTCATAAATTCACAGCTATATTGTTAAAATATTTGCTAAGTTACACAAAAATTATTAGAATGTACTATATATATAGGATAATTGAATATGATAAGCTATATATCTAAAGTAGAACTCTTTTCAAGGCAGGAATAGTAAGAATCACAGTGTGCCATTTCTTGTTCAGTTTTCTTTCACCTGCCCCATTTCTTGATTAGTTACTAACAAGTCAGTGATTTTTACATTGTTCCCCAGAAGTTTGTGACTACAAGAGCCATTATTTGGAATTATTAAATGTGATGATTCCACTTCAGTGGAGGAACTAATCAGTAATAATGAGCAATTAGAAGATTCATATTGGTATTGCATCAACCTAAAACATTTTACAGGGATGTTAATGATTTAATTCAGTCTCCAGAGAATAGAGAATTAAAATCTGCCAGATATAGGTAGGTTTATCTTTCAACATCTAAATTATCATGTGCTCTTTCCTAAATGTGGTAATTTTAGGTCTCTAACATATGTGCTATAGAAAGAAAAAAGTAAGCTTGTTCTATTTGGGGAGTATGTAGATACTTTAAAGTAAAACCAAGGATTTCTTCCATAGGAAAACAGGTATACCACAGAGACTGAAATATAAGAAGGAATGCAGAGTTCTTTTTCCCCCAGTAAGTTTAAATGCTCCCTGGAAGGGAAATGGATTAGCAATCAAGTTCTTAGAATCTTAGAAAAGCTGGTATGCCTTTCCTCTCAGGCTATTTCTACCACAATATCATCACTTACCAAAGGGAAGCGATGACCAAGGAAATTTCTGAAAGATGATGTATGTGCTCATAGATAAAAAGTAGAAACATGCCTATGTGACAAGACAGAATAAATACATCTGACATGTATCTCAGTGTAATAAAAGAAGTATTCGAAAATGAGAAGCTAAGTGAGATTGCTCAGAAAACTAAAATATAAATTTTGAGGATACTATGAAGTATAGATAGATAAATCAGGGAAGTTCAGAATGACATTTGCCAAGTCATAAATCAGAACTTACATAGTGACTGCAAAATCCAGTAGCAGAAAATGCTGTTCTATGGTAGAGAGATAATGCAGAGTCAAGAAGAGACTCAACAATGTCCTCAGACATTTGACACAGCTGAAGAACTACCTCAGCTATGGTTTAAATGTTGGTAGAAAAATATTTTGCCACTCAGTTTATTTCAACCAAATTCAGTTTATATTTTATCTGTTTACTCCTCAAAAGGTTCATCTTCCTGCATTCCTTGTTGTCCAATGTCTGGAAACATTCATTTCATATATGTATTTGCTTTTGAAATTGTTTACAGGAGGGTAATTTTGGTACCAAGTACTTTGTTATCTATCAAAACAGAATTTCCCTTTAAGAAAATGTTCAGATGATCAATAAGGTCTTTTTTCTGCAACATACAGTGATACGTGTTATTTTTAGAAAGTGCTTATTTTTTAAAATAGTTTTTAAAGGTAACCACTTTCTAATTCTACTAATATAATAAAGCTCAATAAACACTTTCAAAAGTATCCAATACTAATTATTTTAGTACCTCATTTCAGTATCGAGTGTCCCTATTCAAATGATATGTTATATGGTTTTGCTGCTTCTAAGTCTGTGTAAAGTAATCCCAAATCTCCACTCTTAGATATTTGCATGTGTCAGCTACAAATAACACACAGATTGTGTATATTAAACTGACAACTCAAGTGCTACAATTGAAAGACTGTCAGACATGCTTTAAGTGGTGAATAATAATTTTAAGTGATATTCTGATGGAAGTCATGTATAACCACTTTTTCATTAAATTATATGGTCACAGGAAAATTAATAGTATAAGAAATATTAAAACATTGTCTTCATATGATAAAAACACTTAGGTTCTAGACTCAGTTAATTATGAATGGTTCAGGTGATTTTTGTTTCTCTGTTTTGTTTTGTTCTCCTTGTTCAATTTTCTGGTAAGATTGACTCCATTTCCATGGAAACCCAAAGGTTGTGATAGGCAGGACAAATTTTTCATTTTGTGGTATTTTTCTATATACAAGGGACATCTTACAGCTCTGGCCCAACCTACTGAGTGTCACAGAATCTCCCAATTACTAGGGAAAAAAACAACAACACCTAAAGCAGTTTCTGAAAGTTGGACTGCCTCTTTGGAAAAGCAAAATGCATAGCATTTTGTTGGGTTTGTGTTATCTCTGATTTAGGAGACTTGTTAAGAGATAGTGACTTGTGAAAGTGAAAATGTGACAGATGTAACAAACAAGTATGCATTTTAGTGTCTATGTGCTGCATTAGAAATAGAAGTTTGTCAGGATAATGGCAACAAGGAAAAAGAGTAGGTCAATTAGGAACTTATTGGAGACATTTAACTATGAAGTTATGCATATCCATACAACCTGTTTAAATATATCAGCATAAAGCAGAACACAAAAATGAAAATAACTTGTTTTCCAGGCTAAGATTCAGAACTGCATAGGAAGAAAAGTGATGGTGATAGATGGAAGAAATTGGTAAAGGAAGAGGAGAAAGTCAAGAAAGATAAATTGATATTCTATTTACATATTAGAGGAAAGCTACCTATGTTCACTTAAAAAGTAGGGAGACAAATGTCATATTTGAATTAAGAGAAATAATTTCCAAAACTTATAGTACATTCTAGGAGAGCAATTATGTAGAAGCATTTATAAATGTGGAAAAATAATTTATATATTAAAATAGAGACAGCATTTGGATGGGTTTAAAAGGGTTATTGATGTTTTTGTGAATATTAATAACTGATGTGCTTTCCACTTTCTTGTCAGTGATGCTGAGAAAAGTAAATGGAATGATTCAAAATTAATTAACAGACTTTTCAGTGCCAAACCACATGTTCATGTTTTTAAGAATAAGGATATCGTAAAAAGCTTCAGCTTCCTTTTAAACATTATCGTGCAGTGTATATTGAATCCCACACAATTCTGAGAAGAAATTAACCCTTCTCAACTTGTGTATTCCAAGTCACTGGGTCAAGTGCTACTGAGATTCAGCAGTTCCTTGGGAGAAGGAAAATGGGGAAACAGAAGCTGAAGATGTAGATTTCTAAGGTAAATTGTTGGGAGGATACTGCTGGGCAATTGTAGATGACAGATTTCAAATATTTACTGATAAAATTTTGAATGATTATTAGGAATCTGAAGTCCTAGAGGAAGAGTAGAATAAAGAAAAAGAAGAAAATACAGAAAGAGGAAGAGAAATTAAAGGATGATAGAATGAGGAGAAGAACAGGGTGAGATCTTAAAATAAATAATAGCATATTGGACAAAGAAGTTGGCCCTCATGGAAAGTGATCTATTAGAATGTCATATCTACATAATGTCAATAGTGTATCAGTCAAACCAACACACATTTATATCTGAAAATATATTTTAAAGAAATAATACCAACACTGTAAGAATAAAACAAAGTTAACATTATAAAGCATTTGCTATGCGGTAGTCACTGTTTAATAATCTTAACAGATGTTAACACATTGAATCCTCACTTAAAATTTTGAGATATTTTTCATTATTTATATACAATGAAACTAAGTATATAGATGGTGTTCAGTTTCTTGAGTTCCTTATTCACGGTTTTTGTAGTGCTCAAATACATTAAATTTGAAGTCATATAGACTGGGATTCAGATTGTGCCTTTTTAAATCTCTCATAAAAAAATTTACCAATAATCTCTTATTTTGATTTTGTTATCTTGTAAAATAAAAATAACAATATCTCTCTCATATGTTTTTCAAGGACCAAATGTGGTATTTGTTAATAAGTGAAGTTGTCTATTCATTCACAATACTAAAAAATTTCATCAAATCTAATACATGGAAATGCACAGAATTTCTAATTATTGAAAATCTCTATAAATTACTTCTATAAGATAGACAAAAATAAATCTATTTCCAAATTATGAGAATTAATTTGAACAATTATAAAATATTTGATTAAAATATTTTAAGTTCCCATGTGCATATGCATATACATTTCTGTTATATATTAATGTCTTAATCCATTCGGACTGCTATCACAAAAACACCATTGATTTAGTGGCTTATAAACAACATACATTTTTGATGGCTTATAAACAACAGAATGGGAAGTCCAACACCAAGGCACTGGTGGATTCAGCCTGTAAGAGCCCACTTTCCAGCTCAGAGAAGAGGTCTTCTCATAGCAGAAGGGAAAGGGGAGTTCCCTTTTACAAGGGAACTGATCCAATTCACAAAGGCTGTACTCTCATGGTCTGATGTTTCCCAAAACCCCACCCATCTCCAAATTCCATCTCATGGTTGGATTAGGTTTCAAAATACAAACTTTAGGGGGGCAATATAGCTAAAGCAAATATTTAATATTTATTTTTTATTAATATAATAACCCCAGCAAGTGAATTGAATATATGAGTGAAAAAGGGGTAAAATATCCAGTTCAGAGATACAGGTGAGTCAAAATATGCTCTGAGAAATTACACAGAATCTTGCATTGTCATAATGAAGGGCTTCTGATATTTATGTTTCTTCAATTTCAGTAATGATTTTCTTCATAAGTTTAAAAGATATTTTTATGCTTGCTCCTTTTATGGCTTTTTCAGTGGTTCTATCTTCATCTCTATGCCTAACTCTATAAAAGAGTACATTATAAAAAGTGGCCCACAGCCAGTCTGTATTCCATTCCATTCTGTTTTATTCTATTCCATTCCACTGCTTCTCTTTGGTATGATAACATTTTGAGAAATATTACTTAGAAGATAAACTAAATATTTTTACTTTAATAAATAGTAGTATGCATGTGGGGGGTATACTCATTAAAATAATAAAAAATAAGCTCTGCATCTAAATATAATTGATGTACTCAAGATTTTTTTAGCTTTTTATTTTTAATAAAGTAGAATTATATGTAGTCTCTTCATTGGTGATTTCTCTCAGTTCTCTACTTTATGACATAAATGTGGCTTTATTACCTTTTTTGTGTGTGCATGTTCCAATGACTTCCTTCAACTAGATTTTCAGGTCTTAGGGAGGAAGGATTAGGTTGCTTTGCCTTTTAACCCCACAAATGTGAAGAGAGATACTTGCCCAGAGAAGAGATAATTTTTTAAAATAGTTTATTTTGGTATCATTAATCTACAATTACATGTGCAATATTATGGTTATTAAACTACCCCTTCATCAGGTCCCCCCCCACCAACCCCATTACAGTCACTGTCCATCAGCGTAAAGAAGAGCTAAATATTTGGCAATGTTTGAATTATTTTTTCCTTAAGGAAGGCCAGATATACATGATTTAGATATCTAGAATCAAGTTAGTACCTTGGTCACACATGGAATTCAAGAACTTTCCTCTTAATTACCTAAAGCTGTTTAGAAATAAATAAATTCCTGTAGAAAATAAATTCATCTACCATTTTACTAGTAAACTGCCATAATCCATTCCATGAATTGGGAAATCAAAACCCAAGGTAAATATTTGCAGTGTCAGTATAATGATAAAATAAATTTCATCTCCGTCTAAGCCAACATCCAAATTATTGCTAGATTTTTTAGTACTTTCTAAATTACTACTGTAACTATATTTTCTTCTGGTTTAAAACAGGTCAAAGTAGTCCAGACTCTACATTTCACACTCTTACTTATGCAATCCTGGTTTATCTTGTTTAACCTTCTGTCCAGCCTACCCTCTCCATGAGCTCTTCCCCTGCTGACATCCCTTAGCCATGCTACATCATCAGAGCAAACACATACCCATCCTCTTAGACCCCAATTAATCACCCATTTTCAAATTCTTAAATCCTGAAGTTAAGATCATCTTTCCCTTCTATAAGCTCCCAAATAATTATATATGCCTATTGTATTATGAAATTATTGTTCCTTTATATGCCTTGTGAGTCCTTGAGACCAGAGTTCAAGTCTTATGAATCATGTATTTCCATGATGTAGAACTGTGCCTGGCATGAAGTAGGTTTTCAATAAATGCAAGTTGAAAACAATGAATAAATAAATGGAGTAACCATAGTATTTCAGAGTAACTAGCAAATTCCCTATAGACAGTAAGTAAAGTAATATAGCTATTTTAGAACAAGAGTTAGACAATTTTTATACAGCCCACAATATACACACTCATTTTTCAGCAAAGCATTGATGTAATGAGAGGCAAATTGTTTAATGGAGATTTAAAAATTTTTAAGTTATGTAAGACAGATGGGGGACATACACGATAGGAGAGGAATCAGATGTGTAAATATATTCAAGTATTCTTCTTTCCCTTAAGAGAGAAATTCTAATGCTGAGTCAATGCAGAAACATAAGGAATAATTAGAGGAAATTTAAAATATGAGACCATTGAAACATTCATTGTTGAAATAAATCTATCTTTAAATCATCATGTGACACCTTTAATGTGTCCAGACTATAGGTTTAAAGTAACAAATGCTAAAGTTTTCTTTCCAAATGATAATAAAAGAAAAAATGTTACCCCCAGGTTCTAACGTTTTTTTTCTATAAATGCCTTGGATACATGGAACATATGAATGGGATTTTATATTTAAATTTTTTAATGTGTTTAACAGGGAAAAGGTACAGAGAGAGAAGGGCTTATAAAAATTGTTTAAGAAATTGTAGCACAAAGAAAATTTGAAGAATTGTATAGTTAGTAACGATTTAGATGTAGGTAAATTTTTTTATAGAGAGAGCACTACTTTTTATCTTGCTTTTTATTTATACACAGAAAAACTATCTTGGATGAACAATTTCATGAGTTTTAGATACACATGAAATTGTAATTACCACCATAGTCAAAACGAAGAATAGTTCTATCAATCCCCAAATTCCCTTGTGACACCCCTTTTGTAGTCAACCAACCTCAAATCAACCCCTGCAAATCACTGATCTGCTTTTTGTACCTATATTTTTTCCTTTACCAAATTATCACATATTAATTATGTAGTCTTTTGGGATTGTCTTCCTTCACTTAGCATTATTGCTTTGAGATTTTTCCATGTCATTGTATCTTTTAGTTGTTCTTTCCACTTTACAGCTAAGCATTACACATATGACTGGACAACAGTTTGTCTACCGATTATCAAGAACCATTTTATTTTAATGAATTGATCAAATTCTACCACCACAAATAATGTGATTTTAAAAAAATTCACACTAAAATTATTTCCAGTTACTACATTTTAGCTCCTAAGATCAAATGATGCAGTATTAAAAAAAAAGAAAATATTAAGGATATATAATAAATTGGATTTTATTTTATATTTTAAAATTATTTAAATATTTGATTACATCTAATTTAATGATTCTTTAAATTATTTTAATGTCATTTTAGTTCATTATTAACTGATATTATTAAAATAATATCAAAATATACAGAAATGCTAGGTAGATGATAGAGAAACAGGGGATAGATTTATTTTACTTTCTAAAACAGGAATATATACATACATATATGTCTTAAGAAGTAATATACATGCCATAGGTAGATACAGATACAGATATAGGTGATATAACCATCATTCACACTATTGATATATGACAGGTAGATAGAGAGATAGATCACCATTATTCTTGTCTATTAAATTTACAGATTCTCTAATCATAATTTGTTGTCTATTTTCTTTCTTTAGAACAATTTCATCCATTTTTGTTAAAAGCACAAGACATAAATTTTGAAGATTTAATATTATATACATAGTACTGTAATATTTTAATCTGCATTATTATAACTAGCTTGAAGTCTTTGAGACTTTAAGTGCATCCAATTCGATGCACACACTAGAATTTCCACAAAACCATTATTGGAGACCATTAAAACATGGCAGGTAGCCAATAATATACTCAACCAAGTTGTTTTAAAATTAATCTATCCATCTCTCAAGTTAGATTAGACAAGTTATACAGTAGTACAGTACTGCTGCCTGGCTGGAATTTGAGTTTCTTTAGAGAAATAAATATGGACAGAAATTCAGACATCTTATATTAAACTTTGTTTGCCAAATTATGTTCTCCCTGTAGGGTACTTTATTCAGATGTATTCATCACATTCATATTTTTATTTTTATTTGCAGTACAAAATTAAAAAATACAAACGTATAAAATGATTTTGACTTAAATCTTAAAAGAAAACACATCAGGTTTTTAGACCAACTTCTTAAACATTCATTGTCTATAATATAAATATGACATGTAAAAATCACATATAAGCATATTAAAAAGTAAACATGTCAAGGTTTAATGGAATTAAATACTGGATCTTTCCAGCTGGTTTCTAAGGTGTAAGAAGAAAGAAAACTGACTAACACTACACATTGATATTAACAAAATTACTCTAGGGAAAAGCATGTGCTAAGTGAAAATGGGAGCAAATTTCTCAATTTCTTTTCATTATTCCAAGTCTAATTTTACAAAAAAAAAAAAAAAACACATGAGTAAAAGACCTGGAATTGGAAAGTGACCAAGACACTATTAACAGGAGCATTTACTCATGAAGAAGGAACAGTTACTAAAGTCATAGCAGAAAATGGTCATATAAATTTTTAGGTGAACACACAATTACGAACATGCTATTTATTGTATCACTTCATTGGCTCTGTGTTAGGAAATTAATCTCACTTAGGAAGAAGACACATTAACAAAGTTTCCACATGGGTATAAGGATTCTTGGGAATTATAAGAATGTAACAGAAGAGCATGGAGGCAGGAGGAGGAAGATAGATAGAAAATATTCCCAAGAAAGGCTAGATATGAAAAAACAAACAGAACTTAGCCAACAGAGAAGGAGGGAGAAAGTTGTTTTAGAAGGAACAAGGACATAAAAGGTTATGGAGATAGAAGAGAAGCAGAGTGAGTTCAGGAATTTCAATGAATTCAATATGCCTGAAGGTTATGGTGTTTAAGAAAGAGTACTTAAAGTGAATGAAGTGAAATAGCAGACTAAGTCCATGTCATATAGGAGTTTGGAATTTATCCTAAAAGCAATAAAAATCCATTTGAGTGGTTTGAATACAGGAAGTAAACAATCAAAATTACAAATTAAACTCAAAACTTTTTAGGATATTCTAAAGGAAATCAGCCTGAAGAGAACAAATCTATTGGAATAAAATTTGGTACTCAGAGTTTCACAATGTACTCTTAGATTGTTTACCTATGAGATTCTCAGCAAGAAGTGTTCCATTAAATACTGTATTCTTTATAGTACTCTTGGAAGTTCTCAAAATATTCTGAAGTATCCTTCAATAAAGAAATCCATCTGTTTAATACACTTCCCAATCTATTTTTTTAATAAGAAATCAGATCAAAACCTGAGTTCATAATTATATCTCTATACATCTGCTACCCATATTCCTTTACGTATTTCTCATGGGCCACACACAGTAAATATGCAAACTGGAAACATGTTTGAGGAGTGAAAGATCACCTCATTCCACTGATGTAAACAAACTAATGTTCCCAGTTCACTCTTCTAGAAGCCAAAGTCCTTAACTAGTGGACAAGTCTGTAAGATCTCAAAAGCTAATGCCTTTTTGACCTCAACTTCTATTAGTTCTAGTGAGTTCAGGAATTTCAATGAATTCAATATGCCTGAAAATCATGGTGTTTAAAAAGAGGAGAGGGAATGAAGTGTCTCACTTCACTTCAGACACACAAAACGTATAGTTGTCCTCTTACTCCTCCACACTTAGAAGATTCCTACTTGCTGTACATCCTCAAAAATGCTTTGGCTACTTACCTTACTGCATGGTTCACTTTACATCATCAGATTGGTAGTGTTATATCCTTAGCTCCTAGAACTCTGTCTGACTTATATGAGTGTTGAAATATTTTTGATTCAGTTAGAACTTAAATATAATTTAAGAGTAAGGGAAATTCAAAGGTTTTAATCCAGTAAACATAAGATAATTGAATTGTTTAAGAAATTTACTGGAAAGAAAAAAAAATACTCAAGGATATATCTTATCAGTAATGAATTCTGAATAAAGAACAAAGCTCAAAATAAGAAAGTGGATGCAATAAGTAATAGCAAATGAAAAAGAATCTAGGAACTTACCGGTAATTCTAAATAATTATTCACCTTCAAAAATAAGAGAAAGATTTTCATTATGGCTGGTGTCAAGAACAGGGTCAAATTAAATTAACCAAGTCATGAAAGGGTTGTTTAAGTCCCTTTAATATGTGGCAGAATAATAGAGATATTGGTTCCTTCATGATTAAACAAAATATCCAACTTGCCAACCAGGAAGAAAATAAAACACAATTTAAAAAATCCCATTACTTCAACTGGACTCAGCTGGTAGTAAAAATAACTAATAAATAAATGGTGAGTTAAAAAGTAAGATTGAAAAAAGCAGCGCAAATATATCAGTAATCATAACTGATTTACTACTATACAACATTATCCTAAAAGGCTTAAACAGTAGAATAGGGACATAAAAAATTAGAAAAGAGTCTTAAGGTTTGGAAACAAACAAAATTACTACTATTTGCAGAAAATACAATTGTGTATATAGAAAATCAGCTGAGTCTATTAGCAATTATTTAAAAACATACAGATTTCCACAAGGTTGTTCAAATTAAAAAGAAACATAAAAAAGAAAACTAATATTTCTTTACATCAGCAGTAAAACATAATATGTATAACAGGACAAAAGATGTCATTACAATTGCTACAATATGTTACTTAAACATAAATCAAATAAAACAATTTCAAAATGATATTGGAGAAACTATGAATGGTCATAAATAAATGAAGCAAAACATACTCAGGGTTGGAGAAATTCATTACTTAAAAGAAATCAGTTCTTCCATAAATTCAATGCCATTCCAATCTACACTCAAAAAAAACATTTTTGTAAACTAGAAAAATGTGTCTGTTAACAGCCAATAAATTTGTAAAATAGGAATACAAGAATGGAAGATTGATATTCAAGATGACAGAATCATTACAAAGAGATATTAAGTAAGGCAAGAGGGAAAGGAATCTCTCTCTCACAACCTGTATACATGCACATATTCATCTACATGACTATGGAGACTATATAGGAGAATACATTTTGTAACTGTGGGTAGGAAATAATTCCACATATATGGCACAAATAAGAAAACTTACACTAAATGATTGATACATTTGTCTACTTTGAAATTTAATAAGTGAAAGAGTTATTCCTTTAATACGGAATTAAAAAAAGAAAAGCTCTGGCAATACCAAGTGTTGCCTTTGGAGATGTCCAGTCAACAATGCTCTTTCAGTACTGATAGAGTAAAAATTTGTACAACTTTTGAAATCAATTTGCCAACATCTCCTACAGCTGAAAAATGATTATAACTTATGAATCAGCAATTACAATTTGAGATTAATACCCCAGAGAAACACTTGCACAGAGGGGCAGGACAAGATGACCTTGCCCTATTATTTATAAGTTAAAAAACTGGATAAATCCTAAATAGCCAGCAAGAAAAAAATAAGATAGATACAAGATTATCTATTTTTGCTGTGCAACACCATAGGGATTAAAATTTTTAAACTAGATCTATTAGTAGCAATCTTAATAAACTAGAAATTTAATATTGTACAAGTAAAATCAAACTGTAAAATTTTATTATAACATTTGGATCAGAAGAAAATATGTACAAAGCAGCAATATATATTTCTTACAGACATACCTACTTTTTAATAGCATCAAAGCTTGGCATTTCTGGTTTTATGTTGGTTATGTATGTAGAGAAGTAAAAGGAAAGGCAACTTCAAATTTCTGTGCAATATCCTTTCTTTAAAAGACTTTAGGTACAAAATTGTTTTAATATTATTCCTTATACTTTTATAAATAGTAATATTTTCCAACAAAAAAATGAATCAATAAATAGAAATTCAAAATAAAAATACATGTAAGCAACCATAAAGACCTCTATGATTTATTCTAGACCTATTTTTCTATTTTATTTTTATCATCATGCAATTTTGCTTTCTCTGTTCCAGAAGTTTCAACAATGCTTTGGTCAACAAGCATCGTTCAACTATTTACCATTTGACCCAATATTCCATAGTATTACATTTTCCTGTAAGTGTGTACATCATGATTTTCAGGAATACAAAAGATTATATTTTGCATGCTAATTAATAAAATATAGTAACCAGTACATTTCTATGACCAGTCCAAAGAGCATTGAGCACATATATCATTCTAGAGAAACCAAATAAAAAAATGTTAGAATGCAGTTGTTGCTTTAGCCACAAAATTGGTTATGCTTTAAAGAGCAGTAATCTTCTAGTGTTATCTGTAGCATAATTACCTGCATGATACTAGGCAGAAATTTACAAGTTAACAGTTGTGTAACAAATTTACAAGTTAAGTCTGGAGAATTTAATCAATATTTATATCAATGATACATTGATCTAAGTACAGTTGACCCTTGAACAATGCACAGAAGAGGAAGCCTTCTTCCTGCACAGTCAAAAATCTGCATAGAACTTAACGTCCCAAAAAGCCTACTAATAGCCTACTGCTGAATGGAAGCCTTACTGTAATATAAACAGTGAATTAATACATATATTTTATATGTGTTATATATAGTATTCTTATAAAAAAGTAAGCTAGAAATAAGAAAATGCTTTTTCAAATTGTTTTACATCTCCAAATACTTTTCTAATATATTTATTGAAAAAATATCCATGTGTACGTGTACTCACACAGTTCAATCTTGTGTTGTTCAAGGGTCAACTGTATATTCTACTAGATAATCACTGGGTGACTTTCACTTCTATGCATACCATTGACAGGAAGTGATAGTGATTATTTTGTCTTATTTCCATTGTATGCAATGATTCAGACAATATATCCCTTCATTTGAATATGCACACACGAATTTTTCCATTCAAAAAGCACCCTACATTGTACCGACACTTCCTTCCTCTTAAAGGTGATTGCTTAAACATACTTAAGCCCTAAACTACTATAACTTCGTTGTTCATTAGTTTTTTTCTTGCATTTTCCTTAAATTTATAGTTCCTCTTTCTTTCTAAGTTTCTTGAATGAAAAAACAGAAACAAATCAAATTTATGTCCCACTTCTCCAGGCATGATACAATGTATTATTTTATATTCCCTTAATGAAATTACTTTGCTCTCATTTAAAAAGACTTGTTTAAATATATGCTTTGCTTTTTAAATAATCTTTTAAAAATTAAAAATTTTGTCGGGAGATTAAAGATAGTGGCGTGAGAGAAGAGACAGAGGCTTCTTCCTAAAACTGCATATAATACGAAAATATAACTAATACAATAACTCATGAAAGAGCAACAGGAAAGAGGACTGCACCAAACAGCATACACCTGGAGACAAGAGCAAACCTCATGGAACAGGGTAACATACTGAAGATTTGGCCCGGCGGGATCCAAGCCCTTCCCCCACCCCAACTCACCTGTGGAAGAGGAACGGAGCAGGGAGGGAGTGGAGAACTGAGACTGATGAATACCTAACTCCAGAGATATTCTCTGGGAGTACAAACCTACATTTCATGGTGCTTGCATGATACTCTCACAATTAGGGGGTTGGAAAGCTAAGACAGGCAGAATTCCTGCAGAGACTGAGATTCCAGCTGCCTGTGGAAAGCAGGGATCCATATCCAGCTGCTCTGGGAAAAAAGAAAGGCGGGCAGTCTGAGAGACTTCCTAAAAAAAAGCCCTTAGCAAGATATCTGCTAAAGGGGCAAGAATTGCACAGAGCTTACTCACCAGGAGAAAGCACAGATAGACAAAATTGCCTGGGTGCACTCTGCCTAGCAGGTTGGGAGCTTTCACCATCTTTAGGTGCTCCTCTCCCTGGCTGCTTACACAGCTCCAAAATCCCCTTCCATGATAGGCAGCCTACTGGGCCTTTCATCTGGCCAGCCCCACTGGGCTTGCAAACCAGGAAAGGCAGTGAAGACAGGCATAGCAGCCAGGAAGCAGGAAATAGCTCTTTCCTTCTCCCAGGCACCAATGCCACTACCCTGAAACCCCAAACATCTTCAGGGGATGAGCAGCTCCAGAAAGTAGAGCTTCTGGGCACTAGAGGGTGCCATACAAAATATAAAATGCCAAAGAAACCTGGTCCAGAGTAAAATTATTAATACAACTCCTGAGAAAGATTTAAATGATATCAACCTCATGACTCTCCCTGAAAGAGAGTTTAAAAAATATATATTAACATGCTCATGGACATATGGAAAGATATTCAAGAACTCAGGAATGAACTCCGGTCAGAGATCTAATCATTGAAGAGCACAATGGATAGTATTAAAAGCAGATTGGATATGGTAGAGGAAGCAATAAATGAAATAGAAACCAGAGAAAAGGAATATAAAGAAGCTGAGGCACAGAGAGAAAAAAGGATCTCTAAGAATGAAAGAATATTGAGAGAACTGTGTGACCAATCCAAACGGAACAATATTCACATGATAGGGGCACCAGAAGAAGAAGAGAGACAAAAAGGGATAGAAAGTGTCTTTGAGGAGGTAATTGCTGAAAAACTCCCCAATCTGGAGAAGGAGATAGTCTCTCAGGCCATGGAGGTGCACAGATCTCCCAACACAAGGGACCCAAGGAAGCCAACACCAAGACATACAGTAATTAAAATGGCAAAGATCAAGGATAAGGACAGACTATTAAAAGCAGCAGGAGAGACAAATAAGATCACATACAAAGGAGAGCCCATCAGGCTATCATTAGACTTCTCAACAGAAACATTACAGGCCAAAAGGGAGTGGCATGATGCATTTAATGCAATGAAGCAGAAGGGCCTTGAATGAAGATTACTTTATCCGGCAAGATTATCATTTAAATTTGAAGGAGGAATTAAACAATTCCCAGATAAGCAAAAGCTGAGAGAATTTACCTCCCACAAACAATCTCTACAGTGTATTTTGGAGAGACTGCTATAGATGGAAGTGTTCTTATGGTTTAATAGCTGTCACCAGAGGTAATGAAACCACATTAAAGAAAGTAGAACAGCTAATAACTAAACAAGTGCAAAATTAAATTAACTATTCCTAAAGTCATTAAGGGATAGACAAACAGTACGGAATATGATACCTAATATATAAAGAATTGAGGAGGAAGAAAAAGGAGGGAAACAAACAAACAAACAAAGAACCTTTAGATTCTGTTTGTAATAGCATATTAAGTGAGTTAAATTAGACTCTTAGATAATAAGGAAGTTAACCTTGAACCTTTGGTAACCATGAATCTGAAGCCTGCAATGGCTCTAAGTACATACCTATTGATAATCACCCTAAACGTAAATGGACTGAATGAACCAATCAAAAGACATAGAGTCACTGAATGGATAAAAAACAAGACACATCTACATGCTGCCTACAAGAGACTCACTTTAAACCCAAAGACATACACAGACTAAAAGTGAAAGGATGGAAAAAGACATTTCATGCAACTAATAGGGAGAAAAAAGCAGGAGCTGCAGTACTTATATCAGACAAAATGGACTTCAAAACAAAGAAAGTCACAAGAGACAAAGAAGGACATTACGTAATGATGAAAGGGTCAATCCAACAGAAGATATAACCATTATAAATATCTATGTGCACAACACAGGAGCACCTACATATGTGAAACAAATACTAACAGAATTAAAGGGGGAAATAAAATGCAATGCATTCATTCTAGGAGACTTCAACATACCACTCATTCTGAAGGACAAATCAACCAGACAGAAAATAAGTAAGGAGACAGAGGCACTGAACAACACATTAGAAAAGATGGACCTAACAGACATCTACAGAACTCCACACCCAAAAGCAGCAGAATACACATTCTTCTCAAGTACACATGGAACATTTTCAAAAATAGATCATATCCTAGGCCACAAAAAGAACCTCCGTAAATTTTAAAAGATTGAAATTGTACCAACCAGTTTCTCTGACCACAAAGATATGAAACTAGAAGGGAATTTTGCAAAGAAAATTAAAAATCCCACAAACACATGGAGGCTTCACAACATGCTCCTAAATAAGCAATGGATCAATGACCAAATAAAAACAGAGATCAAGCAATATATGGAGACAAATGACAAGAATAATTCAACACCGCAAAATCTGTGGGACACAACGAAGGCCATGCTAAGAGGAAAGTATATTGCAATACAGGCCTACCTCAGGAAAGAAAAACAATCGCATATGAACAGTCTAAACTCACAATTAATGAAACTAGAAAAAGAAGAAAAATAGGACACAAAGTCAGTATAAGGAGGGATATAATAAATATTAGACCAGAAATAAATAAAATTGAGAAGAATAAAGCAATAGAAAGGATCAATGAAAGCAAGAGCTGGGTCCTCGAGAAAATAAACAAGATAGATAAACCCCTAGCCAGACATATCAAGAAAAAAAGAGAATCTATTCACATAAACAGAATCAGAAATTAGAAAGGAAAAAATCACTACAGACACTACAGAATACAAAGAATTATGAGAGAATACTATGAAAATTGTATGCTAACAAACTGGATAACCTAGAAGAAATGGATAACTTTTTAGGAAAATATAACTTTCCAAGGCTGACCCAGAAAGAAAGAGAAAATCTGAACAGATCAATTACCAGTAACGAAATTGAAATGGTAATCAAAAACCTACCAAGAACAAAATGCCTGACCCAGGTGGCTTCACCACTGAATTTTATCAAACATTTAGTGAAGGCCTAGACCTAATACCCATCCTCCTTTAAGTTTTCCAAGGAGTAGAAGAAGAGGGAATACTTCCAAACTCATTCTATGAGGCCAGCAGCACTCTAATACCAAAACTGGGCAAAGACACCACAAAAAAAGAAAACTACAGACCAATATCCGTAAGGAACATAAATGCAAAAATACTCAACATCACTAATCATCCGGGAAATGCAAATTAAAACCACAATGAGCTATCACCTCACACCAGTAAGGATGGCCAGCATCAAAATGACTTAGAACAACAAATGCTGGAGAGGATATGGAGAAAGGGGAACACTCCTATACTGCTGGTGGGAATGTAAGCTAGTTCAACCATTGTGGAAAACAATATGGAGGTTCCTCAAAAAACTTAAAATAGAAATACCATTTGACCTGAGCAACCCAATCCTTAGAACCTACCCAAAGAATACAACTTCTCAGATTCAAAAAGACATATGCACCCCTATGTTTATTGCAGCACTTTTTACAATAGCCAAGATATGGAAGCAACCTAAGTGCCCATCAGTAGATGAATGGATAAAGAAGAGGTGGTACATATACACAATGGAATACTAATGAGCCATAAGAAGGAAACAAATCCTGCCATTTGCAACAACATGGATGGAGCTGGAGGATATTATGCTCAGTGAAATAAGCAAGGCAGAGAAAGACAAATGCCAAATGATTTCCCTCATTGGTGAAGTATAACAACGCAGCAAAACTGAAGGAACAAAATAGCAGCAGACTCAGAGACTCCAAGAAGTAACTAGAACGGGAGCGGTTTGGGAGGGCGGGTGGGGAGGGTGGGAGAAGGGGATTGTGAGGTATTATGTTTAGTACACATGGTGTGGGGGATCATGGGGAAAACAGTGTAGCACAGAGAAGGCAAACTGAATCTGTGGCATCTTACTACACTGATGGACAGTGGCTGCATTGGGGTATGGGTGGGGACTTGATAATATGCGTAAATGTAGTAACCACATTGTTTTTTCATGTGAAACCTTCATAAGAGTGTATGTCAATAATACCTTAATAAAAATAAATTAATAAAAATAAATAAAATTAAAAATTTTGTCAATGCAGCTTAACATTCTCAAAGGAAAATTGGGTAAGTACATTATGTAAATTTTAATTTGTTTCAATATCCTCTGATAATACATATCCTGCTATATAGTCTTTGACTTTCAATTCATCAGAAAATTTGGGATTCAAACAGATTCTTAATATCTTCCACAGATCAAATACACTAGACAAATATTTTAAAACCTGATATTATGGTCGTATTCTTGGGTCTGCAGAACATTTAAGGAACCCCATATAAAGCAGTACTGCTGAGCACCTGTCTAGATGCACTGCATTATAACTCACCTACCAACAGAATATGTGTTTAACAAAGAAACTCTCTTGTCAGCAGTCTCCTTGTGTCTTTCTAAATTGCTTAAAGAGAACTTTTGTTGTTATATGTTAGAAAGTTAAATCCAACTGCAAACTGACTAGCTTAGAGAAGTCTTAATGTTATTGGCACTCCTGAAAAATGCGAGAAGAGTTGTTTAGACTTAATGAAATTAGGTATTTTAAGAAAATCAATTGTTCAGCTTTAAAAAAATAAAAGCTGTTTAGAAGATATAAATCCACTGACTACAAATACTTCACCAACCATCTATAATAGTATAAAACAAAGAAGATTCTTGCAGGCATTAAAAATAAATAAACTGTCCAAGTAAAGTATAACATATTTTATAATGTATGTATTATATAGGTTAAAAGTATACACACATATAATAGAAATAAAATTAAAAACACTAGTGTCTATTTAATTTCAAATCAGAGAACTGAGTCTCTATCAGACCATTAGCATCTAACTCAAGCAACAAAATTAGATAAAATATCATGAAAGCAGCATTGTTTAGAAAATTGTTCATAAAGAAGACATTTTTCCTGCTCTTTCCTTTGAACATTAACCAAGCACAAAACAAGCCTAAAAATCTATCGTTTTGACATCACCACTGAAAAAAAATCATTTTTAATATATTTCTTAAATAAGTCTTCTGGAAATGTTAATAAAAAACCATTGACTCTTGGGTTGAAAAATTCCCAGGCATACGATTTTGAATAGATGTCATGCTGCTCTAGTCCGGCAATTAAAAAGCCTGCTTAAAACTAATTTTATAGTAATTCAGTATGTGTATTAGATAATACTTAAATAAATATAGCCAAATTTCAACAGTAGTTATATGTTCACACTGGACTCAGACATCACTCTTTTTCTTCTGCTTGTCTGTATTTTCTGCTTTCTTTATAATGACTGTGATCATTATAATACATTTGCTTTACCTGATTTATTCATTAGGCAACAGAAATATTCAAATGAAAACAAGTGAGATAATCCAGCATGGTTACCTACATTATTAATAACAGAGGACAACATTTTTGGATTTTTATTTTCACATTTTTCAAAAGTATGAAACAGTAATGTATGTTAATTATTCTAGTCAGGTAATCGAACCACTGAAAACAAGCACCTATTTGCACCAACACTTATTTTAAAATCGCACCCTCCCTTACTACTTTCTGAGATTGAGCCACCTGCAGAACTTCCCCCAAGGAAGATGTTTCTTTCCTTCATCTCACTTGGAACCAGACATCTTTTGTGATTCTCACCCAGAGAGCCTTACCATATCCATGATGCTCTTTATAATGTACATATAAAAGCTTCTCAACATCATATTATCTGCATAATGCAGCCATCCAATAAATATTTATTAAATATTCACTGTGCCAGACCTGGAGATGTATCGAAAGATGAGTAAAAATGACATTTGCCACTCCTCTCATGGAGGTGAAGGACCAGTAAGAAAGACACACAGTAAAGAATTACCTGCCACTTAGAAGGCTTGTGACCTTGGGAATAACCACAATCAAAATCTAATACTTAGTTTGCAATGGGGATAATAATATGGTAGTACCCACCTCATGGGGTTTCTGTAATGACTAAAAGAGCTAATGAGGGCTTGACATATAGTGGGAGCGCAGTAAATGTTAGTTGTCAAGTTGTCATCCTAACATTCCCTACTTCTCATAAAATGGCTTTGAGATCCTAAACAAAACACAAATAAACCCAGATTAAGGGAAGAGTTCCTGAAGAAATGATGCTGAAGTTGAGCCCTGAAATCAGAATAGGAATTACGTCGTCACTTGAGAATATATTTCAGACTGAGAAGGCTGTGTGATTGAAGGCCTCGGGATATGAGAGAATATAGAAAAGACCAAAGGGGAATGTCAAAAGCCCAAAGGAGGCAGCAAGAGGAAGGACAGTGACCAAATTTCACTGCAACAGTGGGCAAGAAAATATCCATTCAAAGCCTTGACTCCTTGAATGTTGAGCAAAACCTTTGTATTTTATTCAAGAGAGAACAAGATGCTGGGGCAGGATTTTTTGTTGTTGTGGTTAAGGACAGTGACATGATTGAATTTTATTTCTAAAAACTGTCTCGCTATCACTTCTATGATTTCCAAACCCATTTCATGTCAAGTCCAGTGTATTTTTGGCAATGGTTTGTTAGCATCGGGACTCTGGAAGTGGTGCGGGGCACTGCCCCTTTAATCTCTTTTCTGAAGAACGTTAAAATTAAAATTACATTTCTCTGAGGAGTCTGTGGAAATTCTGTGAATCTGGCCTCTTCTCAAGTATGATTTTCTTTGGCAGCTACCTACAGTGGGTAAGTGGCCCAGGCAGCTCGCCTTCATTGGCAGTGACTGTGGTCCTTGGCATCTTCTTTTTTTTTACTGCATCTATAATCTGATTAGGAATGATTGATGTGATCTGAAGGCCATTTCTAGGTGGAGTGGGAAAAAAGGTACTAAACCCTATAATCTATAAATATGGATAACTATAGTAAAAACACATAATCCCATTCCCAAAATGAAATAATTTCTAAGGATAGACTACATAGTAGAAGACTTTTAAGCAATTAATGTAATCACTTCCATAACTAATTTCCACACTTGTCTATCTGGTAGAAGTTAAATCACATTTCCTATATGTTCCCAAATTACTTTTATGAGAGGGAAAAAAGGATAGGAAGGAGCTTCAGTTTCATAAAAATATAGGTGAGCAGGGGGTTCTGTAAAAATAGCAACTGTCAGATTTAGAGATTCTGATAACATCATTTAAAAAATAAAAGGCTCCAACAATTTCTGTGGAAACATTAGTTTTACATGCTGAAATATTTATTTCTTCTGTGTTAGACTTTAACATGATAGCCCTTATAAAAATGGGACCATGTTCTTTCGTTCTGATTCTATAATGGTAGCAAGAATCAGTGTTCTTTGAAATTTGAGCACATGTATCTTCCAGAAGAAGTATGTAAAATTATATGCCTCATTCATATTTTTTAAATTTGACATTTAAAATTAAACAACATACATTTAGGAGATTGCAAAGTATTTCCATTCATTTCCCCTTATACAATTTTATCCTTATGCAGTATAGGGTATGCCTAAAGACTATTTACCACCATATAATTTTTCTCTTCAAAAAATATATACAAAGTGTTATAGCACATCTATGATAATAGGTGTCTTACTGTAAATAAGACCTCATACAAGCAATTCTCATTTGTTTATCATTGATCAATATTTTGATTATTTTTTAATGCCACATTTTGTTGGAGATTTTTATTTTTAGTGAGATAGATTTACTTCTCCAATTATTGTTTCTTGTGTCTGTGGATGAATATTACTTTTTACTAGAATGAGGTTGAATTTAGCATCCTTTTCATTCCTATTTTTCCATTTTTAGATGTAAATATCCAGACAATTGATAGGAATAAGAAACAATAGAAAATTTTGTTATTAGGTTGCCCCCAATTCTTTGAAATAATTTTTAGTTACATAACAAATGTCACATAGAGAAATTAATCATTGAAAGTTATCTTAATAATGTGTCAACTAATGATTTACTTAGGCCCTCCTAGATTTGTTGAGAGTAAACATTTGAAAAGCACCCACCTGTAAAAGCTTTTGTTACCTAGCCCATATTTCCAAGCATTCTTCTGTTGATGACCTAGAAACGCTTATGTCTACAACCATGCTGCAGAGCTAAGATTTAGGATAGGTGGGAGGTGTATGCATGTGCATGGGTATTTGCTGAGTTGAACAATTGAGTGAGAAAGAGATGGGAGAGAAACTGCTCAACACAAGAATAAATTCTCAGTTTGATTTTTGAATAGAACACACAAGAAAGATGATAATTTGGAAATTGATCTGGTTTAAACTAAGTGTATGCAAATATCCATTAGAAAGCTACAGTGCAAGCATATACTTTTAAAAAAAAATCTCCAATATACAAAGACATAATAGTATTTCCACACTATTCCATAAAGGAAGAAGGCCACTATTCTCATTTTTCTAGTAACAGAAAATGCACACATAAATACCTAAAACAAAAGCACCGAATCATCTCCCAATTTTGTTACTGTCTTAGATTACTTAGATTACCTTTTATACCAATAGAGTAATATAAGTGAAAACACATGGAGAAATGCAAAGTATGACTTTAGTGTTGTGACTTTGATGGAAATAGAGTGGAGTTAGAAGCCTGGTGAGGGTGCAGTCAGAGAATTAACCTCCAAATATGATTTCAGGTACTTACGTATTTCTCCCCTTTTCAAAGTTATGCAAACACTTGGAGCCACCCTTTATTAATTTTTTGATATTAGATATTATAATTATTTTATAAAATGAACTCAAAAAGGTTTGGTATGGAAAGAAGTTGCTTTAAAAAGTAGAAATGAGTACTTCTGAAGAGCTCTAGGTTGCTTAAAGGACCCATATTTGTTTTTCAAGTTAAAAAACAATATTCAACTAAGTAGATTTTAAAGATTGTATTGGCTTTTTCAGTGATTCATGAATTGGGCAGCATCCCATCTAGCAAATAGAAAGGACCTCCCAGGAGCTGTACAAAGTGATAGACTTTTATAGGCAGAAAGCACGGGGACAAGGAAGTCATAGCAGCAAAAAGAGGACTGGTTGCAGTGAGGTCACTTTTTTTGTAGGGGAAGGTGGTAGGGGTTTATCAGGCAGATTACCTCACTAGAAATAAGAAGTTCATTCCTGACTAACTGGTTTAAGATTCCATTTCTGGGAGAGGTCAAAGTATAATTAAGTCTCAGGGGTGGTGATACGGGGCTTTGCATAAGTGACTCAGTTTGGGGCCTGTTATCTTGTTTATAACACTATGTTCAGTAATAAGAATCGATGTTTTTGTTCCTCCTTCATCCATTCTCTGCCCATACCTTCCCATCAAAGTCTCTAGAAAAAAAAACAGCAAAACTTGGTTTGCTCATCTTTGTCACTTTTTCATTATTCCAAATGTCAACTATGATTAAATTTCAGGAGGAGGGGAGAAGAGGGAAAACAGAAGCAAAGTGCTCCTCATGTGCTCTTTTATAGGGGACAGTTGACAAAGAATTTATATTACATATAACATACATGTATATGCATATATATATAAGAAATATAAATATATATATATATATATATATATATATATATATATGTAAAAACAGGTTTATATACATATCCATTCATTGTTCTGTTGATTTTCTCTGGTTAAAGTTTGAATCAACTCACATCTGTTCCCAGAACTGACCTCCATTATAAGATATAGTCACTTACTATGATGATACCCAAAAGAATAAGCGGAAAAAAAACAGTGATTAACATGAATTTTTATAATTGTTTTATTTCACAACTTTCTTCTGTTTCCTCTGAAATTGGCTCATGTTCTGAGCTGCAAGTTTACTTTACCTCCTATGCCTACCATGGTTTCAAGAGGGTGCATTCCAGAAAGGGGTAAATGGGAGAGAGTGCAGCTCAGGTTTCAGAGTCCCTCATTTTGCTGGGCCTCACTTGCCTAGGCTCTGGGGTGACTTCTCCCAGAATGCACTCCTGTTTGTGGTTGGCCTGTTGCCATATCACCCTTCCCATCACTGCACTCACCTACGTTTAGGACAGATTTTGTTTTTGCAATACATTTTTCCAATCTTTACCTTGATTTTTTATGAAAGGTGATTACATGAAATTACAGAAGTGAGGAAATGAAGTAAATGGATACCAATGCCCAGAGCTCCAAGATCCTGCCTTAATGTTCCCCTGAAATTACTCACACTGAGCAACATGGCCTTTAGTTTATATAAAGAAAAAGAAATGACAACAAAAGGAAAAGATGAGCTTTAATTCCCTCCAGCTCAAACACATCCTGGATAAAGAGAACCCAAGGTATCCTTTTTATGACATGTTTTCTTTCAGTAATTTGAACAATAGAAAATAATGTCAAAGAAAAATTGCACCAAATGGAGTTAAGTTAAGAAGATTTTATTCAAAAATGTTGCAATACAGGTCAAGATTATTGCAGTTAAGGAGCGAGATTGAACTCCATTCTGCTAAAGCAAAAGGCAGGAGAGTTTTTTAACCACTGGGCTGAGCTAGTGAAAAGCACCAGGGGACACTGAGGAAAGGGCTGGTCAGTGTGATTAGACCAAGAGTGTTTGCTAAGTGGCACTTATCCAAGTTAGATTCTTCCCTGCCCACAGACACTGGGAGATGCAGCCCTTTCTTAATGATTACATTGTAAAGGGATACCTCCCGGTCCCTAAGAAAAACAAAACTGCCAAGTGGGTGGGAGATTTACATCTCAAAGGAGAAGAGAAAGTTTACAATGGCAACTAATCTAAAGTAAATGTTTTGAGCAAGGTCAGAGGCCTATAGCCATGAAGAAACCTGTCTAATGTTGAGTCAAGTTGAAAGGCTAAGGCTGTCTTCCTCTGTAAGCAGATTGGAAAATATGCATAATATTTGGAGTTTTACCTTTGAGAATATATAGCAGAGTAATAAGTATTGACAAATGTTCTTACTAGAGGCAGAATTAGAAATTGTTTAAAAATGAGATTTAGTTATGCAGAGTTGAAATCATCTGTGCTGTATAATACCTTCCTTTAAAAAGTATTAAAATACATTAAAATAGATTATTGTGGGATTTTGGTTAGGAGTAAGAATAAAAACTCACAACTAACTTTTAGTACAACAGGCAGGAAGGAAAATCAAAAAGTTCATTTAATTAGCATTCCACAAAAATTCGGTGGAGTTTCAGAACTGCTATATTTAAACATAACAATTTAATCCCTTCATATTGATGGTGTATTAACTAGAAATACTCGGATGCTGTCTTTGTTAAAGTTGGTGTCAAATTCTTGAGCTAACAGACAATTTTAAGATCCAGCCTCACTTTGGCACATAAGAAAGCATAAATAGAGGTTTCAAGTTCTTTGAAATGAAATCAAGATCACTCTATTAACAGAAAGGTATCTCCACAAGTCTTCACAGATCAGTCTTCAGTGAGATTCATATACAACTCTTGAAATAAAGCTAGGAGATGTGTTAGAGAGGTGTGTTTAAAATATGCTTTCTGAGTACACTGTATTTGACAATATTGCAGCACTTTCATTTTCTTAAAATTTTTTAAAAGAAATGATTTTTAAATTAAAATTTTAAATATTTTTTGGATAGCTGTTAATATTATATAGTTTTACTTTAAAATGTAAAAACTGCACCCAATAGATTTTGACTATCATGAAAATAAATATTAAGGCCTATAGCAAAAGAATATTTGATGAAGCACTGCCATCTCTTGGTTGTATAAATTAAGGATATAGAAACTATAGAGAAGTTAAATATCTAAGAAAGTGACATATACATCTTAAATGTTCAGAAATTAAAAGGTTTATTTATAAATGATAAACAGAATAGATATTATGAATTAGGCTTAATCAACATAGGTATAAATCTCAACAACTGAATTCACAAAGGAAAATTGTGAACTACAAGTATTGAGCACGTGAGTGTGAATAGAAAATAAGATAAAGCTAGTATCATTTATGATGCTTGTTATTGATTACTGTTTCAAATGAGGTAGATTACTTATGATTAAAAAATAGTCATATATTAAATGACATCCATTACAATCTGTGATTGGTAAGTAGATGTGTGATACAATGTATATTGTAGTATATTGTTCCATACAGTTTTTTTGAAGTCAGATTAATGCCAATAAAATTAGCCAATAATATTTTTTCAAGATGATTATTAAATTCAGGCTATGTTTGCAATACAGGTTAAAAATTTAATAATACATAGAAATTCCACATTTCATTTTTTTTCCAGTTGATAATGTAGACTAATTGAGTATTCTGACAGTGACTCCAGAATTTGCAATTGTTTTCAGTATTTTAATTAAGCTTGTACGAGAACAGTGATTGGAAAGCTGAAGTTCCTTGATCAGTCATAATGGTAAGCCTACGGCAGCATCACATGCATACTTGAGATATCAGATGTCTTTCTAATAGAGCTTATATTTACAAGAAAGTCAATATAAGCAAATTGCCTAATTCCATTTTAACTGTCTTCCCTACACAATTTAACTGGCTGTACAGAGAATGACAATCAAATACTTTACATTATGGACTTAGTTGGTCATTACACATAAATTATATAAACTGAGGGCTTGTGGAGAAATGATATAGATTACATGGTTATTGGTATACATAATAGTCATGCATCTAAAACAGTTTATGTAGTATTTGTGATTTCAATGATTTTTAAGAAGAATATAAATTTAAATGTCTATAGCATGCATTCCTGTTTTTTAAAGTAGAATAAAATGTAAGTGGTAAGGATTTCTTTGAAAGGTAAATCTACTTCAATCTGGAATCAAAACAGTTTTGTGATGTTTTAATATTACAAACAGTAGCTTGCAAAAATTTTGTTTTTTTCTTTTTTAATTTTCACAATTATGAATTTTTTATTCTCTTAAAAGCCCTTCCTCATCTTGGGTTATAATCAACAAAACTTCACTATGTTTGTTCTAACACTCATGTGAATACATTGTATCACAAAAGCAGAAGAATCAGGAAGATTATTCTTAAAATATTCATTGTCCATTTTTTCCAGAATCTGAAATTTCTCTTTTTCATGTTATTACATGTCTGATTTGCAATTTATATAGAAGTGCTAGACCACTCCAAATTAGAAGCATTGTTGAATTTTTTTCCAGGAATTGTACTAATTTTATTCTTTGGTGCCTTGAGTGTAAACATGTCTTTTGTAAAAAAAAAAAAAACATGTTCTGTCTCTCCTTATTTTTGCCTCTCTCTTTTTTTCATTACTATATTTTTTAATTTAAAAAAAGTCCTTTACACAAATCTTTCCTTGAATAGATTTAATTTGTTAATAGTGAGGTATTTTTTCTAACTTCTCAAGCCTTATTTGGATATCAAATGAGATTATTTGTATATGTGCTTTCTTCATGAGTCTGTAAAAGTAGTTAAAACTCTCCTGTATTGTGTACACATGCATGTATGAATGCATGTGTACAAGTAAATAATAACCAGTATTTTATCTGTTCCATGTGGTTAATATTTGATAATACTTGCTTCCTACCTGTATATTTCAACTTTATTAAATTATTTGATCATTTAAGTCGACTACATAGGTTCAAAGAATTCTAGTTCAAATTCCTGAAGATAAAGTATAGTCAACCTTCCTCTAAGACATTCTTTGACCCTACATGGATGTGGCTTTCAAATAACAAGTAAAACCAATACTAAGCCTGACTTCTGGAGTTAGTTTTTCCCTATTGGCCTAACCATCATTGCTCTTCGTGAGCTTGTTTGGGTATGTGACTCAGTTGTGTCAAATAAGATAAGAGGAATAATATGCTGGGAGTTTTTCTGAGAAAATTATTAATTTAATTTTTGGAAGAAATGGGAGGAATATTTTCTCTCCTGGAGTTGGCTTATTAGGCTGTATTGCTGGGTGCTCTCTCTCTGTGGCCATGAGAACCAGCCTATACTCTATGAATATCAGGGCAAAGATCTCAGTCTCTATTTCTCCCATAATTTCTAATGACTTTTTTGTCTAGCCTTTTAAAATATCTAACATTTATATAGCCTGCATGTTTTTTGCCTTGCCAGTGAGAAATGTAACCTCCATGAGTGTGTGGATTTTTATCTGTGTTGTTCATTGCATGTTATATGGTTATAATAACATGACACACAAACCCAAAACTTAGTAAGTGAAAGAATATTTCATGGTTATCACCCACAGTTTTATGGTACGTTTGGGTTTAAATGGTGGTTTTCTCTAGGGGTCTCTTTCATACATACGGTTGTAGTTAAAAGACAGGTGGGATTGGAGTCAACTAAAAATTCATGTTGCTGGAAGTTCTCTTCAGGCTCAGTGTGGATTACTATATGGAATGCCCCCATGTACCCTCTCCACATGGCTCGCACATCTCAGAGTGTGGAAGATGGGTTCCAAGAGAAACTGTGCTAAGAATCAGCACTCGAAGAACCTTGGGTAGAAGCTGCAGGGATTCTCACATTTTCCTGGTAGTCCCAAAATATCACTTCTGTTATGATCTTGTGACAGAGTAAGCCAGTATGTCCAGCCAAAATTCAAATTTAGGGGAATTAGACACCATCTCACTTGGGAAGGAATGTCAAAGAATTTGCAGATATTTTTAGTGTAGCATACTAAAAACCTCAGTGCCTAGAACAGGGCCTGAGACATATTAAGTGTTCGATAAGTATTTGTTGAATGAACAAATAACAACTCAGGTTCATGATGTCATCTTTAAGCTGAAGAAATGATAAACACTAGAACCGCCTTTCCTTCTGTTTTCTTGCTATGAACTATAATACATTCCTTTCTTTGTGAGCTTTTTGAAATTGTTTTTCTCAACTGGTAATTTAAAGCAACCTAACTAATAAATGGGTTATCAAGACCATGTGAATCTCAGAGGGACAAAAAATGGGTTGAATCTGTTGTGTATGCTCATTGAACTCGCCTAAATCCTTCAACTTTCTCCTTTTACATAGTAGGTAGTGTTAGCTAAATCTGAACTTGTATACCAAAAGTTTGTCATGAATCACAGAACCCTCCAAATGATGATCAAGATATTAATTTTGTACTATTCTATTTATTTTATGATAATTGTAGTAAAAGTTGAAAGAGTGTGGGATGTAGTCACCAAGTAGGTGGCAGGGGTTATTTATTGTAGGGTAAATTTACGCTCAAGGTTATAATTAGTATTCTTGTGTAAGCTCTTTGAACCAATAACACCATGTTCTGGACAGTTCTGTATTATTCACTTACTGGTTATTGCCCTGTTCTGTTCCACACACCATATATGACATCACCATTTGTTGGACTAAAACTTCCAAAAATCAGAGCTTTTTATCTGCATAAAATTCTCTTTTTGCTTTATCCACAATTTCTCCTAACTTGCTACTTTACAGAAGTGTGTAATGCTGTGTAGTGAGGACCATTTTCCTCCAACATTTGCCATGTAAAAGATCTTCTATGGGTACCTAATGCTTGTGACAGGCTTCTTTATGCCCTACAGAGGATACCTGAACTTGCATAACAAATGGTTAGGGGAATGTTTCCAGATTAAATGGAACCAGAAGAAATATACTACAGCCCTCAAATTTTATATCTCTCAATCATATATCTCCCAGGCTAAAGTCCTTTGAGACCTTATAATTTTAATGTAAATGTCCATAATAACTCCTCATAATTATTCAAAATAATATTTACAAACCCTTCTTTGAACATTGTTTTCAGATCTCTCAGGGCATTCTCTAGAATATGTTCAAGCATGATAATTTGTGGGATGAATTTGATTTAGAGAAGTAACCAAAAATTGATCTGAGCAAAAGGTATAGATGGTTTTATCTGATTTTTTAAAAAGAATTAGACCAGGCACATTCATACAAATAGATTATCACTATGATTTTCAAATAGTAACTATAAACCATTTATTTCAACTGTCTTCGCTGTAACTGAACAAATGAACTCATGCAATCCACTTGGCTGGAAAACGGTGCTGGACTCACTGTTTTTTCCCATGACCAAATAAATGACATTAAAAACAAAAGAGATAAAAGTGATGCTCTTTGGATTCTAAATGTCGAGAATGAGAACAAAGCAAGTAGAATAGTAAAGAACTCTGGTTGATTCTGTCACTGTTTTCAATGAACTTGATGCTAAAACTAGAGAAACATTATCTTTAGGCAACAGAAAGTAAATAGACATACTTCTGATCTGTAAAGATGTCATGGTAGGAGATCTTTCTTAGCACCTTTGATAAGTAAGAAATTTGACAATGGTGGAAATAAGAAAATAAATTATACTAAATGCAGGGTAAACACAAGGAAATTGTGCGACCATTAAAGATGTGCTATGAGTAAAATTAAGAAGAGATATAATTTTCAAGGGTGAAAAAATACTTTCAACTACTAACTGAAATATTTGAAGGTGAAAGTTTTCAACATCGAACTATGGAAGGAAGGGTTTATTACTATCTACCATATAGTCCCTGAAATTCAAATAATTTTATCAGTTTGCTTCAGCTTTTTTAAATTCAGAGCTTAACATTTTTTCAAAGTCTCTAGACTTGGCTATTTTTTATAAAAATCTTTAATTTCTCTAGGGTTTGCAAATCACTTATCATAAAACTACATGTTTCACTGAAAGGTGATTTTAAATGGACCAAGAATATTTCAGAGATGCTTTTAAGGTTAAAATGGACTAAGATCAATCTGAAGGGCCAGAGGTAGACATGACAATATGCATAAATGATGCAATTGAAAGTTTGCAAAGGTGGTCTAGGGTCTGGTTTTCAATGCCACTGCTCTTTTAGAGCATGGTTCCTCAGGGGCCTAGGGCATTTTTAAAACATTATGTTAACTATCCTTCAGTACCATCATGAGGGAGGCTGAACCTATTATATCCAATTTGCAGGTAATAAAAATAAGTCAGTGAGAGGTTAAGTAGCTCGTTCAAGGTCACCAAGCAAGTTCCAGTGGAGCTAAAAATGAAAGTCACATCTCTTTCACTTGCAATGATGTCATCTGACCAGGGGGCCTTATTCAGAGCTCATTATGCTAAACATAAGACCTGATTAACAGCATTTACTTCACTGAAGATAGAACCTAGAAAGACAAAAACACAAATATATTTCTCAAGCACAAAATTTTAATTTGCCACATTCCTGCTTAAAATTCTTAATTCCAAAGCACCTCATTTTCAAGAATGAATGAAATCAAGGTAGACTTAAATGGCAAAGAAGTTAATGTTACCGCGCAGCAGTGCAAGTATGCAGACATCTGGGAAACTGGGGGCTATGATTGTTTCAACTGTAAATGTACTGCTAGGGTACCAGTAGTTGCCTAATCTATGTAGCCCAATTATTAGTTTTCGTGAAATTAAAGCATGATTATTTGAATCAGGCCCAGAAAATGAGATTGCACTGCTATGCTATGTTAGGAAAAAGAGAATCACTAAAAGACACTCCAGCTGTTCAAGCAGCAACTAGACACACAAGCAAATGAAACAGCCTTGTGGTTTCTCATGCCAGTGTCTAAAGTGGTTACTTATTGACGTTTTCAAAGCACAAAGGCCATTGCAAAACAGCTAATCGATTTCGTGTGCCTCCTTTTTGCGGCCAAATAAATTGTTTCCCACTGAAATTATATTGATCACTTAGGAAAAATAGAAGAATAACACAACTTGTTCAGTAATTTTTTTTTTTAGTAAAGTGTTTATTTTATTTCCTTTCTATAAAAATTAAAATCTCCTTCCCAAGAATTGAGTTGCAGTGGATTTTTACTTTAAAGATGCAAAATGTGTTAAAATAGAGTTGTAAGAAGGGATATTTTAACACATAAACAATAACAAATGAGAGGTTTAATGAGAAAAATTAAAATTGGTAACACCTGCTCACCTTGGGTACTTTCACAGGCTGATTTATTCCTCCAAACTATAATGATAACACTACACATGTATTTAGAGCAAAAAATATCCATAAGTGTTTTTGTCATTTCTCAGCCATTATTATAGTTTTAAGGAATCTTTTTGAAATACAAACACCTCCAGAGAGTTAATAAATTGCCTATCTTTTATGCTTATCTAAACTGGTAATGAAACTCTCATTTCACTTTTAACACCTCAGGGGTTAGCAGAGTTGAGTTTTTTACCTAGTGTCCTGGACAACATTCAGTTTCACAATAAAACAGGTTCTCTTGTGACTGCTGTGCTCAAGTGGTATCTACATTTACCACACAACAGGAGGTGATATATTTGTATCTCTTAACAACCTAAGACACCATGAAAACATTTAATTTCTCTTCCTCTTTTCATAGTTAAAATACCTGAGTTTTTTTCCCTATATAAATATGTAGCAATTTATGATAATGCAAAACAGATACTTCATCCATTCTGGTTATGTTTCATAATGTTCGAACTATAGTTAGCACATATTACCAACCATCACATATTTTATTTCCAAAATATTACCAGCTTGTCATATTATCAATTTTTCTCTGACACTAAAAGCAATGCCAGAAGCTTTATACTACAGATATATAAAACCTCTATTTTGGAACAGGTTGACTTTCTTTCAAACTATTATTGCCAGCATTCTCTGTGAATCAGCCAATAAACAGCATATCCCAGCAATGATAACAGAGAGTTGGGCATATACACCTCCATGATCCAGAGCTGATGGAATGTATACATCTATCTTCTTTTTCTCTCCCTTGTCATTTGAAGAGATGGGAATGAAAGACTCTCTTAGGGTGTCTTTCAGAGTAAAATGAGATAATATTTTCAAATAACTTAGCACAGCTTCTACATAATATTACCTTAGTTTCTTTATATTTTAAAATATATGTCCTGGAGTTCTGTCATGATGGAGAAACTGAAACCAAACATTGAAAAAAAAAAAGAAAAATTAGAAAATTGGACAAAATATATAGGACTCTTTCAGAAATGAAAAAGAAGCAGAACAGGACTGAAGGAGAAAAACAAGCAAGGGGAACCCTACAATCAAACAATCAACCTGGTCTTCTCTCTGGATGAACTTTCAAGAACATAAGGCAGGAAAGAGCTGAGCAGATATGGAAGAATTATAAAGGCAAGAAGAGATTGTACTTCAGAGAAGGGAGGAAGAAGTGGCTAGAAGTTTTGAGGCAAAATAATGGAAATAGTTTTATGTAAAGTTTCAGAGAAACAGTTGCAGAAAGATGTATAAGTATCCTTTTGAATCTTTGGTTGAATGTGAAGTACACGTGCTTAGGGAGAGAATCCAATAAGATGACAAGAGGACAACCGGGAAATCAGTAACTACCCAGAAACTGTAAGCAGAAGATACACCAGACCTCACACATGACTGAGAGATATTCACTACTAGGGTAGGAAGACCTCATTGAACAGCTGATAAATTCAACAGAAACAGCAGACATGCCATTTCTTGGTAACAGGACTACAAAAACCCTTTAGTAAAATCTCTACTCTAGATTTAAACTAAGAATGTTTAAAAAAAAAATCTCAAGAAGAATGAGGTGATCCACAAGTAAGTTAATTGTCTGAGTAAACCAAACTCGACAATTTTAAAGACAAACAATAAAATTTATTTGTTTAACAATATAGCATTCACAATATCCATTACCCATTCAAAACTTATTAGACTTTTCAGGTAGAAAAATTTGAGGCAAAATAAGAAGAAATTGAATTAAAAATAGAATCAAAAGTGGCAAATAAGATCAAATTGATACTCAAGAATCACAGTTACATGACTATAATGAAGAAAGAAATAGCAAAGGAACGACTTGATTTTTTAGAAATGGTAAATAAAATAACTGAAATGAAAAATCCATTGTTGATTTTTAACAGGAGATTAAACATTATAAAATTAATGATGTGAATTCATAGTTAATGTAAAAAAATGCAAATTGCAGCTCAGAAAAAAGTATTAAATAAAACGTAGCCCATTTTAGTGACCTGTAAGAATATAGAAGACAGTCTACTACACATATAACTTTACTCAGGGAAAAAGGTGGAGCAGGAAAATATTTGAAATAAATGATAGCTAAAAATATCCCAATTTTAATAAAATATATTAGGATTTTTTTAAGTAACATATATATAAATACATTAAAATATAAAAAATAAAAAATAGTTTCATGAAGCTTAAAAATAAATGTGATAAGTATATCAAGGCTCATCATAATCAAGTTATTTAAACCAGTGATAATGAAAAGAAAATTAAAAATAGACATAAACAACAGAAAAGCTATATTACATCAGAGCAAAGGAAGAATGTAAGAAGACAATTGAATGAAATTTTGAAAGTGTTGAATGAAAAAAATGTGAATGTGATGTTCTATATAAAAGTGTATTTCAAAAGTAAAAGGAAACATCAAACAATATGTAGTCAGTGGACTGGAGCTTTAAAAAAATAGAATTTTACTAAGAAAATAGGGAAAATAAATCAATGAAACAAAGTTCTTTGAAAAATACTGAATTACTAAACATATCTAAATTACTAAAAAAATAAGTGAAAAAAGAGCTTAGTAGTATCTGCAGTGAATGAGGGGCATCACCATAGATCTTATATACATTAAAATGATAAGAAAGACTATAAAGTTTTTTCAATAAATTTAAATCGAGATAAAATGTACCTACTTATTGAAAAGCCCAAATTACCCAAAAGAATACAAGAAGAAATTTAAAAAATCTGATAACCTAATACTTACTTAATAAATCATATTTGAAATAAACAAACATCCTACAAAGAAAATCCCAAACATAGATTCTTTGCAGGTAAATTCCATCACAAACTAAAGAGGGCAATAATTACAGTTTTACCTGTTTCTCAGGAAAAAGAGAAGTAGAGCAACACAGCCTAGCTCATTTTATGGATCAACATGACACTAATGTTTAAACCATGTAAACATAACCTTCTCTCCAAAGAAAAATATTGTATGTGTGTATCATCACATAGAAGCAAAAATCCTTTACAACATATTAGCAAATTTAATGTCACAGTATCTCAAAAAGGTGTGATAAAATAGGGTTTTTCCAAGGAAGTTAAGGTCAGTTTAATATTCAAGAAAGTCATGCAATAAAATTCAAAATTCACTTATGATTTAAAAAAAATCTCTAAGGAAAGAAGGAAATTACTTCTAGCTGGTAAATGTCACCTATGAAAAAAACTGTAACTAGTCTCATATCTCAATGGAAAACAGAACACTTTTCCCTATGAGCAAGAACAAAGTAAGTATGACTACTCTGATCATTGTACTGAAGATTTTAGTGCAATTTGATGAGGGAAAGATAAAAGGCATATAGTTTTACAAGGATAGAATAAAATTGTGTTTATAGACAATGTGACTCCATATGAGGTAAATCTTAAGCAATCTTTTAAAAAAATGACTAAAAGTAATATTCAGTTTAGAATGGTTGCTGTATACATCTTGATATAAACAACTGTATTTCTATCAACAGTAAATAACTTCAAAATGGACTTCAAAAACCAATATATTTACAATAACATTAAAATACAGAAAATAGTTTAAGACAAATTTGACAAACTATTAGAAGACCTCTGCTCTAAACAAAATGATAAAGAAAACAAAACCAAAAAAAAAAAAGCAAACCCTTTCCATATGCATATTGTGGAATACCAAAACAAGAAATGTGCTTCTATTATTTCTTGGAAAACCCAAGATTGTGAAGATGGCAATATTACCAAATTGATCAACGCATTCAACAATTTCCCAGTCAAATCCCTAGTGTTTTTCCCCCAAATAATGTCAAAATTCTAAAATCTGTGGTAATGCAAGAGATCCAGAATAGCCAAACATATTTTTAAAAACTAATGAAAGAAATTAAAGGAGACACATTTAAATGGAAAGACATCCCTTGTCCATGTATTGAAAGAATTGATAGTGTTAAAATGTCCATATCACCCAAAGTGATCTACAGATTCAATAAAATTCCTATAAAAATCACAATGGTTTTTTTCACAAAAAAAGAAAAAAAATCCTAATAATCATATGGAAAGATAAAAGACTTCAAATAGCCAAAACAATTTTGAGCAAAAAACCTAAAACAAATAAAAAAACCTATATCACTTTTCCTGATATCAAAATATACTACAAAGATATAGCAATCAAAACATCATGGTGCTGGCATAAAAACAGACATATAGACAAATGGAACAGAATAAAAGGTCTGTAAGTAAAGCCACATCTGTAGTCAACTGATCTTGGAAAAGGGTTTCAAGAATACATAATGGCAAAGTCTCTTGAACAAATAGTGTTATGAAACTGGATATCCATAGGCAAAAGAATGAAATTGAAATTAGTCACACACAAAAATTAACTCAAAATGGATTATAGACTTAACATAAGACCTGAAACCATAAAACTCCTAGAATAAAACTTCTTGTTTTATTCTAGGGGGAATGCTTCTTGACATTGGTCCTGGCAGTGACTTATTCCTTGTGACATAGAAAGTACAGGCAAAAGAAAGCAAAAATAGGCAAGTGGAACCACATCAAAATTTGAAAGCTACTGCATAAAGGAAACAATCAACAAAATGAAAGTCAACCTACACACTGGAAGAAAATATTTATGTGAGAGAAAACCACATATCTGAGAAATTGTTAATATCCAAAATGTACGAGGGACACTACCAACTCAAAAGCAAAAAAAAAAAAAGTTACATAGGGTCAAATGACCTGGATAGACTTTTCTACAAAGAAAACATATAAATGGTAAATAGACACATGTGAAGGTGTTCAACATCCACTAATCATCAGAGAAATAGGAATAAAAACTGTAATCAGACATCACCTCAAGAATGGCTAGCATTAAAAAAAAAAGGATAACAATTATCAAGGATGGAAAGAAGTAGTTATCTTTATTTGTGGGCTAAAACAAGTTATTACTGGTCCAATTATTTACCTATTTGGCAATATTAGTTGATAAAATGTTTAGAGCATGGTTTTTCAACATTGGAGTTACTATTGATGATTCATAGTTGTAGGCCACTGACCTTTACATTGCAAGTTGTTTAGCTGTATCCCTGACCTCTACCCACTAGATGCCCGTAGTGCCTCCAAACCCTGTTATGACAACCAAAAATTTCTTCCAACATTGCTAAATGTCCTCTGAGGGCCATACTGTCCCTGGCTGAGAACCACTAGTTCAGAGGGTTTCACAAACCAAGCAGAATTTTTAAAAAATGTGTATGTATAAGAACAGAGGATAAACTCCCCAAACTTTTAATCCCAAGGCCACTCTTGGCTTAATTCAAGGGAGACTCTGTATATTTCCAGATCCACTTCAATTCTATAACCCAAATTTAATAATTATGACATGCTTCCATCTGTAGTTCATGTTGTCCAATATTTGTCAAAATGTTTGAATCCTGGTATTGATTTGCAAGGCTTTTTTATTCCTTATGAAATTGTACTTTTCCATTTCAGCTGCTCATTAATTCATCTCTGGTTTTGTTCTTACTGGAAAACATTAGTAGCAGATATTCTTTTTCTCAAGGTACTAGAAATCAATCATCCTTGTTTACAAATTTTAGCAAGTGAATTGTAACAACATTTTCTCAAGTGTTTATGGAAATAAATGCCATGTGCTTTCATAGACAGAAGGCTACATTTTCAGTGCCACGTGAGTATATTACAAAATATTCTGCATCTTTAAAATTAGTTTCTCTAGGTAAATTTATACTGAATAAATAAGATGATTTGGTCATTTAATCACTTTCATTAAAGTCACACTACCAAACTTCAGGATAAAGAATGAATTTATACCACAAAGTACACTGTATAAGACTGTGACCCATAGGGAATTAAAATTTAAATTGTGCAGTCCAAAAGGGAGAAGTTTTCACAATAATAAGCAACACACTTTATAACAGAAGCCCTCAGTTGGAGGAAGCAGGCACATGAAAGTCATATAGCAACACATTTCCAATTTATATGGTTCTTCTACACTGCATATTTGAAAACCACTGCTGTATGAGAAGCAACTAGCATCCTTAATATAAAATAGGTATTTTATATCATTTAAAATATTGTTTTATTTAATAAATTATTATACTACTTGGCTATAGCAGTTCAGAAACATCACTCTAAAGCTTTATTTAAATTAGAGTTCACAGATCAGGTAAGGAAAAGTTTTGGTGAACTAAGAGAATTATCTTGGCTCTATTAGTGTATTTAGTTAAATAAAAGTTAAAAACAGAAAAATTCTGGGATCAATGAATATAGAAAAAAGGGACACTTGTATTTTGGACAATTTTATTTTTATTGGAGATCAGACATGGGATGGGAAATAAGGATTGGAACAATGGCAGAAAAAACATACGAGAAAAACTATTTTACATAGCAGGTCATCTACATTAAAAAAAATATTTCTGAAACATCAGTCACAGAATATTGTTAACAGATGACACAGGACTAAAGACCTATGAGGGAAAAAAATTTCAATCGAATGTACATGAGTAGGAAACTTGTTTATTTTGAAATTATCTTTTCTAATGTGGCAAGGTTAAGTATTTCTTCCTTTTTGAATTTTAATAGTAGTATTAGTAGTCTTTATTTACTGTACATTAAATAAGTTGTTTGATATGTGTCTTTTTTAGCAATTAAAAAATACAAGTCTTATGCTGATGCCTATAAATTCTTTTTGAAAGTTTGATCTTTTAGAAAATATAAAAGTTTGAGAACATTCATTTTTAAATTTTTATTGAAAAATACATACAAATTTCTTTTAGAATTCCCTTTTCCTCATCTTAAGAAGCCAGTGATAAAGAACTTTTGAGGGAAGATATTTGCTTTGCAGCAGGTTTTTCTGAGATGCATCTATTCCTAAAGGTGAAGGATAATAATCCTTGAAAGTATTTGAAGACTGAAAAGACATAAAAATGTTAATAAAAGAAAAGAAAGCTAAGCTGTTATATATTTCTGTAAGAATCACCTTTTTGGATATTGTTCTTGGCAGCCTTCTAGAGCCATTAATATTTCTTTGGAAAATGTTTAAAAATGTGAATTAGAATAATAGTCCTTAATTAAACCATAAAATGGTGAGTGTAAGCAAGATAAAACTCCATGTGTATCATAGTTTCAATTGTCTCAAATAATTGTATTGAAAACATTCTACCATATTTCATGTTTTTATTCCAATTTGTGTAATATAGAGACACAACAACTATTAACAACAAGGCTCATTTAGAATAATTTGATCAGAGTATCAGACATTTATTTGTGTATTAAGAGACTAGAATGGATGTAATATAACCAAGATTTTATTCCAATTTGTAAATTGCAACCAAGCAGAACCTATATGTTTATCCCATTTCAGTAAATTACACTTTATGGACATGGTATTTTCTATCATAGCATTAGTAAATCACAGTATTAAGAAGTCATGATTCAGTGTCAGCTCTCTAGGTTTGAATTCTGCTTCCAAATTTTTATAGCTGAGTGAATTCAGCAAATTTTTCTTTCCCTCTTTATTTTTTCATCTCTAAAATAGACGTCATCACGAAAGCTGTTACCTCATAGAAGTGTTTTAATGGTAATCAACGCAAAGCACTAAGCATATTGCCTCGTTCATATTGTGTCCAATATGAATAAGCAATTTTCATTTTGTAATTGTAATCATATTTTAAGACATTCAGTGCTATTTAGGTACACTGTAGATTAAAGAAACTTCAAAAATGTGTTTAACAAGATCTTTCTTGAAAATAATAACTGAGTATCAACTAGTCTAGTCATTTAAATATTGAAGAAGTTAAGGTTTACATAGGTTATGTGGCATATCTGGGGTCATGAAAAGGCAAAAAGAGGGCAGTGGTTTTCTGTATCCAGATGTATATCTATGCTGTCAAAGTTAGAAAGGAGGCACCTGAGATTTGGGAAGGAAGCAAATGATTCCTTTTACCCAGGGTTCAGTCTCACCACCCCTTTTACTTTGAGATAATGAGGACTCAGTGTGTCTTTTATACCCATGTGTAATAGTCACCACAAGGACAGGACATGAATACAGATCATGAATACCCCTTTTTTGTCACCAGATCCCATCCTGCTTCCAATCACTGAAATCATTCCATGTGCCCTCTGGACCTTATGGTACATAACCAACAACATTCTTATACTCAAAATCCCTTAAATATGATCCTTTCTTGCTCACAAATTTGTCCCTCTCCTAAAGATACTCTTTTCTCTAAACATCTCTCCAATAGTAATATTTTTTCTCATACTTCTTGGACCATTAAGTGTGGAAGTGACTTTCCCACTCCTCATTGATGCCTCCAGATCATCCTCCATTTTTTTTTCTCTTTACTTTTCCATGTAGAATGAGATTCAGTACCCCTTATACAGCACTGTATTTTAAAAAGTCTTAACAATTTTTCTTGGTCACTCCACAATGTTGTCTAATATCACCATGCCTACTCTTCCCTGTCATATAATCTTGATTTAAGCCAAAGTGAACTATGTATATGTCTAGTTTCCACCTTCAAATCCTTTCATATATTTTTTATAATAAAAAAATCAGTCAGTTCTTCATTCATTTACTCATTCAATATAGCTTTATCCACCTGCCCTATGGAGATGGAGATGGAGATAACCAATTACAGCACGGTCAATTCTAACTACATCAGGATGTTGGTGAATAGGAATGGGGCTGTACGAAATAAGAGAAATTTCCTAGAGGCTTTACCAGTCTGGAAATAGGTTTAAGTGTTCTCCTGGTGAAAATGATAGAAGACAAAAGGAATATTAGCAAAGCAAGACAGTATTGTGCATTCAAGAAACCATTTCAAAAAAGAACAGAATTGTTCAAACATTAAATTCAGGAAAATATATGGAGATATGTTTAGAGAAAGAGGACAGAAATAACTAATAAAAGATCATATACAACATGCTAATGAGCTTGGTTTTTATCATTAGACATGTTGAGTAACATATGAATTTCATTCAGAATGATTTGAATCTTAGTGACTTCACTCTGACAGCAATGTGTAAGATTAACCGAATAAGGCTAGGAAGATATAAAGTGATTTGAAAGAACTGTAATTACCCAAGTGAGAGAGAATAAGGTCATGAAATTTATAAACTGGAGATGAGAGGTCATATATGGAAAATGCAAAGGGTGTAGCTCAGCCTTGATGTGTGATGACTGGCAATGAGGGTCATGACAGAAAGGATCATTCGGGGGAGTCTTTATTATGCCACTTACTCTGATGACAAGGAAGAGGAATATGTTTTGATTAAAGAAGAAAGTGAGATTATTGAGTGGGAGTGAATGGAAGAAGAAAAAGGGAAGGCACAAAAAGCAGAGTATTCTTTGACGAGGCTTGACTTTGAAGAAAGAATCAGTAATACATATTCAGCAAATAATTTTCCAATGCCAGTTACTATGTAGAGACAAACTAACCAGACAGGGAGATATTGGGCAATCTCTGGAAAAATATACTTGCTTCAGGATGTAGATTTTTTTTCCCCTTTATACTAGAGGAAACTTAATATAATATTAAGCTTCAGAGAGGGAGATATGGGGCAGCTAAAAATGTAGGAGAAATGGGGAATAATAAAGGACTAAGGCTCTTATCTTGGAGATCTGATGTGAGGAGGAATCAAGAACACCGCTGAATGCCTTGTCTTTGAAAAACAGAAAGGATTTATTTATATGGCTATACCATATTGAATTCCATATATATATATGCCTCACAGGGAGAAGGCAGCCATCCAGAAGCCAAGGAGAGTGGCCTCAGGAGCAGCCAAACCTGCTGATGCTTTGATCTTGGACTTCTAGTCTCCAGAACTGTGAGAAAATAAACTTCGGTGGTATAAGCCACCAGGAAGCAGCCCTTGCAAACTAATACATATACCTAACATATTCAGAGAAGTAAATAAAGAAAAATATACTACTATTATTATCTTTGGTGTCTTTTTCACCTTTTAGGAAAAAAGAGGCTGCAGTCCCATCTCAAGCAGTGGCTTACACACATGTGCAATGTTTGGGTATTGCTGTTTGTCTAAATGAACAAGAAGCCTACTTGAATTCATGCTATGCTGTCTTTCATCCGGCATTGGGACTTTGGAGATTCCCAGTGACCATTGTTATATTGACTGGATTAAATTTCAAGATATTGCTCTTAGTGTCCATATAGTGACACTAAAATCTGAAGCTTTGAGTGTATCTGGCCAACAATGCACAAGTATAGAAATTTCAAGCCTTCTCCATAAACCTCACACAGTAAACAATAAGGCGAGGAAGGAAAAAGTGACCGTTATGGGTCTAACAGTAGAAAACTGACTAATTGAGAAAGACTATCCTGACCAAAAACAATATGCATCTCTATGTTGGAAACACAAAGCATCCAGCGTGATGGGTTTTTGTATACCCACCATCATCTCTAAGGATGCCTAACGTGACGTCTTTTTATTTTGCTGTTAATCCAGCTTTACTGAAAGACTACTTGGTACCATTCTATTATTATGGCTCAATATCGGTCATGTCCTTAGATTTGCCAGGTTTGGATTTTTCTTTCCTTATTCTCCTTGATCCCCAGCAATAACTACTGTCTTGCAGTTTTGGGTAGTCTGTCTCCCGTAACCCTGAAGAACGAGTATGTATGCCACAACTACCAGTCCTCACACAAGCCCTTCTCATGTTAGCTAATCCAGCAGCAGGAATAAAGCTGGGGTCAAACACAACAAAGGAAATGACGTTCTTGACATAACCTCATTGGACTAAAAAGGATTCTCTGGACTTCAGAAATTAGCTATAGCTGCTTTTTGTTGGTCATCTGATCCATGGAAACTATTTTATTGGCAGGACTGTGGTACCAATATTTTTGCTCTTAATTCTTATTCATACTGTATTTGGCACAATAGGCATTCACCCATATCTGCATTTTCCGAAAAAATGGATTTCAGTTTTATGTGTGACTTAATGGATCCTACAGATGCTTTAATATTTGTATTGTCATGTACAGCAGTAAAAATATTGAAATGTTCAAGCAATATTTTCTAACAAAGTGTTAATTGATAATTCTAGAAAAAAAACTAGATTAGACATTTAAAAGAATTGACATGACAGCTCTTTCAACCCTTAGATGTAGTCTCCATCTTCTCCTCCCACTCTTTATCTGGGGAGGATGGTCTTTCTGGAGTCCATCAGCAGGCTCACTCAACCACTTGTTTCTAGCTGGGTCAGCCCAAGTAGCTTCGGGCGATGAGCAGAATGAGGTCAAAATGCTTACTCCCTGGGCTTCTTTCCGGAAAGTTTGCTCTGAAGTACAAAGGCCTCCTCAACATAAATTTTGCCTTGTACTAACTTTTCGCATCCCTAGATCTTTGGCTCTAGAAGTAATAATAGTTCCAGTGATACTAATTCCAAGTAACTGCACTATTCTTTTGGCTTCCCCTATACTATTACCAACTTTATAAATGCTCCATTTATAAATAAACTGTCTTGAAGTTCTCATGAGTTGAGATACCATCTGTGTTCTGTTGGAAACTTGACTGATAAAATTGGCAAGGTTATTACATTTACATTAACTTTGATTTCTGATATATTCAGTTTTATTTCTAATATTTTATTTTGTGCTCTCCATTGTCCCCAAACTCTTTCTTACCTTTTACTTAAACAGATTGAGGGGTCCCCCTCCCTTTTTTTCTTATTCTATTTACCCTTTTTACCTTTTCTGGTAGATATTCTTACCTTAATATTTTTCCTGGAATCCCTAGCTATTTCAACATCAATGTTTAATTATAGAAAGTTTAAAATTGACATTTTTTCTTGCCTTGTTCATAGTACAAGTAATTTAAAATAATTTTATTCTGTCACTCTTCAAAACTTTTAATTAACTGTTGCCCAGTATTTTGTGCCATATCCTTATCACCACACCAAAAAAAAAAATCTGATATTATCATGGTTTTATATTATCATCCCTTAGGTTCTTCTACTTATGTATTTAGCATCATCATTGTGTTCACTGTTGCCTGTTCACATATCAGGTCTCTGAGTTTACTTCCAAGTGTATAGGGAGGGAAATAAGGGTGACGTATATTAGGTAATAAAGTTGTGTTGCTATTCATCACCCTCTGTGAGCCCTCCTTGACCTGAGCACTTGATGTTTTTGTGTAGAAACAGCCTTCTTGAATTGTTTTTCTCTAGTGTTTTTGTTGAAGTGAAAAGATGATATGATCTACTTCAGGCAATGCTACAACTGTAATTTACCCCTTGGCACATAGTTAAAATTATAGTGTAAGCACTGATGCCTCCATAAAATTTTCTTTCTTTTTGGTTTTTCTTTTTGAGGACTCCCTAGCCTTTATTTTTAAGTGTGCTCAGAACAATTAAGAGATGGCTAAATAGATCATTGGATTTTTAGATGGGGAAAAACATGTCATTTAAAAATTAAGTTTAAGGACAAGGAGCTTAAATCATAGATAATTGTTTAAAACATATCCTAGATAGTGAAAAGGAGTTTCTTTCTCTAAAACCTTAAAGGAAGTTTCCATTTTCTCCCTCTTAAGCATAACGCTATAATCCTATAAAGGACTTCTATTAAAGATGGTATCCTGAAATTAAGTATAGCAACAAAGGAATAAAAATACAGAGTGCAAAAATTTCATCAATACTAGAACTCAAAGCATCTTGCCCTCCAAATCTCATAGTCTTTGAGAAACCTTTGATATAATAGTGTGGAAAGGATAGTCTTAAATAAATACCAAGGTTACAACTTTTTATTTTACTAAAGAGGCATAGAAATAGAGCAAATACCAGGAAAACTGTAACAAACATACTAACATCTTATCAGTGGGTCCAGTTGGCCCATTCATGTTGGAATCCAGTTGACAAAGGACTAAAGTAAGTGAATTTTGTGTAAAATGGTGAGACTTACACCTGAAAGATACCTGCAGTGACCCCCATGATAGATGTGTTTTTAACCAAAATATAAGAAAACAATATATTAGAATTTCTGTTGTCATGTACAAATATTTCTAATTATAAGAAGCAAAAGAAGAAAGTAGGAAGTAAAATTGATATTTCAGGTTTTCTAAACATGAATAATAGCTATAGATTATAAAATTAAAAGACAAATCAATTGGAAGATGAACTTGCAAATTATATGACAAGAAAAAAGGTTATGCAATTCTTATATAAAATATTATTAGAAAACTTTAAGAATAAAATATAATCATAAAAATAATATACACAGAATTCATAAAAGAATTTTAAATGTCAAATTCTTAATAATAAAAAAACATAATTCAAAATGAAGTAACACTGATATGCAACACTTCTTTGAAATTGCTTGTTTTTTTAAAAGCAAAATACCCAACCTTGGCAATGTAGAAGGGGAATACAATTCTTCTGGATGCTACTGATGTGAATATGTATTAGTTCAACCTGTCTAGGAAAATTGTGACAATGGCCATCAAAGGCCTTAAGACTGAGTATACTCTTTTACTTTTAAATTCACTTTATAAAAGGTATCATAAGGAAATAACCATCAAATGATAACAAGATTTTTCTAGATTGGTATATGTTGCAGTTCACTAACTTAATATCTAATGTTTCTTCTTCCACTATGCTAATATCCAAGAGGTACTGAGAATAATTTATTTTCCTATTACATTGCAAAGAATTTTCTCTTGCTGTTTCTTTCTCCTCAGTGAGGTAGCCATAAGCCTGGGTCACATGCTTCACAACTTTCCTTGAGGGTATGCATCTTTTTTCTGATATTCTTATAATCACAATATGACTAGGTAAAACAATGGTTTTTACAGGAGAACTGCATGATTAAGTGACTTGGTGAAGCTGCTGTTAAATTTATTTTCTGTCTTATTCAAAATCAATAATATAACTACAAAGCTACACTGCTACCATAAGGTGTTAGTTAAATATGTTATGGGACACCTGTGTGATGAGTAGTATGCAGTCACTGACTAAACTCTTGTAGTAGTGTATTAAATTACATAGGGTATTGTGTGCTACAAACTTAAGACTAAAAAAGAAGAAAAAAATGCATGAAAATAGTATGAAGATCATTGCCTCAGTTTTGTATACATGTTACACACATTCATATAAATATATAACCCAAAATTTTAATAGTGATCATCCCTATGTAGTGGCATGGATTTTCATTATTTTTTTTCCTGTGATTTGTAAATTTTTTATTGCTTTCTTAATTTTCAGTTTCTCACTATGAATGTTTCAAAAAGTAGAAATGAATTTTAAGAAGAGGTGTTATAAGAGTTTTGTAGATTATCTTTACTTAGCCACAATATATAAACAACTCGTCAAATTCAATAAAAATAAAAAAAATAACGAAACGTTAAAGAATCTGCTAAAGTAGAATAAGTAGCAAAGTATTCATCAGAAACAGCAGCAACATGAAAGAAATGCTGGTTCTTCAGACAAATGTATTTTTGTCAAGTAGTTTAATTGTCAAGTTTAATTGTCAAGGCGTTTAATATATTTCTTTAATGGGAACTAGCTAATCTATCCACTGTGGGTGCTCTTCCCAGATCCCCTTCATCACCTTTAATGTCAATATATTCTTTGACCTTAATTTCTGAAAGTTTTGCCTCCAAAGCACATACTTTCAAGTTTACTTGGAGAGCTGCCCTACAGTTACTGGATCTGCTTAAGACATATGTCTTGGAGTTCATGTCCCCTTCTTCCCTAGACTGTTAACCCATGACTGAGATGTTAGAGCATCAGAGACCAGTGTTCCCACCCCAGTTTGCCACAAATCTAAGGCATAATTTTCTCTTGAGAGTTCCCCTGAAACATCAGGATAAAGCCTCCCTCCAAAGGACTACAGGTGAATTTTCACTTTTGCCTGACTTGTTCCCCTTTTATATTTTACTTTTGCCACCTTTTACTGTTATCTACTGAAAGCACTTCCTTAGCAAGTCAGTGGCACATGAAATCTCATGAATCTTCATTTCCTATGTTGCATCTGGAGAACACATTCCTTAGGAAGTAAGTGTATCACTGATATGAAGGTAGGATTAATGAGAAAGAGGTCAGACAGAGGCTGATTCGTAACAGTAACACAAGCCACCCCTCATCCAAATGTTTAAAAATAAGTAAACTGAGAAGCTTATTAGTATAAATGTCACCTTTAGGATGGTGGAAAGAATAAAAACATGGTAGCTCAGGAGAAATAGTTCATTTTATTTCCCTTTCCCTTCTTCCTTCCTTCCCTCCTTCCTTCCTCTCCTTCCTTCCTTCCTTCCTTCCTTCCTTCCTTCCCCTTTCCTTCCTTCCTTCCTCTCCTTCCTTCCTTCCTTCCTTCCTTCCTTCCTTCCTTCCTTCCTTCCTCCCTCCCTCCTTTCCTTCCTTCTTTCCTTCCATTTCTTTCTTCTTTCTTTTTCTTTCTCTCTTTCTCTTTCTCTCCTCTTTCTCTTTTGTTTATTTCTTCAAAAAATATTTTGTTTGTAATAAAATATTGTCCAGTTGTAATGTAGTGAATAGACAAATGGATGGAAGAAAGGATACAGTATAAGAGATTGTTGTTGATAATTGGATGAGAAATGATAGCAAACTAGAGTAGCTTTGTTGACGTAGAGCAGTGGATTCAAGAGATGTAAAGGAGGAAGTTAATTTCACCAGAATTGATGGTTGATAAGAGGCAGCAGAGCAGAGTTTCAGTGAGGGCTGCCTTGCTATTTATAAGAGAAGGGATGTCTTGTTATCATGAGACTTTAAACTAGCTATTGGATTATTCAAAATCCCACTTCCTTTGTGGATAAAATAGACAATAATAATTTACCTATCTTAGAGATTTGGACCACTATAACTTAATACCAGAAACTAGGTGGTTTATAAACATCAGAAACTTATTTCTCTCAGTTCTGGGGACTGGGAGTCTAAGATCAAGGCATAGCAGATTTGGTGTCTGGTGAGAGCCTGCTTCCTGCTCAGGAGTAGTCATCTCACTGTGTCCTCACGTGGTAGAAGGGGCAGGGAGCTCTCCGAGGTGTCTTTTATAAGGGCACTAATCTCATTCATGAGGACTCTGCCTTCATGACTACCCACCTCCCAAATGCCACACTTCCTAATACAAGCTGGGGATTAGGGTTCAACATATGAATTTTGAGAGGACACAAGCATTCAGTCTATGGTATTACCTCATCAGCTTCATGTGAAAATAAAGTGAAGTAAAATAAAACATTGAAAACATTTAGAATAACAACTGGCACATTCTGGATGTTTAATAAATGTTAGAATATGATTAGATATAAAGGGTATGTGGGAGGGACAAATAGAAAATCATCCTGAGGATTCTAACTTAGTCAAATGGGTCAATAATTAATTATGAACAGAGCTGGAGATAGACTCCTCAAAAGTTTAAACACAATGGTTTCATAATTTCAGCCCAATCATTTTCCTTGGTTCTCTGTTCTCTGTATCTGATTACTTATTTACAAAACCTATGAATCTGAGACTTGAAGATGAGCCCAAATAAGTTCATCTGGTTCGTCACTAGATAAAATGATGTGTGCGATAGAGAAGGCTCCTTAAATCAAGAACGCTGCAATAATTGTCATCCAATGAAATTTATTTCACTATTGATATTCAAGAAAACACTTGAGGAGACAAATACACTGTTGACATTTTTAAGAAATGTATATTAGTATATACTGTGGATTCTGACATACATAATTAATATAATTTAACAATCTCATTTATATTTTATTGTAGATAATAAAGACTAAAATACCTCAAACTTCAGTCATAAAAACTGAGACTAACAGAGCACTGTCTCCATGACAAGTAATTGCTTTATGTTGACCAAGCAACAATTTTCTAACAGTGTTCTTGCTGTAGTGTCTGTCAAAGACCCATCATGCTTTTGTATAATAAACTCTGTTTTCTAGAAGCCTATGCATTGGTCAGACAAATAAACAGTGGCATGACATTTTTCTTGCAGAATGCAGTCTTGTTCTGAAAGCAATTTTCCTTGTATAATTTCTATATGAAAATCCATTCATTTGTGAAAGCAGTGTAAAGAGAACATTCATTTTAGTAGTTTGGGGATTGTTTTCCTTAGTGGGCAATGTACCATTGCCTAAGACACTGCGGAAATAGTGAAATTGACAGCCTGCTGGCAGCCCCTCAGGAACAGGTCTATCAGAAAGACTGAAAAATGGGCTTTGTGCAACTTTGATGTGGCTAGTTGGAGATTCCATGTATCAAAAATTAAATGTGTTTTAGAAATATCAATTCAATACCATAGTAGGGCTAGTCATCTTTATAAAAGTCAAATCCTCTCTGTGGAGTGGGCCAATTCCTTTTTCCAATTTAAAGGGGTTTCCAGTTGGAATGTGGGTATTTAAAAGGCTGGAAATGGATACAGCTGGAAGTTTCAGTTCCCTTAATTTTATAAAAACTCTCCTTCTAAATGCAGTTACACAGAGATGTATTTCTGCAGAACTGAATTTTCATAAATCAGACAGATTGCACTACATAATGCAAAATATATCAAACTGTCTGTGCATAATATGTATCAGGGTGATTGTCGTTAAGGTGCAGATTCCTGGGTTCCAACCTGGAGTTCTCTCTCTAAGGGGTGGAGCCTACTATTAAAAATGGAGTTGTTACATTACTTATAATAAGTTGATGGGGGAAATGCCAGTATAATGTTTAAATATATGGGTTTTTCTAGAAACAGATTGTGAATAAATGCCATTTCTGTGATTTAGTACCCTCTGATCCTGGGAGAGTGTCTCATTTTTCTTAATCTCAATTTCCTTTTTAAAAAAGAGATGACCAGTAATTTTTCCTTTTCATTATAGTTTCATGGAAGCCTGTTTGGATACAAGATGCAACATATTTTATTCTCAAAACTAAAGGAACAAATATTTCTTAATTCCTTGAAAAACTGGATACTCCACAAAATACCACTGGTGGTTGGCACTGGTGGTTGAAGGCAAAGCCAAGGTCACAAATCTGATTTTTCAAGCAGGCTTTAATAGATCTACTATACTTAAAAAGGCATTCTCCTCCCTTATTCTTTATTCAAACCCAGGGATTAAGAGACCCAGGATAAAAGGGGAGGCTCCCTGACACACTCTCTTTGATATGAAGAGCTACTGTTGTTGTAGCATCTTGTCCATCCCAAATTTGCCTGTTGTTGTAGACAGAATAATAATTCTGTCCCAAGATGTCCAAGTCCAACTCCCTGTGACCTGTGAATATGTTCTGTTACATTTCAAGAGGAAACTGAGTTTGCACATGGAATTAAAGTTTCCAGTCAACTAATCTTAAAATAGATTATTCTGGATTATACAGCTGGGTCCAGTGTTATCATAAAAGTCCTTTAAATATGAATTAGGGAAGTAGAAAAATGAGAGCCAGGGTCAGAGATGGAGAGATTTGAAGATGCTATGGTGCTGATTTTGAAGGTGGAGGAAGGGACCCTGGGCTGAAGAATGCATGCAGCTTCTAGGATCTGGACGAGGCAAGGGAACGTTCTCCCCTAGAGCCTCCTGAAGAAATACAGTCTTGCCAACACGTTCATTTTAGCCCAATGAGATCGATATCATATGTCTGACCTCCAGAACTCTAAGATAATAAATTTGTGTTGTTTTAAACTAAATTTGTGCCAATTTGTTGCAGCAGCAATAGGAAATTAAAACAACCACCTAAAGGAGCCAGCTTCACTGGTAACTGTCCTCCCTAAAAGATTTTTGCTTATGTTTCTAAATCTCTGGTATTTAAATACTAAACTATCAAGAGGCACTCCATCTGTGCCCTCTTCACTCTTCCGGTTTGGGGAAGTTCTCTTCTGCCAGGGTCGATCCACTCTGTCATGCTTTCACATTACCAGGCATCACTTACTCTGTCTCGAGAGTCACCTTGGTTGTGACGGGCTTTCAGCTTCAGAAGCTTTTTGCCTATTTATGATGGCTCCAGAAGTTACAATGTTTAGAAACAACATTTCTAAACATTTCCTTCCTGAAACAGCCTTGACGGGGAAAGGGAAAGAGATGCTAAGTACAAAGCTGCCACAGAAGACAGTAATTCCTTTTGTATTATGGGACCATTGTATGGTTATAAAGGTCTTTTTGTTTAAAAACTAAGTGTTTTAGTGTAGCATAGAGAAGGCAAATAGTGAATCTGTGGCATCTTATTATACCCAAGGACAGTGACTGCATTGGGGTTTGGGTGGGGACTTGATAATATGGGCAAATGTAGTAACCACATTGTTTTTTCATGTGAAAACTTCATAAGAGTGTATATCAATAATACCTTAATAAAAAACAAAACAAAACAAAAAAACTAAGTGTTTAGTTAGTTTTTTTAGTTGATTTCCACCCGAGTCCGACTTTTCTATATAGAAGGGGACTAAAGTGGAAAAAGCAAATATTCATCTAAGGATTCAATTAGATCTCACAAACATTTGCTTAGCGATATCGCTTTGATGTAGATGACATTACCTTAATTTTATATTGTGATTAAAATATTTCAAAGTATGTTCCATGAACCCATATTGCAATTTAAGCCTAAAGAGAACAGAGCAACAAGTTAATGCTTACTAAAGATGTCAACCTTAAAAATAAGATAGCCAGTTATTTTACCAGCAAATCGGGTTTATTCAGAAATACGAAGAATTGCATTGGGAATTGCAAGTTGTGGTATTTTCTTATTGGTTGAGTTTCTTGCTGGGCAAGGAGAAACTTTTCCTTTGTCCTGCTAGAGTAGTAAACTAGGCTTCTTCCTGTTGGGAATGCAAGGTTTATCTGTTCTTGCTGGTGTCTGCCACTGAACGCAAGTGATAGGGTGTAAGAGCTCCGCCTTCTGGCCTCCCAACTCCATTTGAAATGAGGGTTTCTTTATTTGGTTTCACAGACCTGCTATGTTCCTGGTGTTGAGTGCTTTCTGTGCATTATCTAATCTTTACAACCACCAAACAGAGTAGATATTTTATTCCCATTTTATAGCAAAAAACTGAGGTCAGAGAGATTAAATAACTTGCCCTAGGTCACACATTCCTCAATAAACAACTTGTGTGTCAGCAGCTCACTTAGATTCTGATAGACTTCTGTATAGTATTTGGCCAGTACAGCCCCAGAAATCAGGAAAAGGAATCATGTTATATATACCATGTGATTTTCCAGTTTGTGCTTCAGTAAAACAAACTAGCTCATACCAGATTTCTATAAGAACTGGTGACACTATAATACTGAAGTTATATTGACCCACCCAGCAAATTAAAGTTTTATGCAATTTAGTAACAACACATTAACACAAAGTCAAGTTCACAGCTGAACCCAGCACACCGTGGAGTGTAATGACTATCGATCTATCAATCTATCAATCTATCATCTACCTACAGTACTATATGTACATGTACATGTATATAGTCTGTTTAAGGACCCTTTCATTTTGTCTAGGTGTTCTGTGATAATTGCTGGAAACATTTATGTTATACCTTCCCATTTGTGAATAAGACAAAGGGTGCCATCCATTTCTGACTGTATTATACTTTGTATGAAGCTTGCTCAAATAAGTGGTTTCAACTTTTCCTTTTAATGCTTTTCCTCCTACCCACTCTCCTAAAATTCTCCTCACCATTTTAAGGTCAAGGCTTATATTAATTATCCAATTTATTTATGTGTTTGAATTGAACATACACTTTAACCTATATTTATGGGTTGAGTGCATTATTTTTCAGCCAGAAATACTGATGAAATCACAGATTTTGATTTTGACAGTACAATGGTAATAAATGATATTTTAAAGACATTTATGAGAATGATAAAGTTATTACATAATACAGCCACCAATTACATAAGATCTGCTGGCATTGAATTTTATCCATTTTCAACTGAATATGGCAGCATTGAATAATAGGTACACGTTTATGCTGTGAAGAGTCTGGACTCAAGTGTTCAAATATGTTGTAAGATCTCCAGTAAACACTCCGTTTGAAATGCTGTGATAAAAATTGTTATGCGTTTCTGAAAATTGTATGCAAACTTCTCCATCTCAGCCAAAAATCAGATATGCAAAAGAAATAGTGATCAGGACTGTCTTTAACCTTTCAGGAAGCCACTGCCCTGTTTTATTCTTCGCATTTCTACTGGGAACATTTTTGTTCAAAAAAAGAAAAGATGTTGCTCATAGACCTGCTCTATTCAGAATCACTTGAAAGCTCACCAACACTAAACCTGTGGTTCTTAAATACTTCTGTGTGAAGCCACATGGCTTCTAGTTACAAGCCTCAAAGGATATAAGGGGATACAAAATGGAGTCACATTCCTGCCTCCCTAGTATTCCTATTTTTACCTATATTTTTGAGATGTCTCCTGTATTCAATTTCAATTACGAATGAGGAAAAGAAGAAAGCAACTCACCTATGGTTTCAAATTAAAATTGGACTTAAGCCAAATTACTCTCAAATTGGCCCCTTACTTGTATTTCAAGTCTTGGTTTAAACTCTTTAAAATTCGGACAACCCCATTATATTTGCTATTATGAAATTTGCTTGCCTTTTATCAATATTTTCATAAATATTATTCCTTTTATCTTGAATTTTCTTCTTTTAAACCTATCAAAAGAGCAACCTAACAGTGCAAATGGCACTGCCTCTTTTGAAGCCTTCTAGAAGTCAAAAAGTGTCACCTTTTTATCCTGTTCACTTCTAATTTTTCCCATGATGCATTCAAAGGTCTTACTGAATTATTTTTTATATTATGTAATAATACTGTGTCTATTAATTTATCTTTATTAATTTTATTGAAACATTTTTGCAAGAAGAAAATTTTGGATATTTGTCACAGGTTAAGCTCTTACTTTGCACTGGTTCACTGACTACAACAGAATGGAACATGGGAGAATGCCAATTATGTAGTTAAAGGCCCAGGAGCAAATTTCCTAAATGCTTGCTATCTCAAAGTGTATATTGAAGACATCAAAACATATCTCAGGTTGACTTCAGTCCTGAAGAAGGAGTTACATAATCAAGAAAGGGCCTCAGTCATAGGGTGGTCAGTGGGGTTTTTGTGATGATCTGAGTGGCTATACACTACAGATATCTAGGCCAAAGACCAGATCAGCCACAGTGAAAAATAGCTCAGGAATGAGGCATTAGTCCATTTATCAGACCTGAGAAATAAAATCAGTAGCTAGAGTCACTTGCTACTGATTGCAGAGCTCTATAAATTTCTCTCCTTGGTTCTGAAAAGTGGGGCAAGGGCAGATCATGCAGATAGCATCCAGCTGGGAGAATTGAAATGTGGGCTGCTCGTGGAAACATTTTTCTATGTGTGCTCCCTCAGTAATTAGGAAGTGCTTCTACTAAAATAATAATTAGTAAACTTCAAATACTGATGGCCCTACCATCAGGACTACCAACAGAGAAAAGGTGTGCAGCTAAAGAAGCCAATGAAAGACACAGCTGAGAACAACATATGTTTTGGTCACTTCGGATTGTGCTGTCTTATAAGGAGAAGGCTTTTTTTTCCTTCCTCCCTCCCTCTGTTCCATCCTTCCTTCCTTCCTTCCGTCCTTCCTTTCTCTCTTCTTTCTTTAGAGAAAATTAATCACTTAACTACCCAAAGTGAATAAAATAATTATTAAGTGCAAAGCATATGTAATCTATAGCTCTAAGTCTGAAATATCACATTAATGAGAACAGTCTAAATGTTGAAAAGGAATTGAGGTCTATCACATATCTTTTTGAACATGTTACACATATCTGAGTGGATATTTGTAGAAACTTTCAACAGTTCTCACTTTTTTCAGGATGTAATGCTGAAAGACAAAACAAGCTTCTCAGCAGTGAGGTCACTGGCATTGAAGATAACATTAAAAAAAAAGGAAGAAAAAGAAAAACTCAGTTTTTCTTAACTGGGAAATGTAAGAGAATGACCTCAGGAAAACTAAGTAGCTAGGCAGCAGCTGGTGAGCTGAAGTGGGTGCTGGGAAGTGCTGTAGACAAATGTGACACTCTGAGAGCATGTAGAAATCCGACTTCAAAGTATGAGCTTTCTGAAAGGACTGAACCTGACATGCCACCCCAACATAAAGCCTCCAGAAATGAGGAAACTGTTTATCAACAGTGTTGTACTGAAGTTCACAAGGTGCGGAGGTGAGAAATTGGAGCTGACAACAGTGACAAGAGATAACATATCTAACTTTCAATTTCAGTTCTGTACATGGGTAGTTGCAATGTCAGTGAAGTGATTTTCTCAGTGTCTTTCCCAAAAAGGTTAGCTTTTTCATTCACCACTATATGGAGCCACTTTTGAATGAAGCAAGTCAGTGTTTTAGGATTAATTACTATTATCACTTGTGTTAGCCGTTAGCCTAGAATATCACAGGCACTGATAATATCTGGAGCATCGAAAGTCAACAAAATCAACACAATATTTTGTTATGTCCATAATGTAGAATTAAAAAAAATGTAGGACTAAAAATCTTAACTCCATTAATGGACAATTTTAACCAACATGAGATTTAAGAAACTAGATCTTTTAATGTCATTAACAATATCCTTAATAAAACTAAAGCTATATTTCCTCTTCCTTATCTACCACCTAAGACTTTCCCTTGGATTTAATCAGACAAATGTAATATAGCTAATACTGCTGGGTATTTTATATGTATTAACTATTATTCAATTACTTAATCTTCAAAACCATAGGAGGTAGGCATGGTTATTTTCTCATTTTACCTCCAGATATTAAGTAACTTTCCTAGGCCACACCAAGGAGTTGAATGGCAGAAACTACCTATAAACCCAGGGATTCTGATTCTAACAATGACAAATATAACCAATACATTATTCTAGACTCTATCTTGGGCCAGCTGCAAAACTGCTTGGAAAACCTAACTGTATAAACACAATGGTTTAATTTTCAGACACTTCTTTCTACTATTAGTGGGCATGTATTAACAGTTCGGCCAGATGTATCCTTTAATATGATAGTTTATGGTATGATATGAAAAAGAAACTGACTGTAATTGTTTTAAAGATGATTTTAATATTAGAAATTTATCATTAAAAACATTTAGGAATACCTTATTTTAACCATGGAAAAGGCAGAATACAGACAATTTTCAGGGAACAGAGAGAGAATATAAAAAACTATCAGACACCCAGTTACTTCTCCATGATCTAAGTTATCTTTCTCTCTTCAGACATGCTTTCTTAACTTCACAGACCATACAATACTCAGCAAATGACCCATCCAGAACCCAGAATTCACATTAATTACTCAGTCTTTCTCTCTCTTTTTTAAAATAGTTATTAGGCTATTTCAAGAGCTAGTTTATGAAAATCTAGGCAAGAAATGTACATGCTTATATCTGCAGCTGGGATTCTTGAATACCTGGAAGACAGAGAATAATCATGTAAAGTTTAAAAGAAAAATTCAGAAACAAAATACATGTATATGTTCACCAGTGTGCACTATGGAACCTTCTGGTCTTTGGCTAATAGCATTATTGACAGATCATGAAAAGGATTCAATTAACAATGATAAAAGGAAACAGTGATCTATTTTATGCTTAGTATCTTGGAGTTTCACTGCTAGGATTTTGCTTATTTTCTATCATTGTCCCAAATCAAAGGAAAAACCTCCCCTGGGGTGGGAAATTGCTCTGATTATTTGTTTGATGGATTAATATTCTTTTTTCAAATCAGCTTTTTTACCTGAGTTAGTTATATGGTTTTTGTTTGAATTTTCTGTCTCTCCCTCTCTAGGAACCTACTTTGCCAGTCACTTCTTTATCTGAAAGGAACTTGACTGAACTCACCTTGAAGTTTACCAGTGTGCAGAGAATAGCGATCTGAATTTAGGGTTGTAATCCATTTACCTGCACATGGGTTTGTTTCTCCTGGGAACAAATAGGGAAACAGTCTGGCAAGAATGGACACTTCCTGGAGCAAAACAAGGTTGGGAAGGTGCGTGGGGATTCTGTTAGTTGCAGAGGTTTTTGACTCTCTTTTGTGGGCCATGGGGAATACCTAAGATTTTTAGGCAGGGAAGTGACCGAGAGAAACTGTTTCTGTTAAGGAAGATTAATCTGCTGATGCTCTTTCGTCCTGAGCTTTAATTAAAAAAACAATGTTTATTGTTGTTGGTTTTCATGCTATCTGGAGTGACCTCTCTTCTAATTTCTATTCCAGTAGTACTTTCAAAATACTACATCCTTTATGCTTCAAATGAAGTTATGCCAACTAACTGATTTGATTTATAATTAACAAATGTCCAGTCTAATTTAACTACAACAATCTTAGAAGGTAGAGTGTTTTTTTTTTTTTTTTTTTAGAACCAGATAAGAATTTTTCTTCACTCACAGGACATCAGCTTACACTTGGAAAACAGCCATTTCACCATACTTGGACTTGCCATTTGCAAGTCTTTCTTTCTTTTCCTTTCCTATGATGTCAGAATACTTTATACATATTTTGTAAAATGTGTTATCTTTTCAGGCCATAAAGATAATTTTAGAACAAGTAAATGCTCCTTTAAGCTCATTTTGAGGTTCATGCTGGCTGACAAAGGTTCCCAAAATCTTTTAAAGTAGAATATCTTATGCCCAATTTTTAATCCTGAGAACAAAAACGTTGCTGTCCCTGGCTGTGTCTACTCCTGTCCAACTAACTGTGACCAAAGAATTGAATCACACAGAATACATGAAGAATTGCAGGTTTATTTTCTGTGAATGGAAAACAGCCCACTTGCTGCCTATAACAAGATGGAAATAATACAAGATGAGATGATGGGGGCCGTGTGTCAGCATCTTCAGCAGGAGAATGAAAGGCATTGATAGATATTCTTTCAGATGCTCACTCATTCACATCTTAGGTAGACATTTCTTTATAAAATCAAGTCTTATTTACTGGTTATAATCTCAGCCCAGCCCACAACATCTCAACACATACTGAAATGATAATACAATTTTTAAAAAAGAAGAATAAGATCAGCTGCAGCCCTGTGTCATCACAAATTGGCGTTGCTAAACTGTAGCCTTGGTTTGGGGATGATGGTCTTAATTGCCATTTGAGAACTTGAAAATTATTTTTATCTATTTATGCAGACCTATGGGTGGCATGGACCACCTGTGCCTCAATAGAATTGAAAGAGCAGTGGGGGACAGAGTGGGGCAGGTTCAGAGGAGAGGAGGCAATGCCCAGGGGAACTGTGGTCTGAACATCGTTCTTTCAGTTTACTTCAACTTCCCCTATATTCTCTTCTCCTCGTATGTGTAATTTGAGAACTCACATAATTCTGAGGTCTTTTGTATCAATTTGCCTGTCTGCCCAAAAATGCTTTTCACGCACTCTGCCTAGGTGACTGACATCAGTGCAGAGGATAGAAGCCTTTCACCTGAAGGAATGACTTGGACAGGCTCCTTAAGACAAAACACATAGATTTATAAGGACCTTGGTATTAAGGTCTTTCTCTCTCTTTTACTTTCTCTCAGGTCATAGCCTTATTCCCGACATCCATGTTCTTCCCTCCTACCCAGTTTAGTGCAAGAAACAAGTTTGGAGAACAGAACATATTGAGAATGAGGAAAGGTATTAGTTCAGCTGTCAGTATAAATAAGATGGTAGATTTGTAAGAAAAAAGTTCCCTTGGGAGATACATATGGAATACGGTATTAATCCCCTTAAATATTTTATTATGAAGAAATGCAGAATTGCAGATTCTCCTTAGTGGATATGCGTGAGGTCCGTCTTGCTGGTGAGGTGTGTGTTTGGGCTCAGCTAGGTACGTGTGTGTCAGAATGAACCAAGCTATCTTGAGAAATAAAATGAAAACAGAACTACTGATGTGAAGTGATGCTCACCTGATAACTCTAATAACCACTTAGATCAGAGACAAAGCTAGTTCCCTAAGGAAGGAAACATTCCATGACTTGTTGAATATAATCCTGAAAGAAGCAATATGCACTTTACTGGAAAGGGCTCTTGTAATCTTGAGAGACTGGCTGATTGCTCTAATTTTCATCTTTCATCTCTCACTTGAGGAATTTAATTGAAAATATCAAGAGACTGAAAAAAAATCAGAGATATAAAATTGAATGGCAAATAAATTATGAAAATCAGATCAATTGTATGCAAGACTCAAAGTCAAGTATCTTGAAAAGCTGTAGTCATAAAACAGATATAATTTACCATGGTAAGAAAACACCTTAAATACACATGCTGTGGCAGAACGCTAGATGCTAGATTTTTTGTTTTTAACAAAAAGGTATGTGTATGTGTACAAGCACATACATTTATAATTATTACACACTTTTCAATGCAATAGGAAGATGGGGATAAAATTCATATAGTTTGACAATAACTTTTCACTTAAATCATAATTACTAAAGCTTCTCCACCTTCTCAGTTTAATTGTTCATGTCAACTAACATGCACTGATTCCCTCTCAAGGAATGGTACCAGGTGCTACATGTCTGCTACCAATGATAGAGGTGATAAAATGAAAAAAAAACATTATAATCTCTCACCTCCTAGCCCTTGCAAATCACTGACTGAGCATATAAATTGGGGAGAGGGGGAGATAATATATAGAGAAGAGGAAATATTAAGAACAGGTAAATACAATAGCTTGTAGGATTTTTTTAAATACAAAAAAAATCAATTAAAGAGACAGAATTTTAGACTGAGAACTTCAGAGATAACTTTTGATTTTGATATCTCCATCATTTCAAGTTTTTCAGCTTGTTTGGTTACCTGCAAAATAAATTACCAATATAATTTACTTAAGCTTTTAAATTTTCTGAATGTGACATGCAGTAGAAACTCAAAGGAAAGAGTTTATACTTTCTAGTAGGAAATTTAGAAAAGATATCATAAATGGTGTAGTATTTAAAAATGACTTTGAAGTAATTCATTTCATATTTATTTTTAAAATAACTTAAAAACTAAGCTTTAAGTGATAACTTCAAGTAACTTAAATGAACCCCAGAAATAAAATACAAACTCTTTAAAGAAATACAACAGAATTGAATACTCAGTAATGTAAAACTTATAATGAAGAAATAGAAGAAGATGATTAATTATAAGTATAAATGTGAGATAACAGAAACAGACCAAAGAATGACAGAGATGATGGAATTAGCAAGCAAGGATAGTGAAACAGCTAGTGTAAATATATGACATATATTGGATGTATGTAAAGGAAAATATGAATATGGTGGAGAGTAATTAAATGAAAGTAATAAAAATGTCCATGTCATACTTCTAGAATTAATTGTGTAACAGTTGAAATAAAAAATATAGTTGTTGAAATTAACACTAGACATTGAAGAAGAAAAATATCAGAAAACTTGATGATTTATTAATAAATACATTTAAAAGATGATTTATTTTTGTTTGATCAAATGAATCATAGAAAAGAAAGTGCTGAAGAAAAAATATCAGAATGTCAATGACTTTTTGAAAAATACCAAACGTATTTGGACCTCCAAAATAAGAGTGAAGGTAGGGAAAGACAACGCTATCTGAAGAAATGATGGTCAAGAATTATTCCAAATTTGATGAAACTATAAACATGTGGAAAAAGCTTGATACACAAAACCAAAATAGAAAGAAGAATGGGAAGAGGAGGAGGAAGCCCACACAAGATTCACCATACACAAGTCACAGAAAAGCTGTGATAAAAACAAAAATCTTTGAAGTAGCTAGAGTCAAAAAGACATATTACATAATGCAGAACAAAAATAAGAACGACAGCAGTCTTCTCATTTTAAACTACTCAAGTTTGAAAGCAATGGATCAAGATCTCTATAGTACCAAAAGAAAAAGACTATCAACCAAGAATTTTTAAGTCCAAATGAAAGTACTTTTCAAAAGTAAAAGCAAAATAAAATCTTTTTCAGACAATCAAAAACTTAGAGAAGTTATGACCAGAAGGTCAGCTCTTACAAGGAGATATAAAGGAAGTTCTTCAGATAGAAGGAAAGAAACACCATATGGATATCTCATCTACAGAAAGAAAAAAAATTGAGTATGGCAAATTTTTTTCATATATAGATAGTCATATAATTTTATCCTTTTAAACACATTTAAAAATTATTTATTTTTGTTTAATCAAGGTTCTTATCTTGTACATGCATGTATGTATATAAATATACATATATATGCATATGTATATATGTATATATACTTTATTCTAAGGAATTGTTTATGTGATTGTGCAGAGTGGCAAGTCTAAGATATGCTGGATTGACTGAAAAGGTAGAGATCCAGGGAAGAGTTAATGTTGCAGCTTGATTCTGAAGACAGTCTGGAAGCAGAATTCTCCTCTTCCTCAGGGAACTTCAATTTGTTTTCTCTTACGGTTTTCAACTGACTGGGTGAGTCCCACCCATACTATGGAGAGTACACTGCTTTACTCAAAGACTACTAATTTTAATGTTAGCCACATCTGAAAAGAATACCTTCACAGCAACCTCCAGGCTAGTGATTGGCCAAATATCTGGGTACTGTGGTCTAGTTAACCTTATACATAAAAGTAAACATCAGAAATATCTAAATCAGAAATAATAATATAGTGTGATGTGTGAAACAATTATTATAGAAAAAACTATGAAAACAATATGAGAGTAATAGCAAAAAAAAAACAGAAAGTTGGGAAATGGAAGTAGTATATATATGGCATAGTACACTATTATTGGAATGCACATGGTAATTTAATGACATTTACTGTAAACTCTAAATTAACCAGCAAAGTATTGAACTATAAAGATTTATCTAAAAGCCAGAAATATAGAAAAAATAATAATAAAAAAATAAGAGAAGGCAGGACAAGATGAAATGAACAGAGAACAGATGAGACTAATAGAAATCAAATAGCAATATTGTATATTTTAAGTTCAACTGTATCTTTAATTAAATTAAATGTAAATTGCTAAACAGTCTAATAATAGAGATTGTAAAGCTAGATCATAAAACAATATTCAAATATATGCTGTGTGCAAAAACACACCTTAATTATAAAGATATTGAAAAACTAAAAGTAAAAGGATATAAAAAGATAAGCCATGAAAATAATTATCAAAAGTGGGCCTGACTTTAACTATTAACATCAAGTAGATCTCAAAGCATGGGATATAATAACTAATAATGAGGGACACTTCCTAATGATAAAGTAGTCATTTCTTCAAGAACATATAAAAATCCTTAAAGAAAACACATAGAGTAAGTGCTCTGAAATATGGATAAAACACTCATAGAACTGAAAGAGAAAGCATACAAATCTACAATTATTATTGTAGATTTCAACACTCTTCCATTAGTAATTGATAGAACCAGTCGTCAGTAAGATACAGAGGAGTTGAATAACATCATTAACTAATGAGAACTAATTTATATCTAAATAACTATACATTTTCAAAAAAACTGACAATGGAACATTTACCAAGGTAAATCACAAACTGGGCTTCATAAACCAAACCTCATATTTCAAAATATTGAAATTAGGCAAAGTACATGCTCAATTTTTAATGGAATTATACTGGAATTTAATAACAGAAAAAAATATGCAAAATGTCCAAATATTTGAAACTGAGCAACATTTTTCTAAATAAACTAAGGGATGAAAGGAGGAATCACAGGGAAAATTAAAAATTATATTGAGCTGAATAAAAACAAAAACTCAAAATATCAAATTTTGCAGGGTGCAGCTAGAGCAATACTTAAAAGCTTACATGTAATTCTGAGAATTACCTAATGGGCAATTGGAACAAAAATAAATAAGCATACTATATCTCACCTAGATGCAGAAGCTTCTACAGAATCTAGATGGCAATGTGTGCACCGATAGAGGTTTGAACTTCTTACATTTATTCCCACGATGGCGTGTACTTCTCACCCAAATCTCCTACACCATAACATCATCTCATCATTAATCATATGCACACTTCTGATGCCAAATACTATTGAGTTCTGTCTTGATGGAACCCCTTTACAAGTATCTTGGGTTCAAGGAAGTATCTGCTGGGGGAAGTTAAAAATTTTGAGCAAGATCAACCTGTTGATAAAAAGTTATATTTACTGAATAAGGTGTGGATATTTTCATAATACTAATAACGAAGAATTTTTCTTGCAGAGAAGCAGATTTAGGGGAGAAAATAAACAAGCAAGGTTATAAGTAATAGTCACCAACTCTGTCCTCAGTGCTGAATTAAGGTTCTATATTTATATCCATTTTAATCCTCACAGCAATCCTGTGAAGTAGGGGACATTCTTGAGTAGATAAGAACAAGTTTTTATTTTGAAGGGACTCTCGGAAGTTTAGGTGATGATCAAAAAAATATGAATGGCAGTCCATGGCACCACTGGGTAGATCACGGTAAACTGAAAAGTTCTGAATGGACCTTATAGATGCCCTTCATCTTTTCCCAATGAATCTGAGAAAAAGCATGCTTTCACAGGAAATGGAAAACCCAGCTGCAGTTACATTATTAGGCCCTTACAGAATTTTGTCTAAATGTTTCTTCATTTCTAGGTATACCCAATCCTTATGTTCAGGTAGTTATTCTACAGGGAAAGGGGACATGTAGGGAGATGGGTACGTTGATATTTTAACACATATTCTTAAAAGAGAAAAAACACAAAACACTTCATGTTTCACAGAAACAGAAGGGAACTAAATACAATATCAGGTTCATTTTTCAGGGCAGGTTCTAGCAAAACCTGGAACATCAAAAAGTTAACTTCACCCTCTCTAGACCTTGTCCCTAAGAACATTTTACTGTACAATGCTCTTTTGATGGGCCCTTTTCCTCAGTTGCCCTTTTAAAAATACTCTGTGGAAGTACTTCTTACAGTAAAGTAACTGACATTAATAATTCACAGTGGATTTATATGTTTATCAAGACACTGTGCCTCTCATCTTAAGATTTATATTAACTTGGGGAACAAGAGACTTTGCCTGCAATAAAGAAATAAAAAATTACAACAAGGAAGTGGGTGAGTTTTGTTCACAATAGCCCTAAATCTGATTTTTGGTGTCAGCTATGCCATTCCCATAATATCTGTCCATAATTCATTTATTTTCAGTTCCAATTGTCTACTTATCCCAGTTTTCATCCTAATTAGTACCCTTGTAATATTTTTTACTGCTTTCCTATATTCCTTGAAATTTTTTTAGAAGTTTAAAACCTAAGATGTTATTACTACGCTGATGGACAGTGACTGTAATGGGGTATGTTGTGGGGACTTGATAATAGGGGGAGTCTAGTAATCACAATATTGCTCATGTAATTGTACATTAATAATAGCAAAATAAAAAAATTAAAAAGTTAAAAAATACATTAAAAACTAAAAAATAGAAAAATAAAACCTAAGATGTTAAAACACAGCAAAACATTTTTTTTTCAATTTATTAACTGCCCCTACCATTGAATACTTTTATTTAATTCAGTGAATTGAAATAAAATGCAAGGTTAGGTGGACCTAAAATAATAATATGCAGCCATATTTTTGGTCTTTCTCTGACTCTTTATATTCATTAAGGTATACAAAGTAGGAAAAACTCAGTTTATAAAATAAAATAGCAAGCTGAGTATATTGTTTTGTATTTGTTATTTTATCTATTGTCACTCTAGTAACAAGCGTATTTGAAAGCCAATAGCTTTCACACTTGCAAAACAGCTTCTTAGTCCTCTGAAAGATAGTTGAGCTACTTATTTCTACAACTGGTCTTTGGCTTTAAAGGATTTCTTAAAGTTTCTTTAGAGAAACAGCTAAGTCTCATTAAGAAAGGTAAAAAATTTTCTGAAATTTGAACTGAAGTGAGTTTTCTACTATATATATTGGTAAGGAACACTGTCAAACCTGAGAAAAATTTTGACTCATTACTTCATACCCATGAGTTGGAGAGTTTCATAGTCTGAGTTGAGTTCAGTAACCAAATCAATCGCCATCTTCGAGAAAATTTCTTGAGTACATTTAAATTGATGCTTTAACAGAATGTGGAAGGACCCTCAATAAGAAATATGAGTCAGTTAAAGTCAAGGTAACGTCAACCTCTTTTAAAAATATCTCTTTCAATGCTGTATCTTTTAGCCATCATTCTTATGTGATTTCATGGTTACTAAAAACAGAATGTACGTGGGGATTGAGGTGGCAAAACAAGAAGAATTGTGGCAAAATTCTGAGAGCCATTTTGCACAGATTGTGGAGGACAAAAAGTAAGTGCTTCCTCATCTTGTGCTATGTAACGACTGGTTCCTACTGACTTAATTTATTATTTTTAAATTGAATTCAGATAAGATATTGTTTAAGGACAGTTACCTAAGACTGGAGCAAATTTTCATAGAGTTTATCATGATTTTGATGTCATGTTTTACCTTTAAACTATTACTTACAACTAAAATATCCTAGGATGAACTTAAAAATTTACATGATTTTAAAAATGACACATTTGCAGTTTGTTGTGGTAATGAGAATGCAGCAATGAAGCATGTGAAAATTTGGTGTCAGGTAAGAAGTAAACTGGAATATTGTTATTCAGGGAAAGACAGTTATGGTTCAGGAGGACCAGAAAAATGAATTTGCTAAATTCAGCTAAATAGGCAATAAGCTAAAGACCTTGACAGAAGAAAATTATTTTATAGTTACTATAGAGCCTATCAACCTAAAGCCTAATATATGGCTAAAAGATAGCAGATACTCTATTAGGGCAATTCCATTTAAACCAGAGCAATCTTTGTGTGAATCTGGACACGGCTGGAACATGTTGTAAAACACTGGTTGGCATATGGCCACTTAAAGGCATAATTACCCTGGAGAGAGCAGAGCACAGTGTATAAAATGTATTCATTTTAATAAAGGAGCATTTAACATTTCATGACCTTATTGATATTATGGAATTCTGAAAGCAATAGATAAAATTGATCCTAATAAATTCTTCTGTCTACTCTAAAAGTCAGTAAGAAGATAATATGATCTCAAAATTGGGAAACTGGGGACTAGAAATGAAATTGAGGTATAGGCATTTGACCCACACAGCATGGGATAAATTGCCACTAAGAGCAGAGGAACAGTGTGTGTGAGTGTGTGAGTGTAAGGCAGGAAATGAAGGTGCAACAGGACTTGGAAGATTAGAACCCATAGCTCATAAAGGACTGACCCACTTAAAAGCTCACCAATCAGAAGATTTGAAATACTTACATTAAAGTCTAAACAAAGGACTTCAGTTGTTACAGTAACAACCTCCTGGGCTGTGCAGACAGTAAGTTTCTTCCTGAACACTTCTCTCTGCAAACTGATCCTGGATTCACCTTAAATCCTTACTTTCATTACTCCTGTCCTTTTAAATCACATCCCATTGCCTGCACTATTAAATTGAAAGTCTTTACCTTGTAATTCAAACTTCTAGAGCTGACCCCAAAGTACCTTTCCACAATCACTTTTTTAGGTTCCCTATTAAAGTACGTAGCAAAGTTTGCATTTTGAAACAGTAGTCGCCAGAGACAATCAAGAAAAAAAAGGCTGAAAAACAAAATTTGGAAATTTCTGTAAAGTAAATCTAGATGAAAGTATAATATGGATAGTATTTATTTGACATGAGTTTTTTGTTTTGTTTTGTTTTCTGCAGGCTGCCAGAGTGGGAACACTGGTCCATGGACTAGGATTCCATGGGATACGTTTTGGTAATGGTAACTTTGGACACAAGCCTAGATCAATATTTATTAACCTACTTAGGTGTCACAGGACTAAAAATAAATTACAGGAAAGAAAGCTCAGGATTTTACCCCCCTTCCAAATTATAGACTTTAATTTGGACACAGTGTAGGATAATTCACAGACCCTTGGTCAACCATTCCAGTTTTAAATTAAATGCAAACTTTAAGAAAATTAGATGTAAATAAGTAAGTTCATTACAGTTTTTTTCAGAATACCAGAATAATTATGTTATTGCTAAGAATTTAAATTGTTTATGAAATATCAATGCTAAGATTTTATATTATGATTTAAAAAAATTAAAACTACTTGTAAATGATTTGCTGTGTATACCCAAAGATTGCCAGAATATTTTAATTGGAAGTAATGTTATTCATGTGAATGTCTATTATAGATTATCTTCTATTCCTCCTGGGTATTCTTCTCACCTTCAAGTTGAATGTTTTCTTACCTAAACTCTTGACTGCTTTAAGAATTTTGTAAATATGTATATTCTCTAGAATCATGTTTGTTTCATCAGAATAAATGTTTGTTTTTGAAAACTACAAGCCATTAACCTCACTAAGAAGAAGAAGGATTTGACAACTGGAATTTTTATTGATTTAAAGAGCTTGTCTTGAAATCCATCCTCCTGATCAGTTTTAGATATTGTTATTCTCTAGAGATAATCAATATTGGTAAGTCTATTTGGCAAATCTGTTTAGTTTTCTTCAATATTCCACAGACTAGATAAAAATCAAATTTATACTTAGGTCTTCAAAAACCCTTAGAGGAATAAAAATATGGTATTTGTCAATACAACTGAGAAATATTTTTTATATATTTGTAATTTTTATATATTTGTTAGCTTGTCTGTAAGACAGTGAGTACTCTTCATAGTTTGTAAATACTTCTAGTAGTTTATAGAATTTTTAAGGCTTATTAATAGGCTTATTAACCTATTATGAATAGTAAAAATAATTAAAGGAGACACCCTATACCTATTGTCCATATCTAGCAATATGAGATATATAGCAATCTAATAGGATACATGAGCATATATGTAAACAGACATAAATATAAATGTGCATATATATGTGTTTATATAAATGTATATATAAATTCAAACACATATATACAGCAAAAATCTACATTGGTATTAATATCACACACATAAATATATATGTCTTTATATGTATGCATGCATATTCATATATAAAATAGGATTTTTTCTGGAATTCTATTAGGATGAACTTCAAAAACATGAATCACAATGGCATCCTCTATCTCCTAAAAAAATAAAATAAAACTGTAAATCTGTTTCCCATAGATCCCCACAATCTCCACAGGCACTCTCTAATTCAGTGGCTAAAAAGTGACATGGACCTTAAGGAAGTTAATACAGGGCAGTTTAGAGGACCTGCAGGGATTAGATTTCTCTTTTCCTCTGTGAACAAGTACCATTTGCAATTCTAAAAGTAGCAAAAGTCTTCCTTGAATTAGGTACTTAGTTTCAAGACAGCCACATCTTTACTCTGGGCTGGTAAAGTTTTGCTAGGGAAAGAGGGCTAGCTACCAGGCTGCCGTAATGGGACATAATCAAGGCAAAGACCAATGTGAGATAAATATACAAACATGATTAGAAAGTAAGGGCAAGTAACTGGATTAAAGGGCAGCTGAATATAGCCAAGGCTAATTTGGTGACATTCACTGGCATAGACACAGGGCAAAAGTTTAGAGTGAATAGGTTGAAGCTGAGACAGGGACTATGGGCTTAGACAGAGTAGGGTAAGGGCCTCTGGAATAAACAAAGCAAGATGATCCATTGTGAGATTTGCTTTGGCCTGCCAGGGGGCCCAGCTTGTTTTTCTAACTTTACCTAGGTCTTCTTTTCTTCCTCTATCCCTAAACAAATGATTTGCAACCTGGGCAATGTAGCAAGCAACCCCAAAACAACATAGTAAAAACAGGAAGGATTCCATCCTGAAAATAAGATTGCATTTTAAAACCCAATTAGTTAAAAAGTAAGCTTCTTAACATACTCTTTAACAAACAGACAATAACTCAGCCCACCTTGGGAGCAAAGCAGGCAGCCTTGAGGGATGTGCTCCCAGACCAGGAAGCTGCTATCCTGGGAGGAAATCAGAGCAGTAAATTTCTTATAAATAACCAGCAAGACTAATAAGAAACTTAATGTCTCTTCAAAGGTAAACATTTTGGGACTACTTAGCAGGTGTGCATCCCTAGCCCTTTGTCTCTCAACTGCCTATGAAACCCCTAGACAACGCACCACCCTTGGGCTCTCTTGTCCCCTTCTGTCATGAGCCCAGAGCTCTGTCCTCTCTCTGTAGCTCTAAATAAAAGCTTCTCACTTGCTCTCCTACCTTGAGTGTTTGCAAAGTTCATTCTTTGACTCCGTAAACAAGAACCCCAGCATCAAAGCACTGTCAAATAAAATAAACTTTAAAAAATTATTCTATAATCAGCTCAGGAAATAATTCTAGCCCCAAAATGATTTTGGTCTCTCTATACTGTGGAAGAGATCCTTCTTGTTTGAGTAGGAATTTGTACAAGATTTTATTCTATCATTCATCCTCTAGACTCCTATCTCTTTCTGTAGTTAAGAGAGACAATTTCCTGAAAATCTCTGAAGTAGTATGTTCTCCTGGACTCATCTCTTGACCAGTTCAAACTGATTTTCTTCCTGTCCTTTTAATAAAATGACAATTTGTTAAATACTTCCTATTCAAATACCACATCTAATTAGCTTGAAATTAAATTTAAGGTACAGAAAAGAGCTCTGAGAACTAGTGTGATAAACATGTATTACAAGAGAAATAAAACAATATGGTATGATGCACATAGCTCTTTTCATCAATATTTCCTAATTAATTTATTTATTTTTAAGTCTCTTTCCCAATGAAACTTTAAGCTCCATAAGAGTGGAACCCTTTTGTAGTTGTTTGTTTTATCAAGTGATATATCTTTATTGCTAGATTAACAGTAGGACACAAAAAACTGTAAGTATTTGTTGAATAAGTACGTTACTGGAAACTGCTTTACATGATCCATGTGGAAGTCAAAAAGTGTTCCATATGGACTGAGGAATGTAGAAAGGCTCTGAAAAAGATACTAAAGACTTTTCAAATGGAATCAATTTTTATTTAAGGTCTGTTTTCTAGATAATTTTATACAATGGGTTCATTTCACCTTCACAATTTGAATGGTATATGAAATTATGATCATTGCCATATTTAAAGAAACCAGAGTTCTATTTCTGACCAGTTTAAAAGTAGAATAAAGATCCAAACTATGTTTTCTAATTCTAGTATGCTTTCCACTCCATCAGTCGTATACTGCATTCTACAGGTTTGTTTTATATTATAAAACATAAAATATCAAACAAAAATGCCAAAAGTACTATATTTAAGCTCATTATAAATTTGCCCCATTTCAGGGTGTAGAACAGATGTTATTGTTCAAATCTCAGTTAGATGGTTTACATGAAAACTCCTTTCAAATTAGCAAAGCAATCTGTGGTATTTAAGGAAATAATTACGTTATTTCATGAGGAAAATCTTTATATCAGGGAGGGCATGCAAACTCCTCTCCATTTGCTTATCTTCAGAAGGACACTTACATATTTGAATAAAGAAAAATAAAGTCAAGGGATACTATTTATCATTGATCTATAAATGAGTCATCTTAGGTAGTTAAAACCAAAATCAAATGCTTGTAAATCAAATTGGCATTTTGGGAAGTAGGGAACATGAGAAGAAGAAAATACATCGTTCTATGACAAAAAAAAAACTAATTTAGTTTTCAAATTGTAATATTTGAGCTACAATGTGGAGTCACCTGTTCGTTTTTCTTCACTGAATGTCTCCACCTGGAAAGTAGCTTTAATGTGGAAAATACAAGTTTAAAACCTTGATGTTTTAATATATTTACAATGTCCATAACTTTCATTTATCAGTGGTGTTATATAAATTAGTGTTTTCTATATGTTTTCATGTAATATAAATTCATAATTGATAGTAATGTGAGAGCTACAGTTTATAAATATCATTAGAAAATAATTTAATTATTTTTATCTTCACTTTGGAAACCATTAATTTTCTAATGACATGAATTCAGTTGACAATCAGCAAAGATCATGTTAAACATTTTCAACTGCATCTTTGTTTTGTGCATTGTTCATTTGTCTACCAACTTTAATTGCAAGTTTTTAATTTTTTTTTGGCATACATGTCCTCAGACCCTAATAAATGAAGTAGTGAACCTAGTGGTGAAAACATAATAAACACTGGAATATTTTTTGGACTGAAGCATTTTAATTGGATTTATAATATAAAATACTAGCTGTAGACAACTATTCAGGAAAATAATTCAAATACAAAAAACCTCTATGAAATGACACTGAGCTTTAGCTCAGTTTAATAACAGATAATTTGAACAATACACTTTTCATAATTTGACACTTATTTACATTTAGTTATGGAATTATGAAAAATTTAAATATTTAGATACGGAATGATGTTGCTTTTAAAATTTGAAATAGTAAGGTAGTAAAAGCAATAGAATCCAGTAATATTCTACCATGAACAAAGTCTGTCTGTGTAAGGATGTATCCCATTTATTACTCATTTGGATACAGAGAATTTTTGGAAGTTGTATTGAGGAAAAAAAAGCATATCAGAGTGAGTATTGATAACTGCTGGGTGCATCCATCAAATATCTTGGCAGTCATCATGCAGCAGGAAGGGTTGCCCTCTAGTTTAAATCAACATGTTTTTGTTGTAAGTTACATGAAGTAGTTGAGTGTTGTTCTCAAGACTCTAGAAACATATTAGTTTATGGTAGTACATCTAGGTCTGAATATAAGACTAGATATTATTCCTTAGGAATAACATGTTTCTACTAGACAATAAAAGCTTTAACACAGTTATGGAGGAAATATTGGTGGAATTACTCAAAAGGAACTTATGACTTTGATTTCATGTGTGTATAGAAAGTACATTCAAGTAATATCTGAAATAATACAAAACACTTGTGGAACATGCACAAATATCAGTAAGAGGTGGACAGCTCAAAGTTTAATGTCAAACACTTTTATACAGCTCACTTCTCTTCTTCCCAACAGAAGGTGTTAGAAGCATGGTTTTGGGTGTGGGTAGGAGGTGATAATATTTTGCATACCTTCAGACAGGTTTCCATGGGCATGCACAATCCCAGTTTGGGTTCTAACAGTGCTTGTTATTCACACATGATATGTGAGCAATTAATTTTTTTGAATGAATGGAAGCTTAGTTTCTACTTGTCTTGAATAGTAGACTCCCTTTTAAGTATGTGGGATAAGAAAGAAAAAAGATTCCTTTAAATTGTGCAACTGAATGGTATGTCTTTTGTACATAGCTATGAAGGAATATTTCATTAATTTTGTTGTGGACCAGAGTTGAATATTTCAAAGTATAGGTAATAAATACAATACCTGGGAAATTTTGATTTTCTTTTTGTTCTATAGTCACGTCCCCCTTCAAAGAGGTCTTCAAAATGCACAATTTTTAAGCATGACCTAAAAATATATATTCAACTAGGTATTTATGATATTGCATTAAGTAGGACATGATATATATTTAATATATATCTTTCAATTTTGACAAATCTGTTAACTATATCTTAATGCCTCTGCTGACTTCATTGTGAAGAAAATATGTCTGAAACATAGTTAATATTTCCAGCATTATTAGTACCTCATGGACATGCTAAGACAAGATAAAATCTTAGAATGGTGTGTTTTAATTATTAAAGGATAAGTTATCATTAAAATTATAAAATAATATCAGGTAACTATGTCGACTTTGGCAAAGTATAATTAAAAAAAAAAACGAATTCTACCACCTAGAGATGATAATTGGTATTCTGCTTTTTATTTTTAACAATGAACAAAATAAGCAAATGTAGAGAATCTGTTTTATATTTTGCTATTTAATGCTTTAATATCAATAACAATTAAAAGTTCTTAATAAATAAGAAAGTTAGTGTACTGATTTTTCTCTCAACTTCATAAATCAGTAATCAGTGATGATTTTTAAAATATTTAAAATCATCCTGGGGAAAGATGGCGGCATGACAGGTGAGACAGAGGCTTCCTCCTAAAACCTCATATAATATGAAAATAAAGCTACTACAACTACTCTTGAAAGAGCAATGGGAAAGAGGATGGCAACAAACTGCATACACCTGGAGACAAGAGCAGCCCTCACAGAAAAGGGTAACGTACTAAAGCTGTGGTCCTGCGGGATCCAAGCCTTTCCCCCACCCCAGCTCACCAGCAGGAGGAACAGGAGCGGAGCAGGGAGGGAGTGGAGATGTGGGACTGCTGAATACCTAACTCTGGAGATCTGCTCTGGGAGCACAAACCTACATTTCATGGTGCTTGCATGTTACACTTGTAATTAGGGGGGTGGAAAGCTAAGACAGGCAGAATTCCTGGAGAGACCAAGAATCCAGCTGCTTGTGAAAGCAGGGATCCATACCCAGCTGCTCGGGGACAAAAGAAAGGCAGGCAGTCTGAGAGACTTCCTAACAAAGAAGCCCTTAGCAAGAGGGCAGCTAAAGGGGCAAGGATTGCACAGAGCTTACTGCTCAGGAGAAAGGACAGGCAGACAAAATTGTCCGGGTGCACTCTGCCCAGCTGGTTGGGAGCTTTCATGATCTTCAGGTGCTCCAGCTCCCTGGTTGCCTACACAGCTCCAAGAACCCCTTCTGTGACAGGCAGACTAGGGCGCCTTTCTTCTGGCCAGCCCCACCGGGCTTGCAAACTGGGAAATCCTTCCCTGGTGTTAGGCCAGCCAGAGGGAAGACCTGTCTACAGCAACTAAAAACGCAAAGCACAGAGGCTTATACCTGTGTGCTCAGCCCACTGGTTCAGGGAGTGGAGACAGGCATAGCAGCCAGGAAACAGCAAACAGCCCTTTCCTCCCACAGGCACCAACCAATACCACTCCCCTACAATCCCTGCATTGCTTCAGGGGCTGAGCAGCTCCAGAGAGTAGAGCTTCTGGGCACTAGAGGGCGCCATACACAAATATGAAACACCAAAGGAAGCCGGTCCAGAGTAAAATTATGAACACAACTCCTGAGAAAGATTTAAATGATATGGACCTTATGACTCTCCCTGAAAGGGAGTTCAAAATAAAAATCATTAACATGCTCATGGCGGTACAGAAAGCTATTCAAGAAGTCAGGAATGAATTCCAGTCAGAGATCCAATCATTGAAGAACACAATGGATGGTATTAAAAGCAGATTGGATACGGTGGAGGAGACAATAAATGAAATAGAAACTAGAGAAGAGTAATACAAAGAAGCTGAGGCACAGAGAGAAAAAAGGATCTCTAAGAATGAAAGAATATTGAGAGAACTGTGTGACCAATCCAAATGGAACAATATTCGCATTATAGGGGTACCAGAGGAAGAAGAGAGAGAAAAAGGGATAGAAAGCGTCTTTGAGGAGATGATTGCTGAAAACTTCCCCGATCTAGGGAGGAGATAGTCTCTCAGGCCATGGAGGTGCACAGATCTCCCAACACAAGGGCCCCAAAGAAGACAACAGCAAGACATATAGTAATTAAAATGGCAAAGATCAAGGATAAGGACAGACTGTTAAAAGCAGCCAGAGAGAGAAATAGGATCACATACAAAGGAAAACTCATCAAGCTATCATCAGACTTCTCAGCAGAAACCTTACAGTCCAGAAGGGAGTGGCATGATGTATTTAATGCAATGAAGCAGAAGGGCCTTGAACCAAGATTACTTTATCCAGCAAGATTATCATTTAAATTTGAAGGAGGGATTAAACAATTCCCAAATAAGCAAAAGCTGAGAGAATTTACCTCCCACAAGCCATCTTTACAGCATATTTTGGAGGGACTTCTATAGATGGAAATGTTCCTACAGATTAATAGCTGTCACCAGAGGTAATAAAACCACAGTAAAGAAAATAGAACAGCTAATTACTAAGAAAATGCAAAATTAAATTAACTATCCTCAATCAAGGGATAGACAAACAGTACAGAATATGACACCTAATATATAAAGAATGGAATAGAAAGAAAAAGGAGGAAGGAACCAAACAAACAAACAAAAAAATAACCTTTAGATTGTGTTTGTAATAGCATATTAAGTTAGTTGTAAGACTTTTAGATAGTAGGGAAGTTAACCTTGAACCTTTGGTAACCATGAATCTGAAGTCTGCAATGCCAAAAAGTAAATACCTATCCATGATCACCCTAAATGTATATGGACTGGATGCACCAGTCAAAAGACATAGAGTCACTGAATGGATAAAAAAAACAAGACCCATCTATATGCTGCCTTCAAGAGACTCACTTTAAACCCAAAGACATACACAGACTAAAAGTGAACGGATGGAAAAAGATATTTCATGCAAACAACAAGAGGAAAAAGCAGGTGTTGCTGTACTTGGATCAGACAAAATAGACTTCAAAATGAAGAAAGTAGCAAGAGATAAAGAAGGACATTACATAATGATAAAGGGGTCAGTCAAACAAGAAGATATAACCATTATAAATATATATGCACCCAACACAGGAGCGCCAGCATATGTGAAACAAATACTAACCGAATTAAAGGAGGAAATAGACAGCAATGCATTCATTTTAGGAGACTTCAACACACCACTCACTCCAAAGGACAGATCAACCACACAGAAAATAAGTAAAGACACAGAGGCATTGAACAACACACTAGAACAGATGGACCTAACAGACATCTACAGATCTCTGCACCCAAAAGCAGCAGGTTACACATTCTTTTCAAGTGCACATGGAACATTTTCCAGAGTAGACCACATCCTAGGCCACAAAAAGAACCACAGTAAATTCAAAAATATTGAAATCCTACCAACCAACTTCTCAGATCACAAAGGTATAAAACTAGAAATAAATTTTAGAAAGAAACCAAAAAGGCTCACAAATACATGGAGACTTAAGAACATCCTCCAAATTAATCAATGGGCTAACGACCAAATCAAAACAGAAATCAAAGAATATATGGAGACTAATGACAACAACAACACAAAGCCAAAACTTCTGTGGGACGCAGAAAAGGCAGTTCTAAGGAAAGTATATTGCAGTCCAGGCCTATTTTAAGAAGGAAGAACATTCCCAAATGAATAGTCTAAAGACACAATTACTGAAATTGGAAAAAGAAGAACAAATGAGGCCCAAAGTCAGCAGAAGGAGGGATACAGTAAAGATCAGAGAAGAAATAAATAAATTGAAAAGAATAAAACAATAGAAAAAAATCAATGAAACCAAGAGCTGGTTCTTTGAACAAATAAACAAAATAGATAAACCGCTAGCCAGAGACATTAAGAGAAAAAGAGAATCTACACACATAAACAGAATCAGATATGAGAAAGGAAAAATAACGACAGACCCCACAGAAATACAAAGAATATAAGAGAATATTATGAGAATCTATATGCTAACAAGCTGGAAAACATAGAAGAAATGGGAAACTTCTTAGAAAAATACAACCTTACAAGACTGACCAAACAAGAAACAGAAAAACTAAACAGACCAATCACCAGCAAAGAAATTGAATTGGTAATCAAAGAACTACCCAAGAACAAAACCCCCGGACCTGATGGATTCACCACTGAATACTACCAGACATATAGAGAAGAAATAACACCCATTCTCCTTAGAGTTTTCCAAAAAATAGAAGAGGAGGGAATACTTCCAAACTCATTCTATGAAGCCAGCATCACTCTAATACCAAAACCTGGCAAAAACCTCACCAAAAAAGAAAACTATAGACCAATATCCCTGATGAACGTAGATGCATAAATACTCAACAAAATATTAGCAAACCGAATCCAAAAATACATCAAGAGGATCATACACCATGATCAAGTGGGATTCATCCCAGGGATGCAAGGATGGTACAACATTCGAAAATCCATCAACATCATCCACCACATCAACAAAAAAAGAACAAAAACCACATGATCATCTCCATAGATGCTGAAAAAGCATTTGACAAAATTCAGCATCCATTCATGATTAAAACTCTCAACAAAATGGGTATAGACGGCAAGTACCTCAACATCATAAAGGCCATATATGACAAACCCACAGCTAACATCATACTTAACAGCGAGAAGCTGAAAGCTTTTCATCTAAGATCGGGAACAAGACAGGGATGCCCACTCTCTCCACTGTTATTCAACATAGTACTGGAGGTCCTAGCCATGGCAGTCAGACAAAACAAAGACATACAAGGCATCCAGATTGGTAAAGAAGAAGTCAAATTGTCACTATTTGCAGATGACTTGATATTGTACATTAAAAACCCTAAAGACTCCACTCCAAAACTACTAGAACTAATATCTGAATTCAGCAAAGTTGCAGGATACAAAATTAACACACAAAAATCTGTTGCTTTCCTATACACTAATGATGAACTAACAGAAAGAGAAATCAGAAAAACAATTCCATTCACAATTGCATCAAAAAGAATAAAATACCTAGGAATAAACCTAACAAAGGAAGTGAAAGACCTGTACTCTGAAAACTACAAGACATTCCTAAGAGAAATTAAAGAGGACACTAACAAATGGAAATGCATCCCATGGTCTTGGCTAGGAAGAATAAATATTGTCAAAATGGCTATACTACCTAAAGCAATCTACAGATTCAATGCAATCCCTATCAAACTACCAACAGCTTTCTTCAATGAACTGGAACAAATAGTTCTAAAATTCATATGGAACTACAAAAGACCCCGAATAGCCAAAGCAATCCTGAGAAGGAGGAATAAAACAGGGGGAATTATGCTCCCTGACTTCAAGCTCTACTACAAAGCCACAGTAATCAAGACAATTTGGTATTGGCACAAAAACAGACCCACAGACCAGTGGAACAGAATAGAAAATCCAAACATTAACCCAAACATATACAGTCAATATTTGATAAAGAAGCCTTGGATATACAATGGGGAGATGACAGCCTCTTCAGCAGCTGGTGTTGGAAAAACTGGACAGCTACATGTAAGACAATGAAACTGGACTACTGTCTAACCCCATACACAAAGGTTAACTCAAGGTGGATCAAAGACCTGAATGTAAGTCATGAAACCATAAAACTCTTAGAAAAAAACATAGGCAAAAATCTCTTGGACATAAACATGAGCAACTTCTTCATGAACATATCTCCCCGGGCAAGGGAAACAAAAGCAAAAATGAACAAGTGGGACTATATCAAGCTGCAAAGCTTCTGTGCAGCAAAGGACACCATCAGTAGAACAAAAAGACATCCTACAGTATGGGAGAATATATTCATAAATGACGTATCCGATAAGGGGTTGATATCCAAAATATATAAAAAACTCATGCACGTTAACAAACAAAAAGCAAAGAATCCAATTAAGAAATGGGCAGAGGACATGAATAGACACTTCTCCTAAGAAGAAATTCAGATGGCCAACAGGCACATGAAAAGATGCTCCACATTGCTAATCATCAGAGAAATGCAGATTAAAACCACAATGAGATATCACCTCACACCAGTGAGGATGGCCAACATCCAAAACACAAACAACAAATGTTGGCGGTGATGTGGAGAAAAGGGAACCTCCTACACTGCTGGTGGGAATGCAAATTAGTTCAACCATTGTGGAAAGCAGTATGAGGTCCTCAAAAACTCAAAATAGAAATAGTTTGGACCCAGGAATTCCAATTCTAGGAATTTACCCTAAGAATGCAGCAGCCCAGTTTGAAAAGACAGATGCACTCCTATGTTTATCGCAGCACTATTTACAATAGCCAAGAAATGGAAGTAGCCTAAGTGTCCATCAGTAGATGAATGGATAAAGAAGATGTAGTACATATACACAATGGAATATTATTCAGCCATAAGAAGAAAACAAATCCTACCTTTGCAACAACATGGATGGAGCTAGAGGGTATTATGCTCAGTGAAATAAGCCAAGACGAAAAAGACAAGTATCAAATGATTTCACT
>JAVSCE010004712.1:0-202938 GCA_032199065.1 Smutsia gigantea | reverse complement strand
GGAGCTTAGAAGGAGATATATTCCCAGTCAAGCCTCTGCTAAGAACCCAGCCCCAGCTGATCCCTTGACTGCACTGTCTCTGAAACCGAGAACCCAGCTATGCCATGCCCTGACTCCTAACCCACAGAAACTGAGATAATAAATATTGTTGATTAAAAAAGTCTGTGGTAATTTGTTACTTAGCCATAGATGACTAGTACAAATATTTCCAGTCACTTTTATTGTATTCACTGAATTATATATTTGTGTACTAAATATTTATATAATACACACATTAAGTGCTTTCAGATGAATGGGTAAAATAATTTCAACAGTGCAAATTAAGACTTTTCTAAAAAAACAGACTATTTAGAAAGAAATATTACTTTATGTTGCTAAAGACAGGGGTCTGTTGCAGAATAAAGCATTTTTGTATTAATCTGATTATTTTATATTTGTATGTTCAAAATTGCCTCAAGCAAGAATTAAAAATTTTGTTTTATATAATACTGTTCTCTCCTTCTGTTGACAATCATTGTTTGTGAAGTCCTCCATTCTGTTTTTTTAGCTTGCATTTATTTATGACGTCTGCAATGAAATTGATAGATTATGATAATTTTGCATCCAGATCTCATTATTATATAGGTTATATGAACATCTGTAATAGCTATACCAATATATCAGCTGATTATTACAATGGATTAACATAAGTGTTTTTGCCAATTGATTTTGGCATGTGGGAAATGACATGGGAAGATCATTGGTTTGCACAGTACAACATTGGGTATAAATGCTACACTTGTACATACATTTATACATATGTGCATTTATACATTTGTTTGAAATTTCATTTCATCTCTTGTAATGAAGATATTTTCCCATGGTTGGTGAATGTTATTAGAATCCATTTAGTAGTCAATAATATCTTAGATTTTCATTAGAGCTATGACAAGTAGATCTGAATTTTGAAAATATTTCTAATACATTCAATATTCTCTCAATAATCATTTAATATAAAGTACTTTAGACAATACATGTTTCTAAGTTGCTTTTTTTGAGTTTTAAAATTAAAAGAGAATGTAATTCTTATATTTGACACCTATAAGACCTCTGTGAAGCTTCTCGGTTTAATTCTTAACAAGATGGTGTTAATTTCTTACTTCTGTTAAAATTCTGAGCTTGAGAGCTAGTAAAAGTTTAGCTAGCAAGAGCATATAATTTCATCCTCAGAAAATTTGTGGAATGGAGAAAATAAAATTTTAATCATTCCTTTGTAAAAATTAGGTTGAAGGTAAACATTACAAAAATATTCAGTCCAAAATAATTTTTATGATTTGAATAAATTGAGTATTATTAACAAAAATGAAAACTTTATACCTTCCATATTGGAAAATAAGTTTATATCTGGAGTTCTTAAAGTCAACATACAGATTAATTAAAAAGTATTTGAAATCTCTTGTCCTTTGTCAAAGGCAGTCATTTTAGATTACTATGGGACTTTGAAAGCCATCTATGTACGCAAATAATAGGCAGGGAATATCATGCATAACCATGCAGGAGGATGTTATGTTGAATATTTTCCAATTTTAAAAGTAGAGTTGAGATACCCATTTTAGCAAGTCCAGTTTATTTTTTGCAACAGAAAAAGGAATTACAACAGTATTGTAAATCAGTCCTTTAGTATATGTATATATACTTGGTACAATGTGATGGGATTTATGGAGGTGAGCCTGAGGAAAGAATAATAGTATAGGAATAACATAGATTCTGAGGTGCTTACCCCAGCTATAGTGGGTATGACCATTTTCTAAAGCTAGAAAACTACTATACATCACACATTTTAAAAATAGCATTTGGGGAAGTCACAGAAAACCTAATTTCCAAAATTCATTTGTTTCACAGAGAATAAAGTTAATGGTATAAAGGGCTATTATATTTCTACTTTAATATTGTACTTAGTGTGAAAAGATTTACTCTTCAACTCATGTTTTGCAGGGATAGAAAAACTAGGAAGTACATGGCTGAAAAATGCATTTAGAATGTAAACTGATTATTTAGCTTATTATTCTTAACTATTTGGCTCCTTATTAATTACAATATACATGTATTAAAATTATTCCTCTGTTCTAATTGGCTCTACTAAAACTAAAGACATTTTTGGAAGGTCTTTCTCACCTTTTAAACTTTTACATATAAGTTAAATATTAAATCGCTTTATCCAGTTATCCTGATGTATACATTTTATAATTTATTTTGAAGGGTGTTAAGAATTAGCATTATGCAAAACCAAGCTGTATTTCTGTTAGACTCTAAATGCCATTATAATTGGATTCTGGAAACAGGGATTGAAAAATGTGAACTTCAGAAATTTTGAAAATATGATTCTCCCACCGCTAGAGTTAACCATATTTTAGAAGAATTTGACTTAGAATTCATGGATTTGAATGCTCATATATTCCTTCATTTAAAAAAATCTGCTTACATGAATTCAGAGCTTGAGTTCCTGAATTTAGGGTACAACAATTTAGAGAAAATATTGTCCATTATACAACTGAAAAAGTCTTTTTAAAAAATGCAGATTCTCAGGTATAGTATCTGGGGAAAATATATTAATTTCAAAGAACACCAAAAGAATAATTTATGAATTCCCATGATTTTCTTCCTTTACCTAAAAATGTCTCTGTATCTTTATCCAGACTTTCAATTCCTCCTTTTATTATTAAGAAAGAATACACATCCCAAACCTCGTAATCTTATACAATCTGCCTGTGTCATCCTGTATATTCTTCCTGTGCATGTTTGTCTTCTCCACTTATTTCTTCTCTCACTCATATTCATATGTAAGTTTTCTACATTAATTCTTTTGACAACTGGCTTCAAACTTCAATCAGTGTTATAACTCTTAAGATATTTTAATGTAGAGTTTAATTACATTTTTGCTTGAAGACAAACATGAAACTTTTGAATTTTGGTGTTTAATATTAAATTAGTTTTTATATTTCTACAGATGTGACTCTGAAAATCGCTATGTTGGTAATCCACTTAGAGGAACATGTTATTGTAAGTATTTTCATTTTTTTCATTTCAAATAATGACTTTGCATTATTAGTTTCAGGTGACTTTGCAGATAATAAAGTTCATCTTGAATACTGATAATATTTCTTAAATCTTATAATACAATTCCATATATATTGCTAAGAAAGGCAATGTCTTCTTGTTACATTCTCTTAATTGTATTTCGGGCATTTTTTCTACTTTGAAGAGTATAATAACAATAGACCTTAATCAGAGCATGGAAGAAAAAATAGAACTTGAATAAACTCAACTGGATTTTAATGTTATCTTTTTTCATTATGATTAAATTTTGAACAGAAAGAATTATGTGATAGATTTTTGCAGGGGGCAGTTTTGGTCATTACTAAAAAGCTGCACTGATTTTCTGATGAAAGATATTTTCACTGAGTAATGAACATATGGTAGGGGTTTTAAAATTTTAGAAAACCACCAAACTATTTTCCAAATGTTTGTACCCTTTTACATTCCCACCTGCCATGTATGGGAGTTTCAGTTTTTCCAAATCTCTTAACACTTTGTATGGTTAGTCTTTTTAATTTTAGCCATTCTTAGAGGCATGTAATGGTATCTAATTCTCATTTTATTTGCATTTCTCTAACAACTAATGATGTCAACCATTTTTTCATGTGATTATTTGACATGTGTATATTGTATTTAATGAAGTGTGTTTAAACCCATTGCCTACTTTTAAAAATTGGATTGTTTTCATATTACTGAGTTTTTAGGGTACTGAATGTATTCTAGGTGTTTTCTATATCTGATATATTATTTGCAAATATTTTTCCTAGTTTATGGCTTGTGTATTCACTCTTAGAATATTTTTATTTTTTATTTTTTTTATTTTGGTATCATTAATGTACAATCACTTGAACATCATTATGGTTACTAGATCCCCTATTATCAAGTCCCCCCACATACCCCATTACAGTCACTGTCCATCAGCATAGTAAGATGCTATAGAGTAACCATTAGTCTTCTCTGTGCTATACTGCCTTCCCCGTACCCCCTACTACATTATGTGTGCTAACCCTCTAGCTCCATCCATGTTGTTGCAAATGGTAGGGTTTGTTTCTTTCTTATGGATGAATAGTATTCCATTGTATATATGTACCACATCTTCTTTATCCATTAATCTATTGATGGACACTTAGGTTGCTTCCATTTCTTGGCTATTCTAAATAGTGCTGCAATAAACATAGGGGTGCATATGTCTTTTTGACACTGGAAAACTGCATTCTTAGAGTAAATTCCTAGGAGTGGAATTCCTGGGTCAAATGGTATTTCTATTTTGAGTTTTTGAGGAACCTCCATAGTGCTTTCCACAATGGTTGAACTAGTTTACATTCCCACCAGCCGTGTAGGATGGTTGCCCTTTCTCCATATCCTCGCCAGCATTTGTTGTTCCTATTCTTTTCTATGTTGGCCATCCTAACTGGCGTGAGGTGATATCTCACTGTGGTTTTAGTTTGCATTTCTCTGATAATTAGCAATGTGGAGCATCTTTTCATGTGCCTGTTGGCCACCTGAATTTCTTCTTTGGAGAAGTGTCTGTTCATATCCTCCACCCATTTTTTAATAGGGTTATTTGCTTTTTGGGTGTTGAGGCATGTGAGTTCTTTTTATCTTTTGGATGTTAACCCCTTGTCTGATATGTCACTTACAAATATATTCTACCATACTGTAAGATGCCTTTTGTTCTGTTGATGGTGTCCTTTCCCATACAGAAGCTTTTTAGCTATAATTGATTTTTATATTGATTTTGTATCCTTCAGCCTTGCTAAACTCATTTATTAATTCTAGTAGCCTTTTTGTAGATTCCATCATATTTTCTACATAGACAATAATGTGTTCTGCAAATAGTGGCATTTGATTTCTTCCTTTTTCTCTGGATGCCTTTAATTCTTTTTCCTTCTTTATTGCATGGAGTAATACCCCTGATACCATGTGAAAAGGTGTGGTGAGCCTTCAAATATTCTTGTCTTGGTCTTCATCTTAGAGGAAAACATTCAGTCTTTCACCATTAAGTATGATGAAAGTTTTTCCTATATGCCTTTATCAGTTGAGAAAATCCCCTTTTATTCCTATTTTCCTGAGCATTTTAATCAGGAATGGCTGTTGATGTCATATGCTTTTTCTGCATCAACTGAGATAATCACAAGGTGTTTCTGTATTACTTTGTTTATGTAGAAAGTTTAGGTTTTAAAATTAGTGAGTGGTATAACATTATATGGCTATACCACTTTTTTTTGGTTCATTCACCAGTTAATGGACATTGGAATTATTTCTAGACTTAAGCTATTATGAAAAATGCTGATACAAATATTCAGATGGTCTTTGTGTGTTTTTATTAACCTTGGGTAGATTCTAGGAGTGAATTATCTGGGTCATATGATAAGCTTTGAGATCTTTTAAAACAGGAATAATTGAAAAAATACTATTAAGTGAACTTCAAAGATTAGCTAAATTCAACCAAAATCTCTGGGTATAGTGATTTTTATTGATAGTTATTCTTTTGTTGTTGTTATATCATTTGAGCATGACCTTTTTAGGTTTCTTCATCCATTCCACTGATTTGTTTTCCAATTAATCAGTTTTAGGTTTTCTTTTTAGTAATTTTCTTCTAGTATATACTTTTAAATTATTCTTTCTTATTAACAGTATTTTCTACATTGTTCTTAGCAGATTCCGATGCTAAATGTTTTATTAAAACTGATATTCCAGTTCTTTTTTAATTTCTTGATTGGAAAACTTCTGTAAAAACAAATTCCCTCTTGTCAGATATTTGGCTACTTATTGTTATGGTTCATAAAGAAAAGACCTGATAAATGTTATAGTCTTTCTATTTATCAGTTTTCAAAGTAGAGAGTTGTTTGTCCAGTATCCTCAAACTAAATTTTTTGTTTTTGTATCATAAATTTATAGACTCACATATTTAATATGTTTCAATCCATTTGAAATTATTATCCATACTGATGTAAGTTGTCCATTTTCTATGTCTTTTAAATTATCTTTTTTTTCTATCATTTCCACATTCATATTGTTTTTCTTTCAAACATCCTGGATTTTTGTGGGACTTATTTTTTCTAATTTTTAAAAATGAGAACTTCCTCTTTAATTCTTCTTGAATCATTAGTTTTTACTGTGTCCCAAAGGAGGAACTAGTTACAACATTGGACAGATATAAATTATATTCCATTTTTTAGAAATAAATACACTACATCCTGCCTAAAGCAATCTACACATTCAATGTAATCCCTATCAAAATACCAACAGCATTCTTCAATGAACTAGAGCAAATAGTTCTAAAATTCATATGGAATGACAAAAGACCCCGAATAGCCAAAGCTATTCTGAGAAGGAAGAATAAAACAGGGGGAATTACGCTCCCTGACTTCAAGTTATACTACAAAGCCACAGTAATCAAGATGATTTGGTATTGTCACAAGAACAGACCCATAAACCAGTGGAAAAGAATAGAGAGCCCAGATATAAACCCAAGCATATATGGTCAATTAATATACGATAAAGGAGCAATGGATATACAGTGGGGAAATGACAGCCTCTTCAACACCTGGTGTTAGCAAAACTGGACAGCTACATGTAAGAGAATGAAACTGGATTACAGAAGTCTAACCCCATACACAAAAGTAAACTCAAAATGGATCAAAGACCTGAATGTAAGTTATGAAACCATAAAACTCTTAGAAAAAAATATAGGCAAAATCTCTTAGACATAAACATTAGCAACTTCTTCATGAACATATCTCCCCGGGCAAGGGAAACAAAAAGCAAAAATGAACAAGTGGGACTATATCAAGCTGAAAAGCTTCTGTACAGCAAAGGACACAATCAGTAGAACAAAAAGACATCCTACAGTATGGGAGAATATATTCATAAATGACATATCTGATAAGGGGTTGACATCCAAAAGATATAAAGAGCTCATGCACCTCAACAAACAAAAAGCAAATAAGCCAATTAAAAAATGGGCAGAGTAGCTGAACAGACACTTCTCCAAGGAAGAAATTTAGATGGCCAACAGGCACATGAAAAGATGCTCCACATCGCTAATCATCAGGGAAATGCAAATTAAAACCACAATGAAATATCACCTCACACCAGTTAGGATGGCCACAATCCAAAACACAAACAACAAATGTTGCTGAGGGTGTGGAGAAAGGGGAACCCTCCTACATTGCTATTGGGAATGTAAACTAGTTCAACCATTGTGGAAAGCAGTATGGAGGTTCCTCAAAAAACACAAAATAGAAATATCATTTGACCCAGGAATTCCACTCCTAGGAATTTATCCTAAGAATGCAGTAGCCCAGTGTGAAAAAGACATATGTACCCCTATGTTTATCACAGCACTATTTACAATAGCCAAGAAATGGAAGCAACCTAAGTGTCCATCAGTAGATGAATGGATAAAGAAGATGTGGTACATATACACAATGGAATATTATTCAGCCATAAGGAGAAAACAAATCCTACCATTTGCAACAACATGGATGGAGCTAGAAGGTATTATGCTCAGTGAAATAAGCCATGTGGAGAAAGACAAGTATCAAAGGATTTCACTCATCTGTGGAGTATAAGAACAACTGAAGGAACAAAACAGCAGCAGACTCACAGAACCCAAGAATGGACTAACAGTTACCAAAGGGAAAGGGACTGGGGAGGATGGGTGGGAAGGGAGCGATAAGGGGGAAAAGGGGCATTACGATTAGCACTTGTAATGCAATGGTTGGGGGATACGGGAAAGGCAGTATGAAGACAAGTAATGATTGTATAGCATCTTACTATGCTGATGGACAGTGACTGTAGTGGGGTATGTGGGGGGGACTTGATAATAGGGGGTCTAGTAATCATAATGTTGTTCAAGTGATTGTACATTAACAATACCAAAATAAAAACAGAAGAAAAGAGAAAAGGAAATAAATACACTAATATTTATTGAGCCCTTTATGTTTAAGACAATCTTTCTTCTAGATTAGTGCTGTCCAATATAAATACAATGTGAGTCATATATGTAATTTAAAAATTTCTACTAGCTACATTAAAAAAGTAAAGTGAAATTGGTGAAATTAATTTTAATAGTATACTTGTAACTCAAATATCTAAAAATGTGTCATTTTGACATGTAAGTATAAGAAATCATCAATGAGGTATTTAAAATTTTTTCATACTGAATGTTTGAAAAAAAGTTTGCTTTCTAAACTTATAGCAATCTCAAACTTATAGCAATCTCAATTCAAATCTGTCACACATCCTATTATTCAATAATCACATGTAAATAGTGGCTACTATTTTAGACAATCTATCTCTAGATTACATAGGACTCTCACTGTTAAAAATGCTGAAGGAATAGTCATAAAAGCACTAGATGGCAGTCTTGTCATTTAATATGAAACCTTTAAAGCTTAATAACTTTTTAAAGAAATAGTGTTAAAAACAAAAAGGTCAGTAGTTCTTGTAATAGTGTTAATGGAAACTATTCTGATTTTAAAGATCAGAGTGAAATTTAAAATGCAAGCCCACTCTGTATCTCAAAGCAATTAGGTGCAATGTGGTGTTAACTTAATTAAAGTAATACACCAGCAGTTGTATCCTATAGTCTTAGTAGTTTTTCAAGTTTCAGTTTAAACCCACAAAGTGAATGTATTGGAAAGCTGTCATGCCTCACATGGAAAAAAATAAAGTTTCAATCAATGATACCTACTTTGATTGACTTTTGTAAACATTGAGTTACTCAGTATATCTCAGCTAACATAAAAAAGTAGTCACAAAGTAGTGCAGTTTCTTTCTTTCTTAAATGCTTTTTAATTATAATAATGATTATAATGAAGAAAACCTTCAGTAGAAAATGAAAGACTGGACTTTGAAAATGTTATACAGATTATGTATTTCAATTATTGAGTCAGTACAGAAAGTCACTTTTTGCAATCATCTGTTTTATGCTACTACCTCATTAATTCTTGAAAAACATGTAATGTCCAAATTGTTAATTATTGTATTTTACTACATTTCCAAGTAATCCAACATATTTTGGCTTATTTGACCTCTTACTCTTTAAAAAATTATTGTTTTATATTGAATTTCTTCTATTCCTATGTGGAGTTCAAGGTATGATTTTGTGATGATAATATACTGCTCCTTTTTAGAGTAAGGAATTTCATTAGTATTTTTATATTCAGTGCTCACCTCTACCACTCACCACATCTTACCTTCGTTTCTATTACTAGAATATGAAATATTTATCCATTCATCTCACTGCAGACACTTTTGTTATTATGGGTTTATTTAATTAATGTTTATGTCTTGGACTGAAAAACCATAAGCATATTATTTATTGGATTTGACTTTTTCTTTAACAAATGAAGTATAATATTTCTACTAAGTGTTATAACTGTAAATTAAAAAAACAATTTTCAATCTCTAATTATTAAAAGGCTATGTCATACAAAACAATAAAAGCAATTAAAACTTGAATTAACCTTTCACTTAATTATTAGGCTTTGTTTTATTAGACAGCATAATTATTAGGCTTTGTTTTAGAATGGAATAAAAGAATTTTCCTGTTTTAAACTAAATATATTGTATTTTGTTAGTTAATTTTTTTTCCTTGTCATAATTCAGCTCTTTACTACACAAATCCATGCATAAGTCATCAGTGGCAACCTAGGTGTAGTCAGTAGAGCTCAAGTGAATCAAAGAAAGAAAATGCTTGCTGCTGCCCTCATAGATTTTACATGGATTAGAGGGTCCTCCAGATGGAGAGCTGCCCACATTTGTAGCTTTATCATATGCCCCTTGCCCTGTTATCCCACATGGACTGCTTCCCTTCCCCCACCCTTTAAATCTCTGGAAAGGGCCCTGTTCATCCTCTTTTCTAGATAGTCATTCTGGCTTTTCACTCTCCCCTAGCTGGGCCAATTCACCTGACTAAGGCTTTCCCATCCTTCACATTGTAGTTTATGAACCCTCTGCTGAGAAGGCCCCCTCAGTTGCCCTCTGAACTGGCCCAGGTCTCCTGCACCGTGCTTTTTTTTTTTTGTCGTTTTATTATTTTTATTTTTATTTTTAAATATAATTTATTTTATTATCATTAATCTACAATTACATGTGCAATATTACGGTTATTAAACTACCCCTTCATCAGGTCCCCCCCACCAACCTCATTACCACTGTCCATCAGCGTAGTGAGATGCTATAGAATCACTACTTGTCTTCTCTGAGTTGTACTGCCCGCCCCGTGCCCCCCAACATTATATCTGCTAATTGTAATGCCCCGTTTTCCGTCTTATCCCTCCCTTCCCACCCATTTTCCCCAGTCCCTTTCCCTTTGGTAACTATTAGTCCGTTCTTGGGTTCTGTGAGTCTGCTGCTGTTTTGTTCCTTCAGTATTTTTTCTTTGTTCTTATACTCCACATATGAGTGAAATCATTTGATACTTGTCTTTTTCGGCTTGGCTTATTTCACTGAGCATAATACCCTCTAGCTCCATCCATGTTGTTGCAAATGGTAGGATTTGTTTTCTTCTTATGGCTGAATAATATTCCATTGTGTATATGTACCACATCTTCTTTATCCATTCATCTACTGATGGACAATTAGGTTGCTTCCATTTCTTGGCTATTGTAAATAGTGCTGCAATAAACATAGGGGTGCATCTGTCCTTTTCAAATTGGGCTGCTGCATTCTTAGGGTAAATTCCTAGGAGTGGAATTCCTGGGTCAAATGGTATTTCTATTTTGAGTTTTTTGAGGAACCTCCATACTGCTTTCCACAATGGTTGAACTAATTTGCATTCCCAACCAGCAGTGTAGGAGGGTTCCCTTTTCTCCACATCCTCGCCAACATTTTTTGTTGTTTGTGTTTTGGATGTTGGCCATCCTCACTGGTGTGAGGTGATATCTCATTGTGGTTTTAATCTGCATTTCTCTGATGATTAGTGATGTGGAGCATCTTTTCATGTGCCTGTTGGCCATCTGAATTTCTTCTTTGGAGAAGTGTCTACTCATGTCCTTTGCCCATTTCTTAATTGGATTATTTGCTTTCTGTTTGTTAAGGTGCATGAGTTCTTTATATATTTTGGATGTCAACCCTTTATCAGATACGTTTTTTATGAATATATTCTCCCATACTGTAGGATGTCTTTTTGTTCTACTGATAGTGTCCTTGCTTGTACAGAAGCTTTGCAGCTTGATATAGTCCCACTTGTTCATTTTTGCTTTTGTTTCCCTTGCCCGGGGAGATATGTTCATGAAGAAGTTGCTCATGTTTATGTCCAAGAGATTTTTGCCTGTATTTTTTTCTAAGAGTTTTATGGTTTCATGACTTACATTCAGGTCTTTGATCCACCTTGAGTTAACCTTTGTGTATGGGGCTAGACAGTAGTCCAGTTTCATTCTCTTACATGTAGCTGTCCAGTTTTTCCAACACCAGCTGCTGAAGAGGCTCATCTCCCCATTGTATATCCAAGGCACTTTTATCAAATATTAATTGACTGTATATGTTTGGGTTAATGTTTGGATTTTCTATTCTGTTCCACTGGTCTGTGGGTCTGTTTTTGTGCCAATACCAAATTGTCTTGATTACTGTGGCTTTGTAGTAGAGCTTGAAGTCAGGGAGTGTAATTCCCCCTGTTTTATTCCTCCTTCTCAGGATTGATTTGGCTATTCGGGGTCTTTTGTAGTTCCATATGAATTTTAGAATTATTTGTTCCAGTTCATTGAAGAAAGCTGTTGATAGTTTGATAGGGATTGCATTGAATCTGTAGATTGCTTTAGGTAGTATAGCCATTTTGACAATATTTATTCTTCCTAGCCAAGAGCATGGGATGCATTTCCATTTGTTAGTGTCCTCTTTAATTTCTCTTAGGAGTGTCTTGTAGTTTTCAGAGTACAGGTCTTTCACTTCCTTCGTTAGGTTTATTCCTAGGTATTTTATTCTTTTTGATGCAATTGTGAATGGAATTGTTTTTCTGATTTCTCTTTCTGTTAGTTCATCATTAGTGTATAGGAAAGCAACAGATTTCTGTGTGTTAATTTTGTATCCTGCAACTTTGCTGAATTCAGATATTAGTTCTAGTAGTTGTGGAATGGAATCTTTAGGGTTTTTTATGTACAGTATCATGTTATCTGCAAATAGTGACAATTTAACTTCTTCTTTACCAATCTGGATGCCTTGTATGTCAATGTTTTGTCTGATTGCTGTGGCTAGGACCTCCAGTACTATGTTGAATAACAGTGGAGGGAGTGGGCATCCCTGTCTTGTTCCTGATCTTAGATGAAAAGCTTTCAGCGTCTCGCCATTAAGTATGATGTTAGCTGTGGATTTGTCGTATATAGCCTTTATGATGTTGAGGTACTTGCTGTCTATACCCATTTTGTTGAGAGTTTTAATCAGGAATGGATGCTGAATTTTGTCAAATGCTTTTTCAGCATCTATGGAGATGATCATGTGGTTTTTGTTCTTCTTTTTGTTGATGTGGTGGATGATGTTGATGGATTTTCGAATGTTGTACCATCCTTGCATCCCTGGGATGAATCCCACTTGATCATGGTGTATGATCCTCTTGATGTATTTTTGAATTCGGTTTGCTAATATTTTGTTGAGTATTTTTGCATCTACGTTCATCAAGGATATTGGTCTGTAATTTTCTTTTTTGGTGAGGTCTTTGCCCGGTTTTGGTATTAGAGTGATGCTGGCTTCATAGAATGAGTTTGGAAGTGTTCCCTCCTCTTCTATTTTTTGGAAAACTTTAAGGAGAATGGGTGTTATTTCTTCTCTATATGTCTGGTAGAATTCAGAGGTGAATCCATCAGGCCGAGGGGTTTTGCTCTTGGGTAGTTTTTTGATTACCAATTGGATTTGGTCGCTGGTGATTAGTCTGTTTAGTTTTTCTGTTTCTTGCTTGGTCAGTCTTGAAAGGTTGTATTTTTCTAAGAAGTTGTCCATTTCTTCTATGTTTTCCAGCTTGTTAGCATATAGATTTTCATAATATTCTCTTGTGATTCTTTGTATTTCTGTGGGGTCCGTCGTGATTTTTCCTTTCTCATTTCTGATTGTGTTTATGTATGTAGATTCTCTTTTTCTCTTAATGAGTCTGGCTAGGGGTTTATCGATTTTGTTTATTTTTTCAAAGATCCAGCTCTTGGTTTTATTGATTTTTTCTATTGTTTTATTCTTCTCAATTTTATTTATTTCTTCTCTAATCTTTATTATGTCCCTCCTTCTGGTGATTTTGGGCCTCATTTGTTCTTCTTTTTCCGATTTCAGTAATTGTGTCTTTAGACTGTTCATTTGGGAATGTTCTTCTTTCTTTAAATAGGCCTGGTTTGCAATATACTTTCCTCTTAGAACTGCCTTTACTGCGTCCCACAGAAGTTGTGGCTTTGTGTTGTTGTTGTCATTAGTCCCCATATATTCTTTGATTTCTGTTTTGATTTGGTCATTAACCCATTGATTAATTAGGAGAATGTTGTTAAGTCTCCATGTATTTGTGAGCCTTTTTGATTTCTTTCTAAAATTTATTTCTAGTTTTATACCTTGGTGATCTGAGAAGTTGGTTGGTAGGATTTCAATATTTTGGAAATTACTGAGGTTCTTTTTGTGGCCTAGTATGTGGTCTATTCTGGAAAATGTTCCATGTGCACTTGAGAAGAATGTGTGTCCTGTTGCTTTTGGGTGTAGAGTTCTGTAGATGTCTGTTAGGTCCATCTGTTCTAGTGTGTTGTTCAGTGCCTCTGTGTCTTTACTTATTTTCTGTCTGGTTGTTCTGTCCTCTGGAGTGAGTGGTGTGTTGAAGTCTCCTAAAATGAATGCATTGCTGTCTATTTCCTCCTTTAATTCTGTTAGTATTTGTCTCACATATGCTGGCGCTCCTGTGTTGGGTGCATATATATTTATAATGTTTATATCTTCTTGTTGGCCTGACCCCTTTATCATTATGTAATGTCCTTCTTTATCTTTTGCTACTTTCTTCGTTTTGAAGTCTATTTTGTCTGATACAAGTACTGCCACACCTGCTTTTTTCTCTTTGTTATTTGCATGAAATATCTTTTTCCATCCCTTCACTTTTAGTCTGTGTATATCTTTGGATTTGAGGTGAGTTTCTTTTAGGCAGCATATAGATGGGTCTTGCTTTTTTATCCATTCTGTTACTCTGTGTCTTTTGATTGGTGCATTCAGTCCATTTACATTTAGGGTGATTATTGATAGGTATGTACTTATTGCCATTGCTGGCTTTAGATTCGTGGTTACCAAGGGTTCAAGGGTTGCTTCTTTACTATCTAACAATCTAACTTAACTTTCTTGTTAAGTTATTGTAAACACAGTCTGATGTTTCTTTCTTTCTCTCCCTTCTTATTCCTCCTCCTCCATCCTTTCTCTACTAGGTGTTTTATTCTTTGCCTTTAGTTAGTATTTGGATGGTCTGCCTTCTTTGCTATGATTTTATTTTCTCTGGTGACATCTTTTTAGCCTTAGGTGCGCTTCCATCTAGAGCAGTCCATTTAAGATATCCTGTAGTGGTGGTTTATGAGAGGCAAACTCTCTCAACTTCCGTTTGTCTGGAAATTGTTTAATCCCTCCATCATATTTAAATGATAATCGTGCTGGATACAATATTCTTGGTTCGAGGCCCTTCTGTTTCATAGTGTTAAATATATCATGCCATTCTCTTCTGGCCTGTAAGGTTTCTGTTGAGAAGTCTGATGATAGTCTGATGGGTTTTCCTATGTAGGTGATCTTTTTTCTCTCTCTAGCTGCCTTTAATACCCTGTCTTTATCTTTGTTCTTTGCCGTCTTAGTTATTACGTGTCTTGGTGTTGTCTTCCTTGGGTCCCTTGTGTTGGGAGATCTATGAGCTTCGGTGGACTGCGAGACTACTTCCTTTCCCAGCGAGGGAAAGTTTTCAGCAATTATTTCTTCAAAAACACTTTTTGTCCCTTTTTCTCTCTCTTCTCCCTCTGGTACTCCTATAATGCGAATATTGTTCCATTTGGATTGGTCACACAGTTCTCTTAATATTCTTTCATTCCTAGAAATCCTTTTATCTCTCTCTGCCTCAGCTGCTCTGTACTCCTGTTCTCTGTTTTCTATTCCATTAACAGTCTCTTGCATCTCATCCATTCTGCTCTTAAGCCCATCGATCGCTTGTCTGATTTCTGCATTGTCTTTCCTCAGTTCCCTCACTTCCTCCCTCAGCTCTTGCACATTTCTCTGTAGGTCCATCAGCATGGTTATGACTTTTATTCTGAATTCTTTTTCAGGTAGGCTGTGCATTTCCATCCCTTCAGACTCCCTCTCTGGGGTTGTCTGGTTGATTTTGGTCTGAACCATATTCCTCTGTCTTTTCTTGGCTATATAATTGGTCACTGATAGTTGCCACGTATGTCAGCTGGGCTCTTTAAGACTTTAAAAAGAGAAGAAAAAAAAAGAGAAAAAAAAGGAAAAAAAAGAAAGAAAGAAAGAAAGAAGAAAAGAAAGAAAAGAAAAAACAAAACAAAAAAAACAAAAAAAATGCCCACCGGATATAGATTCTGTGGGAATGCTCTAGGTGGCGCTATTGCCCCACTATTCCACAGCTGTGACTGTGTCGCTCCGCAGGGCCCTTTATCGCTCTGGCAGGGGTAAGAGCGAATAGGAGGCTGTTGATGTCAGTGAGAAGTGTTAAGTATGGCTACGCTTCCTCAGTCGCCAGCTAAGGCGTCTGAAACTCCCCAGGACTCCCAGTCTGCTGGGCTGAGTGTGCTGGGGCAATCCGGCTCCTCCGCTGGGCTCCTGTCTCTTGAAGACTGCTGAAGAAAGCGCACGCTTTTTTTTTTCCTTCCCGGGAGCCGGCTGCAAGTACCCTGGCGCGTTCCCCGCTCAGATCCTGCCCCTCTGTCTGTCCAATCTCCGCTGCACTGCGCAATGTGGGTCAGCGCTCCCCGTGCAGATCCCTGGGGCTGGCTACTTCGGGGTGCACTTCCACTCCCTCCCGGCTCCGAATCCTCTCCTTCCGCCGGTGCGCTGGGGTGGGGGAGGGCTCGGGTCCCGCCGGGTCGCGGCTCTGTATCTTACCCACCTCTTGGGGTGCCGAGTCCTCTCGGGTGTAGCTGCACGCTGTGCGCTTTCCTGTGTATTCTCGTCTCTCTTTTAGGAATAGATGTATTTTCTGTGTTTTCGTAGATAAATATAGTGTTGGGAGGAGATTTCTGCCGCCCTGCTCACACCGCCATCTTCCCGGAAGTCTCATATATTTATTGACTAGCAACTTTTTTGAACTCTGGTGGTGTTACAGTTAACAAAATGGGTTCTGCCCATTGAAGCTTACAAATAGTAGAGAAATGGATACTAAACCCATTATACAATTACTTAAATGCGATTGTCATAAGAACTCAGATGCTTTGGGAATATATTTTAGGAGAGCCCGACCTAATTTATGGGACAGAGTAGGAGTGGGTGCGGCAAGGGAATGACAGAGCTTTGAGGTGAAAGATGACTTGGCAGTGGAGTGGTGATGGTGTCAGGGTGGGAATTGAAGTGGTGATGGTGTCAGGGTGGGAAGAAGAATCAGTATGGGCAGCATGCACAGAGTCCGTAGTTGGAAAGAATGTGGCATGTGAGATACTAATGCTGAAACACTTAGAACTAGGGTAAGAGAGGCAAGAGATGAGGTGTGTGAGATCTGCTGAATCCAAATCATGCAGTGCTTTATAGAACATGTAAGGATATTGGTCTGTATTGTAGAAAAAATGGGAAGTCTTTGAAGGATATCAAGAGGACGTTAAATATTTAATTTTAATTTAAAAATAATCAGGATGCTTGCCATGTGTCAGGCAACTCTGTGAGGGCAAGAGAGCATGGGTGAGGCCATTTTAGTTCATTTTTTGAGGTATATTCCTGGAGCTACATGTTATTTATGACTATGACACATTGAGACTGTACATGAATTTATATTCACTTGTTTTATCATTTACTAAATAATTGTCCAAGTTGTCAAATGCAAGTATTTATTCATATCCCATTGTTTAAAACATATTTGGATTCTCACTGTGGTCAAAATCTAGACAGCTTTTTAACAAATGCTACATGAAATAATGCATTTTTTTCCAGACCCTTTAGAATCCTGCATCCCTTCCAGACCCCTTAGGATTGCTAAATATATGTGTGCCCAGTATTTTTTTTTGCGAGCATTTTTACCTAAACATTTTTGCCACCTGACTGTTTGGCTGAAGGCCATTTTGCTGAAAAAGATGAAAACATGATGCAAAACGATGAAAAATGCAAAACAAAATTAAGAATGCTTCATTACCAAATACAAAATATTTGAATACATTTAAAATGTGGATAGATTCATAGCAGTGTTGTGCAAATAACGGATTTTATTTTGTGGATTGTACCTAACTAAACACCTGCCTACAAAGGCTTTTATTCATAATATCGTGCCTTTTTTTTTCCTTGTTAATTTGTCTCTATGTTTGGCATTGAACTTTTTCTTCCTTTATTAAGAGAGGTAGGTACCAGTTGCCAAATACTAGGATGCATATTTGTAATTGAACTTCCTATCTGTTGCATTGTGAACGCCCCCCTACACTGTTGTTTGTTCTTGGCATATTGTCACATGTCTGTTGATAGAAGTTCCAAAGTTCTTTGGGAAATGTGGGTTTGAAACTCTGTGCCTCTCCATAGACCATTATGAGGGCTAAGATTTATATAATCTAAAAATGGGAGCACTGCTTCAATGGAGAAATGAAACTAAACTGTCAACCAGTTGATGAAACTGACAACCTGTCAAACCTGTTGTCAATCAGTTATTTTTTAAAATCTTTTATGGCAAAATTGCCTTAAGCCCCTTAGTTATGTGGTGAAAATGCTTGGTGCAGAGATGTTTATGGTGAAACTAGCTAGAACCAAATTACTATCATGAACTCATATATTTATGAGCAAATATACATAACTACACGTATGAGAATCTTGGCTTTTGAATTTGACTTTTGAAATCTTTTAGAATTAATTCAATATAGGAATCACGAAAGGGAAATAACATATACTGAATGCCTTTATTTTATGGGGCAGTCTTCTCTAAGCCAAATACACTCTAACGCAATTATGTTTAAACCACAGAGCAATCCTAAGAGATAAGCAGTTTTATCCCCATTGTACCAATGAATCTCAGTGAGGTTTTATTAACCTGTATAACATAACCCAGTTGATAAATGGAGATTACAATTGCGATCTCCTTAAATACCATGGATAGAGTTGAATTCAAAGTGAAATACAATATTAACTGATGAAAAAGCAAATCATTAGTCCTCAGTTTCTTTTTCAAAACATTCAAATTAAAAATTTTGAAATGATTCACAATTTATGTCATAATTCCCAAATGATCTGAAATTTGAATGAACAGCGCCTTTGATATAGCATACACAGATCAAGATTAATTTTATTTGTGATCCTGACAGGTTTATCTTCTTTGATCTCAGATACAGAGATATTTGTAATATACATTTTGATGATTTTTATAAATGTTACTATTTTCTTTACTAATGCATTATTTGTTAAAAAAGTAAAATAAATATTCACTATTTGTTCTTCGTCACCCTGAATATATAATGTATTCTGAAACTTTCTTCATAGTTCAAGTTCTTTTTCAAAATGTCTTTTTCTATGTATTAATTTTTAGTTATCACTTTCCAATTAATTGTTAATTTAGAGGAATATCTAACCTCTTAAACATTTTGTACATGTTAAAAATATTTTCTCTTGATGTTTTACTTGTCCAAGCTCCTTTTATCATGCTTTGTTTTACTCATGAGCTTAGTTTTGTATATGATTTGTTGTTAATTCTTTGTAGTAAATAGCAGCCACTTTTTTTGCTCCATCACTGTTCGTACAATACTGACTGAACTACCTAAAAAATCTGCTACTGTGTGTTGGAACTTCACCCTTGGTGTGCTGTAGCCAGAGAATACTAGGAAGAGAAACTGATTATCTAATATGTTTTTGTTAACCTATACCTCAGAAGTAATTGAATTAGAAGTGAAATATACCATTTTGGGGAAGATATATAACCCCATAAATCTAATTACTTAATGCATAAGTGTAAATCACGTGAAAAATGCACTAAAGATCAAGGATCAAAAGAAAAAAGTTCTCTGAACACTCTCCCTTTTGGCCCAGTTATGGAAGTAAGGCATATTCATTCTAGAAAAGAGATAGGCAAAAAGATAAATTAAAATCGCTGGTAATTCTTTAACCAAGAGAAATTGTTGGTAACCTCATATTAGATATTTTCCCAGCCTTTTATCTATGTACTGACACTGTGGTAGGCTGAAGAATGAATGCCCCCTCCCCTCCAAAGATGTCCACATCCCAGTATCTGAAATGTGATTTCATTACCTTAAGTGGTAAAAGGGAATTCACAGATATGATTAAATTAAGGATCTTGAGATAGGGAGATTATCCTGGTGTACCAAGTGTAATTGCAAGTGTTCTTATGAAAGGGGGGCAGAGGAAGATTTAACTATAGGAGTGAGAGAGGTGATTGAAGGAAGTAGGAGGTCGGAGAGAGAGGAGGAAGGGATCATGAGTCAAGGAATGAGAAATCTTTACAAGTTAGAAAAGGCAAAGAAATGGATTCTCTTTGAGTGCCCCCTTAAGGAACCATTCCTAAACGCTTGGTTTTACCCTGTGAGACTTTTTCAGATTTCCAGAACTATCAGAGAATAAATTCATATTGTTTTCAGTCACTAAGTTTGTAGTAATTTATTATAGCAACATTAAGAAACTAACATATGCTTTTGTGTATTTGTCTTTTTTCCAAATACGGCATTGCAAAGGAAATATTTCTCAAAAGTATTATTCCTTAATTTATCTTTAATATTTTTATGTGTGTCATTATCTGTTCTCTATCAGTAAATTAAAATTTGTCTTATTTTATTTTAACATGAAATCTACCTTCTTACCAAAATTTTAAGTGTACAGTACAGTATTGCTAACTGTAGGGACAGTGTTGTACAGCAGTTCTCTAGAATTTATTCATCTTGCATAATTGAGACTTTATGTCTGTTGACTACAAACTCCCCTTTTCCCCCTTCCCCAGCCCCAGGGAAGTACCAGCTCCTCTCTGATCTATGACTTTGACTAATTAAGATACCTTTTCTAAGTGGAATCATGCAATATTTGTCCTTCTGCAACTGGTTTATTTCACATAGCTCTAGCAATACCACTTCTAGTATTTATCCAAAGGAATTTTTATCAAGATCTCAAAGAGAGAATAGCATTCCAGTGTTCACAACCACACTATTCAGAATGGCTAAGATGTGAAAACAGCTTAAATGTCCACCAATGGATGAATGGAAATCCTTCAATATACAACATGGATGAAACTTGAGGATTTATAGACACCTTTTAAAAAAATTATTTAAAAAATGTAAAATTTATGTTAAGTAAATTGAGACTTAGAAAAATTTGCAAATATTTTATGACCTTGGTCCCTGAAAAGTGTTAGACAGTTATTTTATAGCATATCCCTTAATTTGGATTTGTTTGATGTTTTTCTCATGATTAAATTAAAGGTATGCATTTTTAGTAACAATACCACAGAAGTCATGTGTGTCTTTCTCAGAGTATCCTATGGAAAGCATATGATATCAATTTATTTTATTATTGATACTGTTATCTTTGATCACTTGCTAATGTGTGGTATCTGCTAGTTTTTCCAGTCTAGAGTTACTATTTCCTTTTGTACTTAATGAGTATATTGTGGGGAAATTCTTTGAGATTATATAAATATCCTACTTCTCACCATACTATTACCTACTATTTTACCATACATGATTATTCTTACCTGAAATAACTATTATTAAAGTGCTTTCCAAACGGTGATTTTCTATTCCATCATTTCTTCTGCATTTGTTAACTATAAATTTTTTTGTTAATTATAAGGAAGAGCTGTCCCTTCTCCCTCATTTATTTGTTAATTCAATTATTTGTTTATGTCAGTGTGGACCTATGGATATATATTTTATTTTTACGGCTTACATTAAATTACTATCATTATTTATTTTATAGCTGAAATTGCTCTAGTGTTCACTTTGGGAACCCCTTCAAATTGGCTTCTGTGTCCTTTGGCATGACTCCATCATTTTTCTGAGCATGTCCTTATTTTCTGTCACTACAGGATATTTCATACTTTTCTTTGTACGTTTTGTAATTTCCTTGCCCTAGTCTTGGAATCAACTATTTTTTCAGGAAGCCATGGTTCCTTATATTTGAACCATGGTATTTAGAACCATGATCCTGGAGTTAAGTATGCTCACCTGTTCTGGGGTATTAGTGTTTCTTTCCATTTGTTAAAATGTATTTTTTAAAAATTAAATCACTAAGTGTATTCTTACTCTCTTTTTTTGGAACATTACTATCTTGCTTTAACTGAAATTTGATATATCCTGAAAGCTGTCCACTAGGGAAGTATTGACTATTTTCTTTCCCAATGTCAATATCTTAGAATCTAGACATGGGGTTAGTATCTGGCTTGCTCCGTTCGACATTGACAAATAATTGCTCTTCATTAGCTGGTCAAAAATGTCATCTCTATTGAAGCAATATTCCCCATCTTGTTTCTGCCTTTTATGGAAATCCTGCGCACTCCATTTAATATTTTACACATCTGATACTTTTTTACCTGCCTCATTGTCTTTTTGTCTCTTTTAACATCATTCTTGACTCCAATTTCTACATGTATTTTAGTTAAGCAGTGATTATCATGTATCAGTTTATGAAAAGACTTACAGGACTCAACATTATGTACTCTCATGACAATTTATTCTAAGCAAAGGATATGAATTGAAAGGGGTCTGGAGGTAATAGATAGTGGGGCTAACCATGTAGTTATAGTAATTAAGGCAGTGTGCTATTTTTTGGTGGAGAGATAGGCATAATCACCAATGTTATACAGTAGCCCCCAAATAAGCACGTAGGTATTTATATTCTTATATCTGGTTACATACTGAAATTGCTTATTATTTTAGTAGCTTTTATTTGTTTTATATTTCTTGGTAAATAATCTGATTTTAGACATAAAAAGATAACTTTGTTTTCTTCCCTTATTCTAACTTCAAATCTGTCATCTCCTCACTGCCAGGCCTATTTCCATATTTGTATTTTTCTCTCAGTTGTAGTATGTGTATGAATAATATTTTTTCAAGATGAAGGTGTACATCATATACTTTTAGGACATTTGCTTACCTGAAATTATCCTTATGTTGTTTTTCTATGTATGTAACATGGCGGAGTACACATATTCTATAAATACTGCTTTGGTTTCTTGTGTTTTGACATATGTTGATACTTAACACTTGACATCTTGCCTAATCTTTCTTGGTAAATAACTAATTTGTCTTTGTGAATGTGCTTGTGTGTGTATGTGTGTGCATGTGTGCACATCTCTGCATATGCCCATATGGATAGGCCTGGATGTCAAAGTACTTTTTTTGTTAACAAATTTATTGAGATATAATTCATATGCCAAAGCCTCACCCTTTTAAAGAATACAATTTAAAGGTTTTTTAGTATATTCACAAAGGTGTGCAACCATCACCACTCATTTTAGAACGTTTTCATCACTCCTAGGAGAAATCCAGTACACATTAGCAGTCGCTCCTCATTCTCCCTTCCTGCAGCCCCTGACAACCTTTCTTCTGTCTCTAGGTTTGTCTACTCTGTCGTATCATATAAATGTGATCTTTCGTGGTCTTTTGTGACTGGCTCCTTTTGTTTATCATGTTTTCAAGGTTCATCCTTGTTATATCAGGTATATCAGGCACTTCATTTCTCTTTATGGTGAAATAATATTCCATGGTATGGTTATAATCACGGTTTGTTTACCATCCAACAATTGATAGACATTTGGGTTGTTTTTGCTTTCAGGTTATGAATAATACCAGATTCTCTTCATCTTTTATAAAAGGTATTTCCTTTCAAAATTCAGGTTTCTGTCTTCAAATGATTTTTTTCCATCATATATTTAAAAGATATGTACTTCTTTTCAGTTTGTTATGATGTCTGCTTTAACAGCATTAGTATTGCATCTGTTGAAAATTTGTCTTTTATTCCTCTTGAGTGATTTCCATCTGTGTTCTATTCTTTGGATTTAACTTTCATAGCACTGATTCAGCCTTATGTTTTAATCTTTTAATTTTCTGATTCTATTATATTTACTTTTGAAAAAAGTTTTGAAGTGTTTACTTTTCCTCAGTGGTATTTTTCCTTCATTCTGAATAGGTATTATCTTTCCTCAATGTTTTAGCCTTCCTTCTGAACCCGTCAGCTGCAAATGACTGAGGTGATCACTATTCCCATTTTTAAGCACTATATTTACTTGCTCTATGACACTAAATTCTGGCTTTATTCCTATCTTGGGGGTTTCCCCTCTTAGTCTCCTTTGCTGGTTCCTTGCGGGGATCCGCTTATTTAACCTTGGTTTGCCTCTGGGCTTATCTCTAGGACCTCTTCTGTATCTACAGCTGGTGATTTCCAGGTTCCATGGCTTTAAATTCCATCTCAAATGCTGATAAATTCCAAATTGTTATCTAGTAGATGTGCTCCTGAGCTCAACTCAACATGTCACTTGGTTATTCAATAACTCAAACTTAACATCTTCTAAATTAAGCTCCTAACTATTCACCCAACTTCAAACAATAGAAACCCTGTTCATCCTACTCATCTCAGTTCACACTGACATTTTGGTTGATCTTGGGTCAACAACAAACAAAAAAACCCCACTTTTCATTTCTTTCTTTCAAATGCTACATCCATTAATTGTCTCATCCTCTATGTTGTACCTTCCAAATACATTCCATGTGTCTGACCTCTTCTCATAGCCTCCAATGCTGTTACCCTTGCCGCCATCACTTCTTGCCTACATTCTTGCCATAGCCTCTTTTAGTTAAATCTTGTTTTTTTTCTGGAAGGTTTTTGTACCTGTTTCTTCTGTCTGGATTACATTTTCCCTAGAAGACTCCATGGCTTATGTCTTTACGATCTTTGCTTTCTAAGTGTTCCTTTTCAAATTGTAAACATACTCCTACCCTGATGGCAATTTCCCTTCTCTTCACTGGTTTATTATTCTTCAAAACAATTGCCATCATCTGTTACACTATATACTTAAATTATTTATTAATTTATGAGTCCATCCAATAGAACATAAGTTTTATGAGAACAGGATTTTTAATCTTTTGTTTTATATCTCCAGTGCCTAGAACAGTACTGGTCTGTTGAATTTACCTTTACATTATCTGGCAGCCATAAAATTCAGAACTATGAGCCTATTGCAGTATCACATATAAGGATGCCTCTAACTTCTTACAAAGGCGAGGTGTTCCCTTACACTAAATTATACAAGAAATATATAGGGTGTATCTTATAAAGTATATAGTAAGCAACATAATAATGCCATGATAATTTTAACAATAAATCCAGCGATATTGCTATCTTCACTTTTTATTTTAATAGTGTTTAATGATTGAGGTCATAACATGAAAGGCATATATCCAAAAAATAGAAGTAATTTCTGTTTAAAATCATTTGAAATATTTTTATAAAGGTGGAAGTTTAACATAATAAGTAATTCTTCACCCTTGTATAATATATGAAGCTATTTATGACCTATAAACATTCAAATGTTTCACCTTGGTTTCATATGATGAAGTATTATTTAGCTATTGAAATTCATGTTTGCAAAGGATTTTGGTTTTATGAAAGTTAGATACCACAATGTGTGCCTATCATTCTATCTACAAAATTTTAACTGGAATAAAAAGCACCAAAATGTTACCTGTATTTTTCTCTGGTTGTAAAAGTACAGATGATTTATATTTTCTTACTTCTGAGTACTTTCCAGAATGTCTACAATGTTTGTAGAACTTTAATAATGAAAACAGAAATAAAAATTGAATCATTAAAGAAAGTACTTTTTCTACATCTGTATTTTACTTTTTTCTTCTACATCTGTATTGCTGCTTGATGACAAAGATTTATATTTTGCCAGTGTTGAATAGGCCACTAGTAATTAATGATAATTATTTTGAATACTGATATACATACAGTATGCTTTCACCTAACTTTTGTTTATTAAACATTTTTTAAAAGTACATATCAGTATTGTATTTCTTTTTCCCCCACAGACAGCCTTTTGATTGACTATCAGTTTACCTTCAGCTTATTACAGGAAGATGATCGCCACCATACTGCCATAAATTTCATAGCAAACCCAGAACAGGTGAGAAGATAATTTAACTTTTTAATATAATTATATTAATATAAAGGTATATAACATTTCATCTTTCATTTCTCTTCTCAGAATTTTCATTCTGTAGGGCTTTTGTAGAAAGATGAATCTTGTTAATCTTTTCATAAAACAGGCATCCTCATGATTCAGAGAATTTGTGAATTTGATGTTTCAGATTTTGCATACAGTCCTACAATTTAAATTATATATTATTTCAATTATATTCAGACTTATGACACTGTTTGTGCTTATAACTATGCTCTCAAGCTGGAAGCAGTCTTATTTGAGAACAAAATCCATAAATTTAAAACATGCTATATTTCCTTTTTCTTATACTCTGTTACATAGTAGTCAGTTTTCATTGTTTTTTTTCTAAATCCAATGTTTTTTCTGAGTACATGAACCCTGGCTTGTTTTTCTCTTTTATTTTTATTGGACTATAATTGGCATACTACATTGTGTAAGTTTAAAGTGTGCAACATGTTGATTTGATAAATTACATGTTGTACTATGATTACCACTATAGCATTTGCTAACACCTCTTCATGTCACATGATTATCATTTCTTTTTTTGTGGTGTGAATAAAATCTAATCTCAATTTTGAAGTTTACAATACAGTATTGCTTTTGTAATCACTATGCTATTCATTAGATCTCTAAGGTTTATTTACCTTGTAAGTTTGTACCCTTAAACACTATCTTCCCAGTTACCCAACCCCCCAGCCCCTTGTAACCATCATTCTACTCTGTTTTTACGAGTTTGGCTTTTTTAGATCCTACGTGTAAATGATATCATATAGTATTTGTCATTCTCTGACTTATTTCACTTAGCCTAATGGAATGCTAGCTTCTTTTTAACAATGTGTTGTATTAGTGATACAGTTTTGTAAGTTTATGAAATTTAAAGGTATAAAAGATTAATTGTGAATATTAATACCAGACCACCAATTCAGGAAGAGGCTCCAAGTTTGTTTAGAAATAATACACATATTGCTGTCCATCTGAGACTTTATAAAGTTAAAAAGAACAGGGAATGGAAACATCAACCATATAGTTTCTTTGGGTAGAATTTTAGTTCTTTTGAAACTAAAAATAATTCTTTCAAAATGAAGATGTCATGTGAAATTTTGGATTACTGTTTTTTGTGGTTAGAACATGAAATCTACTCTAACATGTTTTTAAGCATACAATACAGTATTGTGAACTATAGGTTCTAAATTATACAACAATCTCCAGAATGGATTCATCTTATATACTGAATCTGTATATACATTAAACAACTCCCCATGTCCTCCTCCCCCCACTTCTTGCAACTACCAATCTGTTCTCTTTACTTCTAAGCTTGAGTTTTTTATTTGTTTGTTTGTTTATTGTTTTTAGATTACACCTGTGGGATCATAGGGTATTTGTCTTTCTCTGACTTATTTCACTTGGCATAATGCACTCAAGGCCCATCCATACACTTGCAAATGGAAAGATTTCTTTCTTTTTTATTGTTGAATACTCTTACATTTGATACATATACATATATATATGCCACAATTTCTTTATCCTTTCATCTGTTCTTGGGCACTTAAGTCACTTCCATATCTTGTTGTGAATAATGCTACAGTGAACCTGGGATTACAAATACCTGTCTGAGTTAATGATTTTGTTTCTTTTAGATAAATACCCAGAGTGGCATTTCTGGGTCTTATGGTAGTTCTATTTATAAGTTTTTGAGGAATTTCCATTCTGTCTTCCATGGTAACTGCCCCAATTTACATTCTCACCAACAATGCAGGAGGGTTCCCTTTACTCCACATCCTTGCCAGCACTTGTTATTTCTTGTCTCTTTGATAATAGCCATTCTAACAGATGTAAGGTGATACATCATTGTGGTTTTGATTTGCATTTCCTTGATGATTAGTGAGTTTGAGCATCTTTTCATGAACCTGTTGGCCATCTGTATGTCTTCTTTGGAAAAATGTCTATTCAGATCCTTTGCCCATTGTTTAATCAGATTGCTTGTGGGTTTTTTTTTGTTGTTGTTTTTTGCTGTTGAGTTGTATGAGTTCTTTATTTTTGGATATTAGCCCCTTAGCAGGGGCTAATATATAAATATTTTCTTCCATTCATTAGGTTTCCTTTTCATTTTATTGTTTCCTTTGCAGTATAAAAGCTTTTTAGTTTGATGTAGTCCCAGCTTGTTTATTTTTGCTTTTGGTGTAAAATCTAAAAAATCATTGCCAAGACTGATGTTAAGAAGCTTTCACATCTTCTTAATCCCTTCATCTGTCAATTGATATTTGGATCATATCCCTATCATGATTATTGTGAATAATGCTGCAGTGAACATATTGGTGCAGCTGTCTCTTCAAGAGCCCGATTTAATTCTTTTAGATATATATTCCAAAATGGGATTATGTGATCATATGGTAGTTCTATTTTTGTTTTGAGAAACCTTTATACTCCTTTCCATAATGGCTACACCATTTTTACATTCCCACCAGTAGTGTACAAGAGTTCCAGTTTCTCCGCCTCCTCTCCAAAGCTTATCTGTGTTTTTTTTTATAATAGCCATCCTAACAGATGTGAGATGATATCTAATTGTGGTTTCAATTTTAACTTCCCTGATGATTTATGTTGTTGAGCATCTTTTCTTGTACCTGTTATCCATTTGTATGTCTTTTCTGGAGAGATGTCTGAGTCCTTTCCCCATTTTTTAATTTGGTTATTTATTTTTGTTTTGTTTTGCTTGAGTTGTAGTGGTTCCTTATATATTTTGGAGATTAACAAAGTCTTTAATCCACTTTGAGTTGTTTTCGTGTATGATGTGAGATAAATACTATAGACTGAATCTTTGTTTCCCCCCCAAATTCATGTGTTAATTCCTTGCACTCAGTGTGATGGTATTTAGATTAGAGGTGGGTCATTTGGGTGATTAGGCCATGAGGATGGAGCACCCCCAGATGGGATTAGTGCCCTCATAGAAGAGTCCCGAAAGAGTACCTTCACCCCATCATGTGAGGACAGAGCAAACAGAAAGGTTTGTTCATAAAACTCATCAGTCACCAAATTTCCTGGCAATTTTATCTTGGAATTCTCATCCTCCAGATGTATGAAAAATAAATTTCTGGGATTTTTTTTTTAGTGATAATAATTGTTCTTTGGTATTTTCTTGCTATAGCTGGCTTAGTGCACTAAGACAGTGAGGTTCAGTTTCATTACTTTTATTTGACTACACAATTCTCCCAACACCCATTTGTTGAAGAGGCTCTCCTCTCCCCATTTTGCATTCTTGGCACCTTCATTGGAGGTTAGCTGATGATATATGTGTGGGTTTATTTCTGGGCTTTCTATTTACTGTATTTTCCTACATGTCTGCATTTTTGCCAGTACCATGTGTTGTCACTACTGAGCTCTGTAATACAGTTTGAAAGCAGGAAGTGTGATGCCTCCAGCTTGGGTTCTCTTTTCTCAAGATTGTTTTGATTTTTGGTGTCTTTTTTGATTCAATGTTAATTTTAGGTTAGTTTTTTTTATATTTCTGTAAAAATGCATTTGGGATTTTGATAGGAATAGCACTGAATTTGTAAATTGCATTGTGTAATATGGACATTTAAACAATATGAAGTATTCCAACCTGTGAACACAGGATATCTTTCCATTATTTGTGTCTTCTTTATTTCCTCAATGTTTCATAAATTTCAGTGTACAAATCATTCACCTCCTGGTTACATTTATTCCTAAGTATTTATTCTTTTTGCTGCTGTTGTAGATGCGATCACTTCTTAGTTTTCCTTTCACATAACTTATTGCTATTGTATAAAAAAAAACCCTGTTGATTTTGTATTCTGAAATTTACTGAATTTGTTTATATAAAGTTATATAATCTACAAACAGAAATTATCTTCTTTATTGCTTGATTTGGATGCCTTTTCTTTCTCTTACCTAATTGCTTTGGCTAGGGCTTCCATGGTTTTTTTGAATGGAAGTGTTAAAAGTTGGCATCCTTGTCTCATTCCTGATCATAGAGGAAAAGTTTTCAATTTTTCTACATTGAGTATGACATCCACCATGGTCTTGTCACATACAGCCCTTATTATGTTGAGGTACAGTCCTTCTGTATCTAATTTTTGGGGAGTTTTAATCACAAAAGGATGATGAATTTTGTCAAATGTTTTTTCTGTATTTGTTGAGATGATTATGACTTAATGTTTAATTCTGCTAATGTGGTGTATCACATTAATTGATTTGTATATGTTGAACCATCCTTTCGTCCCAGGGATAAATTCCACCGTATCTTGGCGAATGATCTTTTCAATGTGCCATTGAATTCAGTTTGCTAATATTTTGCTGAGTGTTTTTGTAGCATTCATATTTATCAGGATTATTGGCCTATAGTTTTCTTTTCTTGTGTCTTTGTCTGTCTTTGGAATCAGAATGTTTCCTGCCTCATGAAGTAAGTTTGGAAGTATTCCCTCTTCTTTTTTTGGAAGAGTTTAAGAAGGATTGTTATTAATTCTTTAAATGTTTGGTAGAATTCACCAGTGTAGTCATTTGTTTCTGAGATTTTCTATTTTGGGAGGTTTTTGATTACTGAATTCCCATACATGTTATTGATCTATTAAGATTTTTAATTTTTTTGTGATTCAGTCTTAGTAGGTTGTATTTTTCTAGGAATTTATTTTTTTCTTTTAGACTTTCCAGTTTGTTGGTTTATAATTATTCATGGTAGTCTCTTATGACCCTTTTTATTCCTATGGCATTCATTGTAATGGCTACATTTTTTACGATTTTACTTAAATCTTCTCTCTTTTATTATTAGCCTTGCCGAAGCTCTCATCAGTTTTGTTTACATTTCAAAACCAACACTTCGTTGCTTTTTTTCTATTCTTTAATATTTTCTTCTGCTAACTTTGGATGTGGTTTGTTCTTGTTCTTCTTTCTTTTTTTAATTCATTAAGGTGGAAAGTGAAGTTGTTTACTTGAGATCTCTCTTCTCTTTTAAAGTAAGCTTTTGCCACTATAAATTCCCTCTTTGAACTGCTTTTACTGCATCACCTAGGTTTTGGTATGTTAATATTTCATTTTAATTTGTCTCAAGGTATTTTCTGATTTCCCTTTGATTCTCATTTTGACCCATTTGTTCAGGAGTGTGTAGTTTAATTTCCATGTATTTGTGAAGTTTCCAATTTTGCTCCACTATTGATTCCTAGTTTCATTCCATTTTGGTCAGAAAAGATAATTGATGTTTTCAATATTAAATTTGTTAAGACTTTTTTTATGACCTAACTAATAATATATTCTGGAGACTGTTCTATGTGCATGTGAACAGAAGGTGTATTCTGGTGTGGTTAGGTGGAACGTTGTATATGTTTGTTAGGTTCATTTGCTATGCAGTGTTTTTCAAATATACTTTTTCTGTATTGATTTTCTCTTTGAATGTCCTATTGATTATTGAAATAGGGTATTGAAGTCTCTTACTACTATTCTTGTCTATTTTTTCCTTTAGTTGTGTCAGTGTTTTATTTATTTAGGTGCTTTCATAGTGGGTGCATGTATATTTGTAATTGCCATATCTTCCTCATGAATTGACCCATTTACCATTATATAATGTCTTTATATGTCTATTGTTAAATTTTCTAATTAAAGTCAATTTTTTCTCATATAAATATGGCTACTCCTTCTCTTCTTTTTTAGCATTTGCATGGAATATCTTTTTCCATCCCTTCACTTTTAGTCTATATGTGGGTATAGACTTAAATCTAAAGTGGGTCTCTCTGAAACAGTATATCGTTTGCATTATTTTTTAAATCCCGTTATCCACCCTGTGTCTTTTGACTGGGGAGTTTAATCCATTATGTTTTAAAGTAATTATTGATATGGGTGGACTTACTCTTGTCATTTTGTTAGTTGTTCTCTGTTTTACAGTTCTTTCATTCCCTTTTACTCTCTTGCTATCCTTCTTTGTATTTCATTGATTTGTTTTTGGTAGTGATTTCTTACTCTCTCTCTTTTTTGTATTTTCTATAGGTATTTTCTTTGTAGTTATCATGAAGCGTTTACATACAACACCTTGCAGTTATATTTTAAGCTGATAACAACTTAACTTCAGTCATATACAAAAGCTTTATACTTCTGTTTCCTCCCACTCCACATGCACTTTGTTATTGATGTCATAACGATTTAGCATTTCTTGTAAGGCAAGTTTAGTGGTGATGAACTCCTTCCTTCTGTTTGTCTGGGAAAGTCTATGTCACTATACTTTTAAGGACGGTTTTACTGGGCACAGTATTCTTGGTCAGCAGATTTTTTTTTTCTTTCAAAACTTTGAATATGTCATTCCAGTCTCTTCTGGCTTGCAAAGTTTCTGTTGAAAAATTCACTGATAGCCTTATGCACCCCATTGTATATGACAAGTCATTTTTCTCTTGAGGCTATGAAAATTCTTTCTTTGCCTATAATTGTTAACAATTTGATTAGAACATGTCTTGGTGTGATTTATTTGGATTTATCCACTTTGATTCTTCCAGTTTCATGAATCAGATGCCTATTCCTCTCTTCAGATGTAGGGCATTTAGGGCTAATATTTCTTTAAATAAGATTTCTTCCCCTTTCTTTCTTTTCCTTATGGGACTCTCATAATGCATATATTGATTATCTTTATTGTTTCCTATAAGTCCATTAAGCTTTCTTAAGCCTTTCTCCTTTTTTTTTCTTTTTTGTTCCTCTGACTAGGTAATTTCAAATGATTCACCTTAGTTCACTGATTCTTTCTTTTGCTTGGTCAAGTCTGTTATTTGAAGCTCTTTGTTGAATTTTTCAGTTGAGTTATTGTGTTCTTCTGCTCCAGAATTTCTGTTTGTCTTTTTTATAGTTTTGTCTCTGTTAATATTTTCATTTTGTTCATGTATCATTTTCTTAATTTCATTTAGTTATCTTTCTGTGGTCTCTTTTCTCCCTTTTAGCTTCTTCAATACAGTTATTTTTAATTTTTTGCCAGGGACTTTTAGAGCTCCAATTCTTTATGGTCAGTTAGTGGAATTTTTTTTTCTTCCTTTGATTGTGTCATATTTCCTTATCTTTCGTTTTCCTTGTAGCTTTGCGTTGCTTTCATTTTCATTGCTAGCTTTTCATTTGAGGAAACAGCTACTTCTCCCAGTCTTTATGTACTGGCTTCAACAAGAAAGACCTTCATCAATCAGCCCAGCTAGAGATACTGAGAGCATCTCAAACCTTTGTTATGGGTGATTATGATCCACTCCTCTCTCTCTCTCATGGTAGAGAAGTCTCAGAATTGTGTGTTTTCTTTCAGTCTCACAGAGCCATGTTGGTCATAGTGTGCTGCCCACCCTTTTCCCCTTTGACAGTGCAGGATGCAGAAAGTCCGGGACATTAAATTGCTTCATTCCTCCTACTCCCGTCTGGGGGAGATGTCTCAGGGTTGTGTGCCTTTTCCCAGTTTCACTGAGTCATACTGGCTGCAGTAAGTCAACCACTTATTTCCTTTGTCCTTAGCTGCTATCATATATATAATCTTAGCTTGTTTTCTTAGTGCTATGAGTGAGGCAAGACACACACAGGTCCTCTGGGCAGTGCTATTAAAGGCCAAGGATGTTGGGTGTATGCTATACTCCATTTCCTCTCAAGGAGCAGTCATAAACTGAGGTTATTCCTCGGATGCTGAGCTATGCTGTCCCGGGGCAGGGCCTGACATGAGTAAAGTGAAATAGTTCTTCTTAACTATTATAATTTGACTATTCTTGGTTTTGTACTCATCTTTGGTACTGCAGCTTTTTAACTGAATTTTAGTCCTCTCATAAAGGTATTTTGGTACATGTATCATTGTTAAAGTGATGTTTTTGTGGGGAATAAGGGCCGTGACTTCTTACTTCACCACCTTGCTAATATCACTCTTTTGCTGTATTCTTATCACATATTAACTCATTTTATTAAATTCATGTCATATATTTTAATAATTTTTGAAATAGGTGAAACCTCAAAATATAGCCTGACATTTTCTAGCTTCTTCACTCTAAAATACTTTATTCAACTTGTCAACAAATAATATAATCTCTTAAATTTTTCTTTTCTAGTAGAATAGGAGCCTTCCTCCAAAAAAATGTAGAACAGTTCATTTTATATTTCTCCTTATTCTTTAGATCCTAAGGAGTGCCTGTATACTTGGGAATATGTTTAGTTTTGACTTTTAAATAAAGATTTAAAAAAATGTTTTCCTACAAGTATGATCATCTCTTCACTGATGTGTGTTTTCACAAAGACATCAATATGTCAGAAACCACATTGATCAGTGTGATAAGAAAGCTTTTTATAAGTTCATTATAATCACCATTGACATTATTGTGGTAAAATATACATAAAATACAATTATTGTAACTATTTTTAGGTGTACAATTCAGTGGCATTAAGTACATTTACAATGCAACACCACCATCACTAAAATTTTTCATATTTACCATATCTGTATCTATTAAGCAGTAACTCTCCACTCTTCCCTGCTCTAGCCCCTCATAACCTTTGTTCTACTTTCTGTCTCTATTAATTTGTGTATTCTAGGTAACCTCCTGTGTGTAATCTTACAATATTTGTTCTTTTTGTCTGGCATATTTCATGTAGCCCAATGTTTCCAAGCTTCATCCATGTTTTAGCATGTATCAGAATTTCATTCTTTACCATTGATTTCTTGAATGTTTGACAGTAATTCCAAACTTATGGAGTTCTTTGAGGATACAAGAACTTTAATATATGTGGGATATATGACTCAAAATGTGGGTGAATGATATTCATCCCCAGTCATTTCCATAGTGTCATATGCATAGGTCAAGATTAACTGTGATTCTGGTTGCTTCTCTCTTGATTAATCTTTCCTTTTTCAATTTCCATAAGTCCTTGAGTTCTTCCAAATGTGACAACTTTCAGTTTTTCTATTATCTTGTCCAAATGAAGAGCCCAAACACATGTTCTCTGAAACTAAAGGATGCTAAACTATAATGAGGGGTGCCATTAAGAATGCTTATAACCTCATTATATATAATTTACAATTATACAAAAATAATTTACAGCTAAAGAGATATTTAACTAAGAACAATTCTGAAATTTATATGGATTATTGGTCAGGGCTTCCTACTTATCCTACATAAAAAGAATAAAAAATAGTTACCTTAATTATTTATGCATTACCTACATTGGACAACAGATTTAATTCTTACCCACTATATATCACTTCTAACCAGTGCTTTCATGTGAACAGTTGCAGGAGTAGTTTCCTATATAACATGACCTTGCTGAACTAATCTAGATCTAACAGTGTTCTAAATGACTAATTTTGTCATTTACAGTGATAATCACAGTATCACTTCTTTCAGTCCAGAATTTTTTCCTTGACCTTAAGTGTATTTTATAGGGCTTTAATTATGGTACCATATATTTCAGTAATGCCTAAACTTGCAATAAAGAGGATGAACTAAAAATTGAAGAAGAGTTTTATAGTTTTCTATATGTATTGGAAAATCTGTGTGACCTTTTTAGCAACAATAGCAGTTATTCTCAAATTCCTCCACCTAAAATAAGGCACACACAATAACAAAGATGTGGCTTCAAGATAGAAATAATGATTTAAGTTTTTTGTGGGGTACACTTTGTCAACCATTTTCTGTTTTCATAAAAATGCCACTATTTCGAACCATTTAATTAATAATAAAAAATCAACCCTTCTCATATGCCAGCATGCACACCCTCTTCCTGAGTTCCCTGGTGGAGATGAAGGAGGAGAAGAAATGAAAGACAATCTGTGTTACCAGACCTAATAATATCAACAACACTACCATTATGACCTGAAACCATGATACCTTTTTTGAGAAATTATTTAATGTTCACAAGAAATTCTTTAGGGAGGTTGTCATATCCCCATTTTAGAGATAAGGAAACTGATTTTTGGGAAGTCAAGTAACTTTCCATAAATCAATAAGCATATATGTTAAAGAGCTAAGATATGAACCCAAGGTCATCTGACTCGTCAGTGCATACTCTTCATTAATTTGTTTCAATGTTGCATGAACATGATTTAATGAGTATGAAGCAGTAATTGTTTTCAGTATTTATTATTTCATTATGGTGACATAAATTAATATTTGTTACCAGAGATGTTTATTCTTTTCGGATGTGAGTTTTCTTTAATACAACATTATAAATGTACATGTTGCTTAGCCCACCTGAACAACATGGTCTGTTGAATAGACCTGTCTGCTTGCTGACACAGAAGCTTTTCTCATTTATTATTAGTCATTAGTAATGACATTATCTTGAATCACTGTCAACTCTTTTCATTCATATATTAACAGAAGTAGGAAAGTTTTGAGAAGTTTGACAGTTTTGTGGTACATATTGTAGAAGATACCTTAACAGCTTATCAATTGAACTCAATAAGCTAACTTCATTCTTACATTCATGGCTGTTAATTAGTATGACTCTGTTGAATAATGCAATATCCTTATGAAATACTGTATTTATTTAAACTCTGAGGCTTTATTTTTCTTTAATTACTTTGAATTTTTAGATGCTGTCTCTGCAATACTAATGAGAAATACCCTGAAATATCTGTATGATAAATGTTCAATCTTACAACACATTTTATTTTGCATGCTTTTTCTAAATGACCATTCTTCTTGAATCTGTATTTGCTTCCTGGAAACTGTAAAAGATATTGTCTTTTGATGGTTATGGAGCATTGTTAATAGTTCTTCATAGAGGCCCAACTGTCCCTCTGTCTATGTAGATCATGAGGAGTAGATGTTAATCAAAGGTAAAAAATTGGATCTTAGTGTATTATTTAAATGGGATGACTATCATACATTATGCAGCAGCCTTGCCTTTTATGGTATTCCTCTCTACTCCTATCCACCAGAGAAGGGCCATGTCTTTCAGTCAATTTCCCCTAAGACTGTTATATTGCTGTTATATTAGATATGGGAATCTTAATTGCTTATAGACTTATTTTCTTTTAAAGCCATTTAGAAAATTGGAGATATATTTTCTATTGGCTTACCTGATTTATTTAGGAAAATATAGTAATATTAAGGAATGAATTTTAATTTTTTAGTAGCCAGGTATTATGTAGCAACACTGCTTTTCCTATGAGTCTTTGTATATTTTAAAACACAGCACACTTGGTATCTGAAGTCAAACTTATTCAATATGACTATCATTCTTTGCCTTTCTGCAAGATTAAATAGTTATAGTATGTGTACTCTCTATTCATCATCTCTTGGAGTAATATAGTAACATTTAAAGAAATATCCTAGCCATTTGTTTCCTTGAAACTAAATGCAAAGAGTCTGTACTCTATTAACGAATGGCAAGAAAGAGGTTGACTGACAAAATTCTTCAGTGGTCCTCTATATAGATATTTAAATTATATCATCTCTTTTTCCTAAAGTAGGTTCACATTTTTACCTAAACGTTTTGGTTTACGCATTTTAAGTATTTTTTTCAATAAACAATAGTGTACAATAATACAATATGCAGCTAATAGTAAGTACTTCAACAAAACAATCTTATATTACTGTAAAATTATTTTGGACTAGTACAAACCTGTATCATTTAAATAATAAATACAGGTAACCAAAGATAATCAAAATATGAATATTGAATTACAGCAGCCTCTGACTTACATACAGAAGTACAAATTATAGTAGAGAAGATAAATGGGAACTTTAAATCTACTTTTGAATTATTGCCTATAGTTTTTTTCATTTAAAAAAGTGTATTTGGCATCTATACTTGCTTAGTTGAATATTCACATAATTCAGTAGAGTTTGAGAAATATAGCATAGACATAATTTAATCATTAAACATACCTATGTAGTATGATTTGAATTTTGTTAATATTTTCTTTTTCGGTAGTCAAACAAGAATTTGGATATTTCGATAAATGCATCAAACAACTTTAATCTCAACATTACATGGTCAGTTGGTTCAACAGGTAAGAGAATTTTGTTAGCATGTGTCTTTCACATTTGCTCCTAATGTGTCTAACATGACCTTTTACTGTTAATTTGAATAATTGATATTTAAAAAATATTTTCTTCCCTAATCATTGTACTCTTTCAGGTATAAATAATAGGTAGCATTAATAAAACTTTATTACTTATTTGTCTTTTTCCCTTATTCAATAAAATTAGGTGGGTAACAAATATTGTATTCTACTTAATTTTTTAAATGGCAGTCTTATGAATTGCCATGGTTTTAATTAAGATATATTACTTCTTTAATGACTAAAGAGAGTGAGATTTCAATTATTTGACTCACTATTGAAGCAATAAATTCAATTATTAACCTTAACATTGATATAAAATAATAAAATTCTTCTGTTCGTGCAGAAGATAAGTTAACAACTAATTGATTACTTCCAGGATTAGAAATATGCCAGCCCCCTTGTCAGCTTAGATACTGAGAGAGGGTTAAAAAAAGTCTACACTTAATATGTCTTCCATAATAAGGTTTGTAGGTTGAAACTTGGCTTTTAAAAATATAACTAAGAAGGAGTACAAATCTCTATGTTGGGTTATGAAAAAGTATGCTTACCTTTTTTGTATTTACATTTTAGGAAATTCTGTTGCTTTTTCTATACCAAAGATACACTTTTGCATAAAATGTTGGAAACTTTTTTAAAGAAAATGTATGGCTTCTTAGAAATCCATATTTGATTTCTGAAAATTAAGTCTTTATACTATTTTAATATGTAAACCATGAAAAACAGAATTCAAGAGTGAAGAGCTTTTGCAATTCTGGAACTTATGTGTAAAAAAGTGAGAAGTTCAGGCAAATAATACAGATATTTTGTTAGAATAGTGCCAAACACAAAATAAAATCTTGCCACTGTGAGTTTCATTCATTAGTAATTCATGAAAACTTGTACTGTTAATTTGAAATTTATTTCTGTACAATAAACTGACTCTAGGAGAGTTTTTAAATTGTCAGCAAAAATATATAAAACCTCTGTGATCATTTTAAAACCGTGATTTTACTATGCAAGAAATCACTTGTAACTTTCAGATTCCCAGAAACAAATCTCAGAAGTTTTGATTTATCAGGTTGGGAGATGGGGTCAGGAAATTTGCATTTTTAACATACATCCAAGGTAATTTTAGAATAGGTGGTCTGTTGTAAATGAATTCAGTTGCTCAGTTTACTAATTCTAATTATTTTTACTGTTTGTTAAGGTGGAAGGCTTGGTAAGATTGTTGGAAATGTTTTGTTCCATTACGTTAATTTCAGCAAATATTTATTGAGTTCCCAGTATGTGTTTAAGTAATTGAGCATTTAGTTCATGTTTTAAATTCTAGCCTCCTCCCAATTTATTTGAAGTAGTGATGGTTTAATTTATGTTAAGACAAATGACTTGATTTGTTTCCCATTTTTTAATTGGATTAAGACATGTGAAATATGCCTTGATTTGTTTCAAAAGGCTCTGTGGAGTAATAAGTAGAAAGAACTAAGTTTCTGGAGCCATATATACGTTAGTTTCAAAGAGGAAATTAGCATGCAATAGCTATAAACTTGAGGCAAGTGGTTTAATCTTCCAGAGGCTCAGGTTACAATTTGAGAAATAGAGATGCATATGTCTGGGATAAAATTGTTATTAGAAAAGAATATAAAATATTTAAGCCAGTGCCTAGTACATATAGCACTTAATCAGCGAAATCATTTTAAAAAATAATTTTTATACTATATCTATTTCCATTATGTTTATGACAAACGGTACTTATTTTTTCCTTTTCATTGTTAATCATGAACATGAGTTTATTTTGATGATTACATTCTTGTAATTATAGTTATAAAAATTAAGTATAATATATATTTTTAAGCTCATAAAAATTCCTATTTCCTAATATGAATTTTACAGAATTTGTTATTATTTACATTTTAGCTGGAACAATATCTGGGGAAGAGACTCCTATTGTTTCTAAGACAAATATAAAGGAATACAGAGATAGTTTTTCCTATGAAAAATTTAACTTCAGAAGCAATCCTAACATTACATTCTATGTGTATGTCAGCAACTTTTCTTGGCCTATTAAAATACAGGTAAGTGTTAGTAATACATAATTAGTGACCATCAAGTATTTTCATTAGAAAAAAGATGCTGTTTTTGTTCAAACTGATGATATAAATTTGTTTTAAACAACATGAAACATTTCTTGACCCTTGATAAAAAGGGTACATGAATATCTGTGATGAAGAATGTCTCTATAAAAAGTTCATATGGATAATACTGAATCAACTAAAGAATGTAATTTTCAATGAAATTGAATTCCTAAAAATATATACTAAAACTTGAAATAACTAGATTTTTTGGGTTTTCTGATTAATTGTATACTTCAACTGAGGGTTAAGTAGCTATTCTTTTCTTATAACTCCTCTTGAAATTACTTGCTGTGTTTAGAAATTTATTTTTTGCTTTATTATATACTGAACATAATCTATACTTTTATTAAAAATTTAGCATTAGCAGTATTTAACAATTAGTTCTTTAAGACCCACTACCTCTTCACAGTGATTTATCTATGCTGTCTATATATACTGTAAGTTTCATTTTTATTGTGTAAGGTGATAGGCTGCTAAAGGCTTTGTATTTATTGCTAGGAAACAGGATGTTCTTTCTTGAAATCATCAAGGTCTGTGTTCTCAATTTATGTTTTTATGGAATAAGAGACTTTCTTCTTTCATGTGTTAGTGTTTGTTCATTTATTCATTTATTATGACATTGTTTGATTAGACTGAATTCAAATGAGCTTATGGAATAGCTCTTATGTGCCAATTCCTGTGCTAGGCCATTACGTTTTAAAGTCTTTTAAAAATTTACAGATCATTCCTTCCCCTTTTATATTAGTTAAATGGTAACATATGATCTGTGGTGGAAGTGTTTGTGTATTTTATGTATATTAATTTCAATCTGATTTGTGGGAAGACAGTGATTTTTAGCAATCATATATTTCTAGATAAATTCTTTTTATTTGTACGATTTATTTAACATCTGAATTAAGGAAATAGCTTAACCGTTCAAGAAATATTAGAGCCACTATACAAATTAGCACTCAGTAAATAGAAATGGAAACGAATTTGATAAATTTATTTCTTCATTATATAGTGATTGATTTAGCTACAAGAATTATCAGAAATATTTCCATATAGTATTTAAAAATTTTGACATAGAAGGTGCTGGATATATAATATTATTTTCTAAAATTTATACAGAAATGTTAATCATATTTCACTTCATTTATTCATTATGATTGAAGGTGACCAAGGGTTCATCTATACAGCTTATTAAATAATATCCAAAATTGATACAATCGTAACATTTTTAATTGTTTCATGCCTTTTATTTCTTGGTTATCTATTTTATTTTAAAGCAATTACATAATTACTTTAGAATGTTCATGAATATTTAATGGTTAGAAATTAACTTTCTGAATTGAGTTCTCTGCTGAGAACATACAAATAATGTGTTTTGGAAGCCAAACCAGAATTTGTGTAATAAAGTTAGAGTAGTCCACTCTCCAAAAATAATAAAATATGGAAAATACCTATGATAGCTAACCTAGGTGGAGCCTATTCTTTGAATCAAATCATTACATTAGTCCTGAGGAATATGTTATATTAAGGCAAAGGAGTATATGTGTTTGTTTATAGGCTATATGCACATAAAATAGTAAAATTATTTTAATGGAGATTTTATTTGCTAATAGCATTGAATTACATTGATTTTTGAATGTTTAACCAACCTTGTTATTCAGAAATAAGCTCCACTTGGTCATTTTGTATTATTCCTTTTAAATATTGTTGGAGTTGATTTGTTAAAATTTTGTTAAGAATTTTTAGACGTATGTTTATGAGGGATCTTAGTCTGTAGTTTTCTATTCTGTTAATCTGGATCATAGGACTGTTGACCTTATAAAACGAATTGGGAAGTATTCCTTCTGTAATTCTTTGAAAGAATTTGTGTAAAATCAATATTATTTCTTTCTTATATTTGTGGTAGAATTAAACATTAAGTGTATTTGGATTTGGGATTTTATTTGTGGAAGGTTTTAACTACAAAATTTAATTTCTTCAATAGATATAGAGCTTTTCTGGTTATCTATTTCTTCCTGAGTGAGCTCCATCAGTGCATTTCTCTTAGTTGTGTCTCTCCAATTTTATCTGATTTTTAGAATTTATTGGCAAAAGGTTGTTAACAATATTCACATATTGTCCAGTAATCATCACTCATATTCCTGATACTGCCAATTGTTTCTCTTCTTTTTTTTCTTTTCTTCATCAGTTTGCCTAGAGAGTTATCAATTTCATTGAACTTTCTTAAAGAAACAGATGGTTTGATTTGTTTTCTTTTTCTGTCTCATTAGTTTTTCTTTAGTTATTCCCTTTCTCCTGCTTACCTTGACATTAATTTGTTTTTCTTTTTATGGCTTCTTAAGGCAAATTTACTTTCTAGTTTATTTTTTTATTTCCTTTTTGGTAAATGGAATATCCAGAAGTGGAACATTTAATTTCTTAGTATTTGGAGAATTTCTAGAAATGTTTCTGTCATTGATCTCTAATTTAATTCCAGTGTGGTCAGATAGCATAATTTGAATTACCTGAATTCTTTTAAATTTACTAAGACTTATTTTATGGCCCAGTGTGTGTGGCAGAATAATGGGTCCTCAACGGCAACCACATCCTAACACTTGCTACATGTGGATATTATTTTACTTGGAAAAAGGGGGCGTTGAAGATATGATTAAGGTTGGGACCTTAAGATGGTTATCCTGAGTTACTGGGGTTGATCCAACCTAATTACATGAGTCCCTAAAATAACCTTTCCTGGCTGAGATCAGGTTCAGAGGGAGATGTGCCTACAAAATAATCAGAGAGAAGCAAGATTGTTGGCTTTGAATATGGGAGAAGGGGCCCCCAAATAAAGGAATATACCTCTAGAAGCTGGAAAACCTGAGGAAACAGATTTTTCCCTAGAACCTCTAGAGAAATGCAACCTTGCCAACACCTTGATTTTCGTCCACTGACACCTCTGTCAGACTTCTAATATACAGAACTGTAAGATAGTGAATATGTGTTGTTTTAAGCCACTAAGTTACTGGTCATTAATTGCCACAGCAATAGAAAATGAATAAACCTAGTGTCTTAGTCCATTGGGCTGCTGTAACAAAATACCACAGACTGGGTAGCTTGAAAACAATAGAAATTCCTTGCTCGCAGTTATGGAGGCTGGGAAGTCCGAGATCAAGGCATCAGCATGGTCATATTTGCGTGGTGGCCCTTTTCCTGGTCGTAAGCCCAGATCTGTGGACCTCTTTTATAGGAAAACTAGTCCCGTTCAGGAGGGATCCACTCTTATGATCTAATCACCTTCCAAATGAGTTAGACTTTCAAGATGAACTTTGCGGAGACATAAACATTCAGACCATAGAAAGAAGTAAATGATATATTTTGGTAAATGTTCCTTGAACAGTTGCAAAAAAGGTAGATTCTGCTGTTGTTGAGTGGAGTGTTCTACAAATGTCAATTAGGTCAAGTTGGTTGATATTTTTTTCATGTCTTCTAATGTCCTCATTGATATTCTGTCAATTTAAGAAATGAATGTTGAAATCTCTGACTGTAAAATAAATGTTTAGGGTTTTTATGTCTTCTGATGAATTGATGACTTGACTTTTTTATCATTAGGAAACTACTTTTTATTTTCCTGGTAACGCTCTTTGCTCTAAAATTTATTTTTGCACATAAATCATTCCAGCTTTCTTTTGATTATTGCTAGGATATGTATCATTTTTTAATCCTTTTACTTAAGCCTACTTGTACTTTTATATTAAAATGAGTTTCTTTTAGGCAGCATATAGTTGAGTCTTTTTCATCCAATCTTATACCCCACACATTCATATCTTTGGGTTTAAATCTAACATCTTGCTATTTGTATTCCATTTTTCTTATTTTTTTCCTTTGTTCTATCTTTCCTCTTTTTCTCCCTTTCTTTTGATTGAGGATTTCTTATTTTATTTTATGCTGTCTGTTGGCTTATTAGCTACAACTCTGTGTTCTGTTATTTTAGTGGTTATTTTATAGTTTATCATATATATCTTAAACTTTTCATTGTCTACCTTCAAGTAATATGACATCAGTCATTTTTTTGTATATTAACCTTAAAACACTACACAGATGACCCTTGAAGAAAATGGGGGTTAGGGTCACCAACTCCCCATGCAGTCAAAAATCCACATATAACTTTTGACTCCTGCAAAATTTAACTACCACTAGCCTACTGCTGACCAGAACTTTGCTGATAATATGAACAGTTAACAAATGTTTTATATGTTTTTTTAACTTTTTTTATAATTTATTTTGGTATCATTATTCTACAATTACATGTGCAATATTATGGTTATTAAACTACCCCCTTCATCAGGTCCCCCCCACCAAACCCATTACAGTCACTGTCCATCAGTGTAGTGAGATGCTATAGAATCACAACTTGTCTGAGTTGTACAGCCCTCCCCATGCCCCACCAACATTACATCTGCTAATCATAATGCCCCCTTTTCCCTCTTACCCCTCCCTTCCCACCCATCTTCCCCAGTCCCTTTCCCTTTGGTAACTATTAGTCCGTTCTTGGGTTCTGTGAGTCTGCTGCTGTTTTGTTCCTTCAGTTTTTTTCTTTGTTCTTATACTCCACATATGAGTGAAATCATTTGATACTTGTCTTTTTCGGCTTGGCTTATTTCACTGAGCATAATACCCTCTAGCTCCATCCATGTTGTTGCAAATGGTAGGATTTGTTTTCTTCTTATGGCTGAATAATATTCCATTGTGTATATGTACCACATCTTCTTTATCCATTCATCTACTGATGGACACTTAGGTTGCTTCTATTTCTTGGCTATTGTAAATAGTGCTGCAATAAACATAGGGGTGCATCTGTCCTTTTCAAATTGGGCTGCTGCATTCTTAGGGTAAATTCCTAGGAGTGGAATTCCTGGGTCAAATGGTATTTCTATTTTGAGTTTTTTGAGGAACCTCCATACTGCTTTCCACAATGGTTGAACTAATTTGCAGTCCCACCAGCAGTGTTAGGAGGGTTCCCTTTTCTCCACATCCTCGCCAACATTTGTTGTTGTTTGTGTTTTGAATGTTGGCCATCCTCACTGGTGTGAGGTGATATCTCATTGTGGTTTTAATCTGCATTTCTCTGATGATTAGCGATGTGGAGCATCTTTTCATGTGCCTGTTGGCCATCTGAATTTCTTCTTTAGAGAAGTGTCTATTCATGTCCTCTGCCCATTTCTTAATTGGATTATTTGCTTTTTGTTTGTTAAGGTGCATGAGTTCTTTATATATTTTGGATGTCAACCCCTTAACAGATACCTCATTTATGAATATATTCTCCCATACTGTAGGATGTCTTTTTGTTCTACTGCCTGTGTCCTTTGCTGTACAGAGCTTTTCAGCTTCATATAGTCCCACTTGTTCATTTTTGCTTTTGTTTTCCTTGCCTGGGGAGATATGTTCATGAAGAAGTTGCTCATGTTTATGTCCAAGAGATTTTTGCCTATGTTTTTTTCTAAGAGTTTTATGGTTTCATGACTTACATTCAGGTCTTTGATTCACCTTGAGTATACCTTTGTGTATGGGGCTAGACAGTAGTCCAGTTTCATTCTCTTACATGTAGCTGTCCAGTTTTGCCAACACCAGCAGCTGAAGAGGATGTCATCTCCCCATTGTATATCCAAGGCTCCTTTATCAAATATTAATTGACTGTATATGTTTGGGTTAATGTTTGGATTTTCTGTTCCATAGGTCTGTGGGTCTGTTTTTGTTCCAATACCAAATTGTCTTGATTACTGTGGCTTTGTAGTAGAGCTTGAAGTCAGGGAGCGTAATTCCCCCTGTTTTATTCTTCCTTCTCAGGATTGCTTTGGCTATTCGGGGTCTTTTGTGGTTCCATATGATTTTTAGAATTATTTGTTCCAGTTCATTGAAGAAAGCTGTTGATAGTTTGATAGGGATTGCATTGAATCTGTAGATTGCTTTAGGTAGTATAGCCATTTTGAACAATATTTATTCTTCCTAGCCAAGAGCATGGGATGCATTTCCATTTTTTAGTGTCCTCTTTAATTTCTCTTACGAGTGTCTTGTAGTTTTCAGAGTACAGGTCTTTCACTTCCTTCGTTAGGTTTATTCCTAGGTATTTTATTCTTTTTGATGCAATTGTGAATGGAATTGTTTTTCTGATTTCTCTTTCTGTTAGTTCATCATTAGTGTATAGGGAAGCAACAGATTTCTGTGTGTTAATTTTGTATCCTGCAACTTTGCTGAATTCAGATATTACTTTTAATAGTTTTGGAGTGGAGTCTTTAGGGTTTTTTATGTACAGCATCATGTCATCTGCAAATAGTGACAATTTAACTTCTTCTTTACCAATCTGGATGCCTTGTATGTCTTTGTTTTGTCTGATTGCTGTGGCTAGGACCTCCAATACTATGTTGAATAACAGTGGAGAGAGTGGGCATCCCTGTCTTGTTCCCGATCTTAGATGAAAAGCTTTCAGCTTCTCGCTGTTAAGTATGATGTTAGCTGTGGGTTTGTCATATATGGCCTTTATGATGTTGAGGTACTTGCCGTCTATACCCATTTTGTTGAGAGTTTTAATCAGGAATGGATGCTGAATTTTGTCAAATGCTTTTTCAGCATCTATGGAGATGATCATGTGGTTTTTGTTCTTCTTTTTGTTGATGTGGTGGATGATGTTGATGGATTTTCGAATGTTGTACCATCCTTGCATCCCTGGGATGAATCCCACTTGTTCATGGTGTATGATCCTCTTGATGTATTTTTGAATTCGGTTTGCTAATATTTTGTTGAGTATTTTTGCATCCACGTTCATCAGAGATATTGGTCTGTAATTTTCTTTTTTGGTGAGGTCTTTGCCAGGTTTTGGTATTAGAGTGATGCTGGCTTCATAGAATGAGTTTGGAAGTGTTCCCTCCTCTTCTATTTTTTGGAAAACTTGAAGGAGAATGGGTGTTATTTCTTCTCTATATATCTGGTAGAATTCTGAGGTGAATCCATCAGGTCTGGGGGTTTTGTTCTTGGGGAGTTTTTTGATTACCGCTTCAATGTCATTGCTGTTGATTGGTCTGTTTAGTTTTTCTGTTTCTTGCTTGGTCAGTCTTGGAAGGTTGTATTTTTCTAGGAAGTTGTCCATTTCTTCTATGTTTTCCAGCTTGTTACCTTATAGATTCTCATAATATTCTCTTATAATTCTTTGTATTTCTGTGGAGTCCATCGTTATTTTTCCTTTCTCATTTCTGATTCTGTTTATGTGTGTAGATTCTCTTTTTCTCTTAATGAGTCTGGTTAGGGGTTTATCTATTTTGTTTATTTTTTCAACTAACCAGCTCTTGGCTTCATTCATTTTTTCAATTGTTTTATTCTTCTCAATTTTATTTATTTCTTCTCTGATCTTTATTATGTCCCTCCTTTGGGCCTCATTTGTTCTTCTTTTTCCAATTTCAGTAATTGTGTCTTTAGACTATTCATTTGGAAATGTTCTTCCTTCTTTAAATCGGCCTGGATTGCAATATACTTTCCTCTTAGAACTGCCTTTGCTGCGTTCCACGGATGTTGTGGCTTTGTGTTGTTGTTATCATTAGTCTCCATGTATTCTTTCATTTCTGTTTTGATTTGGTCGTTAAGTCATTGATTAGTTAGGAGAATGTTGTTAAGTCTCCATATATTTGTGAGCCTTTTTGATTTCTTTCTAAAATTTATTTCTAGTTTTATACGTTTGTGTTCTGAGAAGTTGGCTCGTATTGTTTCAATATTTTTGACTACACTGAGGTTCTTTTTGTGGCCTGGTATGTGGTCTATTCTGGAAAATGTTCCATGTGCACCTGAGAAAAATGTGTATCCTGCTGCTTTTTTTTCAGAGTTCTGTAGATATCTGTTAGGTCCATCTGTTCTAGTGTGTTGTTCGGTGCCTCTCTGTCTTTACTTATTCTCAGTCTGTTTGATCTGTCCTTTGGAGTGAGTGGTGTGTTGAACTCTCCTAAAATGAATGCATTGCTGTCTGTTTCCTCCTTTAATTCTGTTAGTATTTGTTTCACATATGCTGGCGCTCCTGTGTTGGGTGCATATATATTTATAATGTTTATATCTTCTTGTTGGACTGACCCCTTTATCATTATGTAATGTCCTTCTTTATCTCTTGCTTCTTTCTTTGTTTTGAAGTCTATTTTGTCTGATATAAGTACTGCAACACCTGCTTTTTTCTCCTTGTTGTTTGCATGAAATATCTTTTTCCATCCCTTCACTTGTAGTCAGTGTATGTCTTTGGGTTTAAAGTGAGTCTCTTGAAGGCAGCATATAGATGGGTCTTGTTTTTTTATCCATTCAGTGAATCTGTGTCTTTTGACTGGTGCATTCAGTCCATTTATATTTAGGGTGATTATGGATAGGTATGTACTTATTGGCATTGCAGGTTTCAGATTCGTGGTTACCAAAGGTTCAAGGTTTACCTTCCCTACTATCTAAAAGTCTAACAACTAACTTAAGATGCTATTACAAACACAATCTAAAGGTTCTTTGTTTGTTTGTTTGTTTCCTCCTTTTTCTTTCTGTTCCATTTTTTATATATTAGGTATCATATTCTGTACTGTTTGTCTATTCCTTGATTGACTTTGGGAATAGTTAATTTAATTTTGCATATTCTTAGTAATTAGCTGTTCTATTTTCTTTACTGTGGTTTTATTACGTCTGGTGACAGCTATTAATCTGTAGGAACACTTCCATCTATAGCAGTCCCTCCAAAATACACTGTAGAGATGGTTTGTGGGAGGCAAATTCTCTCAGCTTTTGCTTATCTGGGAATTGTTTAATCCCTCCTTCAAATTTAAATGATAATCTTGCCAGATAAAGTAATCTTGGTTCAAGGCCCTTCTACTTCATTGCATTAAATACATCATGCCACTCCCTTCTGGCCTGTAAGGTTTCTGCTGAGAAGTCTGATGATAGCCTTATGGGTTTTCCTTTGTATGTGATCTTATTTCTCTCTCTGGCTGCTTTTAATAGTCTGTCCTTATCCTTGATCGTTACCATTTTCATTACTATATGTCTTGCTATTGTCTTTCTTGGGTCCCTTGTGTTGGGAGATCTGCGCACCTCCATGGCCTGAGAGACAATCTCCTTCCCCAGATTGGGGAAGTTTTCAGCAATCACCTCCTCAAAGACGCGTTCTATCCCTTTTTCTCTCTCTTCTTCCTCTGGTACCCCTATAATACGAATATTGTTCCGTTTGGATTGGTCACACAGTTCTCTCAATATTATTTCATTCTTAGAGGTCCTTTTTTCTCTCTGTGCCTCAGTTTCTTTATATTCCTCTTCTCTAGTTTCTATTTCATTTATTGTCTCCTCCACCGTATCCAGTCTGCTTTTAATACCATCCATTGTGTTCTTCAATGATTGGATCTCTGACCAGAATTCATTCCTGGGTTCTTGAATATCTTTCCGTACCTCCATGAGCATGTTAATGATTTTTGTTTTGAACTCCCTTTCAGGGAGAGTCATAAGGTCCATATCATTTAAATATTTCTCAGGAGTTGTGTTCTTAATTTTACTCTGGACCAGGTTCCTTTGGCGTTTCATGTTTGTGTATGGCGCCCTCTAGTGCCCAGAAGCTCTATTCTCTGGCGCTGCTCAGCCCCGGAAGCAATGAGGAGATTGTAGGGGAGTGGCCTTGGTTCCTCCAGGAAGGAAAGGGGTGTTTCCTGGTTTGTGGCTGCTATGCCTGTCTCCACTCCCTGAACCAGTGGGCTGAGCACACAGGTATAAGCCTCTGTGCTTTGTGTTTTTGGTTGCTATAGACAGATCTTCCCTCTGGGTGGCCTAACACCAGGGTTGGATTTCCCGGTTTGCAAGCCCAGTGGGGCTGGCCAGAAGAAAGGCGCACAAGTCTGCCTGTCACAGAAGAGGTTCTTGGAGCTGTGTAGGCAGCCAGGGAGCTGGAGCACCTGAAGATCGTGAAAGCTCCCAAACTGCTGGGCAGAGTGCACCCAGACAATTTTGTCTGGATGTCGTTTCTCCTGAGCAGGCAGCTCCGTGCAATCCTTGCTCCTTTAGCAGCTCTCTTGCTAAGGGCTTCTTTGTTAGGAAGTCTGTCAGACTGCCTGCCCTTCTTTTGTCCCCGAGCAGCTGGGTATGGATCCCTGCTTTCACAAGCAGCTGGATTCTTAGTCTCTCCAGGAATTCTGCCTGTCCTACCTTTCCAACCCCCTAATTACAAGAGTATCATGCAAGTACCATGTAATGTAGGTTTGTGCTCCCAGAGCAGATCTCAAGAGTTAGGTATTCAGCAGTCCCACATCTCCACTCCCTCCCTGCTCCGTTCCTGTTCCTCCCACTCATGAGCTGGGGTGGGGGAAGGGCTTGGATCCCGCAGGACCACAGCTTTAGTACATTACCCTTTTCTGTGAGGGCTGCTCTTGTCTCCAGGTGTATGCAGTTTGTTGCTGTCCTCTTTCCCGTTGCTCTTTCAAGAGTAGTTGATGTAGCTTTATTTTCATATTTTATGAGGTTTTAGGAGGAAGCCTCTGTCTCACCTCTCATGCCACCATCTTTAATCCATCATCCAGACAAAGTAAATTTTAAATAAAGATGCATTACTAGAGCTAAAGAGGAGTGTTTCATAATGATAAAGCACTAGTAGATCCACTGGGAAGATGACAAATCCTTAATCTGTATGTGCCCAAAATGTATATATAGCTAATGAAAACAGATTGCTGTTTCCCAATCCCAGGAAACAAAAATTAATTACATAGAACTCCATGAACTGACAAGAAAATTCAAAATATGGTTATTTGTATGAGAATATTGTGGTGTCATTTTTGATATTCTATTTTCTAATTGATACATGATGAAGGCCTTGCTCTTTCCTTTGAGCTACACTTTTGCTAACTAAAAACACTCCCTAATGATATCTCTTTTTGTTGATTCCACAGAATTCAGCAGTGCATGCTTTTTAAAAAAGAGTGAAAGTCTCTTTACTTTTTTTTATTTTGGTATCGTTAATGTACAATCACGAACAACATTATGTTTACTAGACCCCCTATCGTCAAGTCCCCCACACATACCCCACTACAGTCACTGTCCATCAGCGTAATAAGATGCTATAGAATCATTCCTTATCGTCTCTGTAAATACTGCCTTTCCCGTGTCCCTGGCCGCTGCAATATGTGTACTAATCATAATGTCCCTTTCCTCCCCTTATCCCTCCCTTCCCATCCATCCTCCCCAGTCCCTTTCCCTTTGGTAATTGTTAGTCCATTCTTGGGTTCTGTGAGTCTGCTGCTGTTTTGTTCCTTCAGTTTTTCCTTTGTTCTTATACTCCACAGATGAGTGAAATCATTTGATACTTGTCTTTCTCTGCCTGGCTTATTTCACTGAGCATAATACCCTCTAGCTCCATCCATGTTGTTGCAAATGGTAGAATTTGTTTTCTCCTTCTGGCTGAATAATATTCCATTGTGTAAATGTACCACATCTTCTTTATCCATTCACCTACTGATGGGCACTTAGGTTGCTTCCATTTCTTGGCTTATTGTAAGTAGTGCTGCAACAAACATAGGGGTGCATATGTCTTTTTCAAACTGGGCTGCTGCATTCTTAGGGTAAATTCCTAGGAGTGGAATTCCTGGGTCAAATGGTATTTCTATTTTGAGTTTTTTGAGGAACCTCCATACTGCTTTCCACAATGGTTGAACTAGTTTACATTCCCATCACCAGGGTAGGAGGGTTCCCTTTTCTCTACATCTTCGCCAACATTTGTTGTTGTTTGTCTTTTGGATGTTGGCCATCCTAACTGGTATGAGGTGATATCTCATTGTGGTTTTAATTTGCATTTCTCTGATGATTAGCAATGTGGAGCATCTTTTCATGTGCCTGTTGGCCATCTGAATTTCTTCTTTGGAGAAGTGTCTGTTCAGCTCCTCAGCCCATTTTTTAATTGGCTTATTTGCTTTTTGTTTGTTGAGGTGTGTGAGCTCTTTATATATTTTGGATGTCAGCCCCTTATCGGATATGTCATTTATGAGTATATTCTCCCATACTGTAGGATGGCTTTTTGTTTTACCGATGGTGTCCTTCACTGTACAGAAGCTTTTTAGTTTGATGTAGTCCCACTTGTCCATTTTTGCTTTTGTTTCCCTTGCCTTGGGAGATGTGTTCATGAAGAAGTTGCTCATGTTTATGTCCAAGGGATTTTTGCTTATGTTGTCTTCTAAGAGTTTTATGGTTACATGACTTACATTCAGGTCTTTGATCCATTTTGAGTGTACTTTTGTGTATGGGGTTAGACAGTAATCCAGTTTCATTCTCTTACATGTAGCTGTCCTGTTTTTCCAACACCAGCTGTTAAAGAGGCTGTTATTCCCCCATTGTATATCCATGGCTCCATTTTCATATATTAATTGACCATATGTGCTTGGGTTTATATCTGGGCTCTGTATTCTGTTCCACTGGTCTATGGGTCTGTTCTTGTGCCAGTACCAAATTTTCTTGATTACTGTGGCTTTGTAGTAGAGCTTGAAGTCAGGGAGCATAATTCCCCCAGCTTTATTCTTCCTTCTCAGGATTTCTTTGGCTGTTCAGGGTCTTTTGTAGTTCCATCTGAATTTTAGAACTGTTTGTTCTAGTTCATTGAAGAATGCTGTAGGTATTTTGATAGGGATTGCATTGAATCTGTAAATTGCTTTAGGCAGGAAGGCCATTTTGACAATATTAATTCTTGTAGCCAAGAGTATGGGTTGAATTTACATTTATTAGTGTCCTCTTTAATTTCTCTTAAGAGTGTCTTGTAGTTTTCAGGGTATTGGTCTTTCACGTCCTTCGTTAGGTTTATTCCTAGGTATTTTATTCTTTTGGTTGTGACTGTGAATGGAATTGTTTTCCTGATTTCTCTTTCTGCTAGTTCACCATTAGTGTATAGGAATGCAACAGATGTCTACGTATTAATTTGTATCCTGCAACGCTGAATTCAGATATTAGATCTTGTTTTGGAGTGGATTCTTTAGGGTTTTTTATGGATACTATTATGTCATCTGCAAACAGGGACAGTTTGACTTTTTCCTTACCAATCTGGATGCCTTTTATTTCTTTGTGTTGTATGATTGCTGTGGCTAGGACCTCCAGTACTATGTTGAATAAAAGTGGGGAGAGTGGGCATCCTTGTCTTGCTCCCAATCTTAAAGAAAAGCTTTCAGCTTTTCGGTGTTATGTATAATGTTGGCTGTGGGTTTGTCATATATGGCCTTTATTATGTTGAGGTACTTGCTCTCTATACCCATTTTGTAAAGAGTTTTTTTCATGAATGAATGTTGAATTTTGTCGAATGCCTCTTCAGCATCTATGGAGATGATCATATGTTTTTTGTCCTTCTTTTTGTTGATGTAGTGGATGATGTTGATGAATTTTCGAATGTTGTACCATCCTTGCATCCCTAGGATGAATCCCACTTGACTTTGATGGGTGCCCTTTTTGATGTATTTTTGAATTTGGTTTGCTAATATTTTGTTGAATATTTTTGCATCTGTTTTCATCAGGGATATTGGTCTGTAATTTTCTTTTTTTGTGGTGTCTTTGCCTGGTATTGGTATTAGAGCAATTTTGGCCTCGTAGAATGAATTTGGGAGTATTCCCTCCTCTTCTACTTTTTGGAAAACTTTAAGGAGGATGTTTATTAGGTCCTCACTGAATGTTTGATAAAATTCAGCAGTGAAACCATCTGGCACATGGGTTTTGTTCTTAGGTAGTTTTTTGATTACCAGTTCAATTTCTTTGCTGGTGATTGGTCTATTCAGATTTTCTGTTTCTTCCTGGGTCAGCCTTGGAAGGTTGTATTTTTCTAGAACGTTGTCCATTTCTCCTAAGTTATTTAGTGCATTACCATATAATTTTCCATTGTATTCTCTCATAATTCTTTGTATTTCTGTGCTGTCCGTAGTGATTTTTCCTTTCTTATTTCTGATTCTGTTTATGTGTGTAGACTCTATTTTTTTCTTGGTGAGTCTGACTAAGGGTTTATCTATTTTATTTATTTTTTTGAGGAACCAGCTCCTGCTTTCATTGACTCTTTCTATTGTTTTATTCTTCTTAGTTTTATTTATTTAATCTTTATTATGTCCCTCCTTCTACTGACTTAGGGCCTCATTTGTTCTTCCTTTTCTAGTTTCATTAATTGTGAGTTTAGACTGTTCATTTGGGACTGTTCTTTCCTGAGGTAGGCCTGCATTGCAGTATATTTCCCTCTTAGCATGTCCTTCACTGTGTCCCACAGATTTTGTGGTGTTGAATTATTGTTGTCATTTGTCTCCATATATTGCTTAATCTCTGCATTTATTTGATCATTCTTAGACATTCTTTTTTCTCTCTGTGCTTCAGCTTCTTTGTACTCCTCTTCTCTAAGTTCTATTCCATTTACTTTTTCTTATACTACATCTAATCTTTTAAATCCCTGTACTGTATGTTTAATTTCAGATATGGAATTTCTTAATAATTGAATGTCTGGCTTAAATTCATTCCTGAGTCTTGAATATTTTTCTGTACCTCCAGAAGCATGTTTATAATTTTTATTTTGAACTGTCTTTTAGGAAGATTGTTGATTTCAGTTTCATTTGGCCCTTTTTCTGTGGTTTGTAAGATTTTGGTCTGAACCATGTTCTTTTGACATTTCATATGTATGTGTGGTGCCCACAAGTGTGCAGAAACTCCAGTCTCTGGAGTTGCTCATTCTCTAGAGTGATGTTGGGGGTCGTAGGGGAGTAGAGCTGGTGCCTGGGGGTAGGAAAGATCTGTTTCCTGATTCCTGTCTGTGGTGCCTGTCTCCAGCGTCAGAGCCAGTGGGCCAAGCACACATATGTAAGCCTCTTTGGTTTGTGTCTCTAGCTGTTGTAGGCGGGGCCTCCCTCTGGCTGGCTTGATGCCAGCACAGTAACTGCCGGTTTGTGAGCAGGTGCCTGTAGGCCGATAGGAACCTAGGCAGGCTGTGTGTCACAGTGGGGGGCCTCGGAGCTGAGTAGGCAGTTAGGGGGATTGAGCACCTGAAGCTCCTCAAAGTTCCCAACCAGCTGGGCACCGCGTGCCCAGACAGCCTTGTCCAGCTCTCCCTTCTCCCATGCTGCAAGTTCCATGCAAACCCTGCCCCTTCAGCAGCCCTCTCGCTGCAAGGAAGCCTCTCAGACTGCCTGTTCTTCCTCTGACACAGAGCTGCTGGGTGTGGATCCCGTCCTTGACAAACGGCCGGAATGTCAGTCTACCAGGTCCTCCACCCATCCAAGCTCCCCAATGCCCAGAGCACCACACAGTATAGGCTTCCACTCACAAAGCAGATATCCAGGGCTAGGTGTTCAGCAGTCCCAGGCTTCCACCCCTTCTCCGCTCTCTTTCTCTTCCTTCCGCCAGTGAGCTTGGGTGGGGAAGGGTTTGGGTCCCGCCGAATTAAGGCTTTCATACGTTACCCTGTTTCGTGAGGTCTGCTCTGTTCATGAGGTCTGTGTGCAGTCTGGTTCTGCCTTCTTTGTTCTTGCTGTTTTAGGGTTAGTTGTAGTAATTAACTATATGTTTGTACTATTTGTGGATTTGGGAGGAGTTCTCTGTGTCACCTCTCACACTGCCCTCTTGAATCCCCTCTTTACTTTTTATATCAATGTGATTATGTGCACAGTTTCAAAAGCATGTCTCATTTTTATCAGGATGTAATTGGATAAATAGATTATCTAATCAAAGCCTTCCCTGGGATATTAAATTTGAGGATAACTTTAATTTCATCAAGTATAACAAGCCTACCACTAAGGAAAAAATGTATTCAGATGTAAAACCAATACTTATACAGCCCTCTCAGACTTGTTTCATAACTCTTCTGTGGTGTGTAGGGTTTCAGCCTTACAGGCAGTAGCTCAGTTCCTAGAAGGTCTGGATGCTTAGCAGATTGGGGGACTTTGGAGAAGGAGTAATTCACTCACAAGTTAGTTGCCGAAGAGAGAATTGATGGAGATGAATTCCTTGGATTTGGTTTCCTAGGCTCAGAATAGAAGAACAGGTAAAATCAACTTTTCAGGGGCTCAAGAATAGTCTATAATTTTAGAGTCACACTATAATATTTTATATTTTAAATAGATAAATTTTATATCAATTATTAGAATGCTTGTAGTACTTGATATGTGTTTGATTTATGAAAAGATTCTCATTAGAGACTTTGGAGCTACTGTCACTTGCATACCTTGTTTTAGGTAGGCAGTAGATTTTTCTGGAAAAGTCATAGGTGAAGAATTACACATAGTTTCAGTGCAATTGAGTGTGTCAGAGTAAACCATTTCAAATTCTTTTGGAAAGTAATGGAATGAGTATTATATATAAAACTGCATCTATCTATCTATCTGTATCCGTGAATATGGTATATTCACATATATATCTACATAAAATATATATTATAAATATGTGTATCTATATATATAATTTCTATTTAGACTGGGTAAAAGTAAAAGTAACTGAAAATTGTTTAAACAGATTTTATTATAAAGAGCTGGACTAAAGTAATATTCATATTTGTATTACACTTTCAGTAAAATAATTGTAGTTTCTCTTTTTGTTTCTTTCCTATCCTATCCTACAAAACATTTTGATATAAATTACCTGACAAACAAGCAGTCCTTGTGGTATAAAGACTGAACATGGGTAAAGACTGTGATAATTGCTAAATTAAAAGACAAATTATGATCTGTCATTATGAAAGCATTGTTGCTGCCAAAAGCCAGGGGTTCAATGATTTTTGCAAGTGTTTATTCAGATATTTGAGGAATAAACATCTTTGTTGAAGATTTTTAGTTTACTTTTTTGTATTACTGCAATTTTTTCTTTTGCTTTCTATTACTGAATTATATGTATTGTAAAAGCTTAATTCTTACAGCATCATAAATCTTATGCTAATAGAATTCTATACATTTAAAAAATGGTTATTTTTTCTCTCAGTTATATAACACAACTACCAGACTAAGAAATTTTAAGTAGGGTAACTGTTTCTCCACGGTTAATCAGGCTTTAATTTGGCCATGGAGAGCATCTGCATTTTAATGTAGTATTTGATAAATTTGTGTATTTAGGAAAGGTATTTCAATTTAGTGTAAATCACTCGTTTTAAATAAATTTTCTTCATTGTCTATGATAGAATATTTTGTTTCAGATTGCTAGGCACTTTAGCATCAAATATCCTTAAAAATCTGAGTTGTGACTGCAAGACACATAACAGTAGTATTGTTTGATAAACATGCCAATAATCTACCAATTAAACAGAAAAATATATTTTTCTTTTGGAATGCTAGGAATTATGCTACTGAGATGACTTTCACCAATTTCCGAAGATTTTATTTTGGTAATACTTACTCTTTATGAATGTAATGCCATGCAACTGAATCTTGGCAATAAAAATAGAGAAAAAAATTACTATTATAACTGCAATGCTAATAACTGGAAAAACAGAAATAGTGCATTGAGCTTAAGTACTTTGTATTCTCCTACAATAGTGATACTCATCAACACTTATATGTCACTGCTTAAATTACATTTAATGAGACTGAATCTAAATTACCTGTTTCTGAGTAAATGGAATTTGGTAATTTACTATTAAGTCAATCTGAAAGCTGATGTCATAATTTAGATTTGATTTTTTTTTATGAGAATGATGCTAGAAATGATTCTTTCATTTGCAATTATAATTTCCATAGTACATTAGGTAATATCCCTTTACTAAAAATGGGGAACTTATACAGAACAAAATAGGAAAAGAATGGAATCCTAATGCTGATGTCTGTACATTTTTATCACAAATAAGTGTGTTAGCATTTTGAACATACAAGAAGACTCATTTGAGCACAAAATAAGATGGTAAGCTACTGGATAAGTAGGTATTGTAAAAAGGAACTTTTACGTTATGAATATGGTTTATTACTCAAGGTCCTAAAGGAGGTACATGACATGCCTTGGGGGGCCTCAAGGAAGGATAAGGCAGGATTCAGGAAGATGGTCCAGAAGGTTCTAGGGCACATACCTTTATTAGGATGCAGGTGTAGAGTGCTTTGGGGTTCCCAAGATAAGGCTCGCTCGATTGGTCAAGCCAAACTAAAACTAACAGGACTTCGTTAAGCTTCAATGGAGTATGATATAAAGGGGCACTCAAGAGGAAGGTCCTGAGAAGTAGAGGAACTGTTTTTCACTAGAGCCATTGAGGAAGTCAGATCAGGAACTTAAATTTACTTTAGAATCTGGGCTCTTATCTAAGGCATGCACTTGCACGAGGGTCTAATGTTGGTTTAAATCTCACAGGCTACTTGGCCCACAAAGAATGGATGCTTGAGTCAGCAATACCATGGAGTAGCTTAGCTAAATTCTTGACATTTTACCTTTTGCAAAATGTCGTAAAATTTGTATCATACAGTATGTAGACTTGTAGTTTTGTTTCTGTAGTATTTTTTAACCTTTTACTTTTATTAAGGTATAATTTACTATCCATTTATTCATTTTAAGTGCAGAGTTTTATGAATTTTGGTAATTTTACACAATCATGTAATCACTACTATAATCAAGATAAAAAGCTTCATTCACCAGAGAGTTTCTTTGCTGTTTATCATCTCTCCTTGACCCCAGACTCCAATAAAAAGTTGATATGCTTTCTATCACTATAGATTTGCCTTTCTATAATTTTCACATAATGAAATTATAGTGTATATATTTATTTTACAGTCTGAGTTTACCCAGATTGATGTCTATGTAAACATTTTATTTCTTTTTTCATTGAGTAGTATTCCATAAAATGAATATATAGTGATTTGTTTATACAGTCACCAGTTGATGAATTTTGGGACTCTGTCTATTTGGGGGCAATTATTAATAAAACCACTATATATGTTCACATGCAGGTTTTTTGTAGGTATATATCTTCATGTTATCTATGTGTTGGACACCGAGGTCATATAGTAAATATATGTTTACTTTTATAAGAAGCTGCCAAACTATTTACCAAATTAGTTGTACAATTTTGTATTTCCATTAATAATGCATTAGAGTTCTAGTTGCTCCCATTTTCAACAGTACTTGATATTGTCTATTTTGTTGTTTTGATTTTAGCTAGCCTAAGAGATTGTTTTTTATTTATTTAAATTAAGGTTATCATTGATATGCAATCTTCTGAAAGTATCACCTGAGAGCAACATTGTGGTTTCAACATTCACCCATATTATCAAGTCCACCCCCTACCCCACTGCAATCACTGTAGTAAGTCTTACTTAAGTAATCACAGTGTAGTAAGATGCTATAGAGTCATTATTGTGTTCTAGGTGCTATATTGCCTTCCTCGTGTCCTACCAATATTGTGTGTGCTAATTATAATGCCCCTCAATCCCCTTCTCCCTCCCTCCCCAACCACCTTTCCCAACACCTTCCCTTTGGTAACCGCTGGTCCCTTCTTGGAGTCTGTGAGTCTGCTGATGTTTTGTTCTTCAGTTTGGTTTGTTGTTTCACTGCGCAATGAGTGAAATCATTTGGTACTTGTCTTCCTCCACCTGGCTTATTTCACTGAGCATAATACCCTCTAGCTCCATCCATGTTGTTGCGAATGGTAGGATTTGTTTTCTTTTTATGGCTGAATAATACTCCATTGTGTGTATGTACCACCTCTTCTTTATCCATTCATCTACTGATGGACACTTAGGTTGCTTTGGTATCTTGGCTATTGTAAATAGTGCTGTGATAAACATCGGGGTGCATATGTCTTTTTGAATCAAGGAATCTTGTTTTCTTCAGGGTAAATTCCTAGGAGTGGAATTTCTGGGTCAAATGGTATTTCTATTTTTAGTTTTTTGAGGAACCTCCATGTTGCTTTCCACAATGGTTGAACTAATATACATTACCACCAACAATGTAGGAGGGTTCCCTGTTCTCTGCAATATCACCAGCATTTGTTGTTCCTTGTCTTTTGGATGTTGGCCATCCTAACTGGTGTGAGGTGATACCTCATTGTGTTTTTAATTTGCATTTTCCTGATAATTAGCGATGTGGAGCATCTTCATGTGCCTGTTGGCCATCTGAATTTCTTTGGAGAAGTGTCTGTTCAGCTCCTCTGCCCATTTTTTAATCAGGTTATTTGTTTTTTTTTGGATATTGATATATGTGAGCTCTTTATATATTTTGTATGTTAACCCCTTATCAGACAAGTCATTTATGAATATATTCTCCCATACTGTGGGATGCCTTTTTGTTCTAGTGATGGTGTCCCTGGCTGTACAGAAGCTTTTAAGCTTGATGTAGTCCCATTTGTTCATTTTTGCTTTTGTTTCCCTTGCCTGAGGACATGTTTTCAAGAAACAGTGGCTCATGTTTATAGTCAAGAGATTTTTGCCTATGTTTTCTTCTCTGAGTTTTATGGTTTCATGACTCACATTCAGGTCTTTGATCCATTTCGAGTTTACTTTTGTGTATGTAATTAGACAATAATCCAGTTTCATTCTCTTGCATATAACTGTCCAGTTTTGCCAACACCAGTTGTTGAAGAGGCTGTCATTTCCCAATTGTATATCCATGGCTCCTTTATCGTATGTTAATGGCCATTATGTGTGGGTTTGTATCTGGGCTCTTTATTCTGTTCCATTGATCTATGATCTGTTCTTGTTCCAGTACCAAATTGTTTTGATTACTGTGGCTTTATAGTGGAGCTTGAAGTTAGGGAGCATTAATAATCCCCAAGCTTTGTTCTTCTTTCTCAGGATTGATTTGGCTATTCAGGGTATTTTATGGTTCCATATGAATTTTAGAACTATTTGTTCTAGTTCATTGAAGAATTCTGTTGGTACTTTGATAGGGATTGCATTGAATTTGTAGATTGATTTAGGCAGGATATCCATTTTGACAATATTAATTCTTCCTACTCATGAGCACAGGATATATTTCCTTTTATTGGTGACTTTAATTTCTCTCAAGAGTGTCTTGTACTTTTCATGGTATAGGTCTTTCATTTCCTTGATTAGGTTTATTCCTAGGTATTTTATTCTTTTTGATGTAATTCTAAATGAATTGTTTTCCCGATTTCTCTTTCTGCTAGTTGATTGTTACTATATAGGAATGCAAAATATTTCTGTGTATTACTTTTGTATCCCTCAACTTTGCTGAATTCTGTTATTAGTTCTATTAGTTTTGGGGTGGATTCTTAGGGTTTTTTATGTACAATATCATGTCTTCTGCAAACAATGACAGCTTAACTTTTTCCTTACCCATCTGGATGCCTTTTATTTCTTTGTGTTGTCTGATTGCCATGGCTAGGACCTCCAGTACTGTGTTGAGTAAAAGTGGGGAGAGTGGGCATCCTTGTATTGTTCCCCATCTTAGAGGAAAAGCTTTTAGCTTTCACTATTAAGTATGATGTTGGCTGTGGGTTTGTCATATGTGAACTTCATTATGTTGAGGTACTTGTTCTCTGTACCCATTTTGTTGAGAGTTTTCATCATGAATGGATGTTGAATTTTGTAAAATGCTTTTTGAGCATCTATTGAGATGATCATCTGACTTTTGTCCTTCTTTTTGTTGATGTGGTGGATGATGTTGTTGGATTTTTGAATATTGTACCATCCTTGTATCCCTGGAATAAATCCCACTTGGTCATGAAGAATGATCTTTTTTATGTATTTTTAATTCAGTTTGCTAATATTGTGTTGAGTATTTTTGCATCAATGTTCATCATTGGGTCTGTAATTTTTTTTTTTTTTTTTTGGTGTGTTTGTCTGGTTTTGGTATTAGAGTGATGCTGGCCTCATAGAATGAGTTTGCAAGTATTCCCTCTTCTTCGACTTTTTGGAAAACTTTAAGAAGGTTGGGTAGTAGATCTTTAAAGGTTTGATAAAATTCAGCAGTGAAGCCATCTGGTATGGGAGTTTTGTTCTTAGGTAGTTTTTTGATTACCAGTTCTGTTTCATTGCTGGTAATTGGTCTGTTCGGATTTTCTGCTTCTTCCTGGGTCAGTCTTGGAAGGTTGTATTTTTCCAGAAAGTTATCCATTTCTTCTAGATTACCCAATTTGTGAGGATATAATTTTTCATCGTAATCTCTAATAATTCTTTGTATTTTTGTGGTGTCCATAGTGATTTTTCCTTTCTCATTTCTGATTCTGTTTCTGTTTGTATTCACTTTTTCTTGGTATGTCTGGTCAGGGATTTATCTATTTTGTTTACTTTCTCGAAGAACCAGCTCCTGGTTTTATTGATTTTCCTGTTGTTTTATTCTCAATTTTATTTATTTCTGCCCTGACCTTTAGTCTTTCTCTCTTTCTACTGACTTTGAGCCTCATTTGTTCTTCTTTTTCTAGTTTCAGTAATTGTGAGTTTAGACTGTTCATTTGGGATTTTTCTTTCTTGAGGTAAGCCTCTATTGCTATGTATTTTCCTCTTAGAACTGCCTCCACTGCATCTCACAGGTTTTGGGGTACTGAGTTGTAGTTTTCATTTATGTCCATTTATTGCTTGATCTGTTTTACTTGGTCTTTGACCCATTGATTATTTAGGAGCCTGTTGTTCAGCCTCCATGTGTTTATATGTTGTTGTTGTTTTTTTGCATAATTTATTTCTAGTTTATACCTTGTGGTTTGAGAAGCTAGTTTGCACAATTTCAGGCTCTTTGTGTGGCCTAGTATGTGATCTATTCTGGAAAATGTTCCATGTACACTTGAGAAGAATGTATATTCTGCTGCTTGTGGGTGGAGGGTTCTATAGATGTCTGTTATGTCAATCTGTTCTGATGCTTTGTTCTGTGTCTTTGTCTCCTTATTTACTGTCTGGTTGCTCTGTCTTTTATAGTGAGTGGTGTGTTGAAGTCTCCTAAAATGAATTCATCGCATTAATTCTGTTAGTATTTGTTTCACATATTTAGTGCTCCTATGTTGGGTGCAGAGATATTTATAATGGTTATATCCTCTTGTTGGACTAACCCCTTTATGATTATGTTGTGTCCTTCTTTGTCTATTGTTACTTTCTTTGTTTTGAAATCTATTTTGTTTGATGTAAGTATTGTTACTTCTTTTTTCTCCCTATTATTTGCATGAAATATCTTTTTCCATCCCTTTAGTTTTAGTCTGTGTACTTCTTTGGGTTTGAAATGAGTCTCTTGTACGCAGCATATAGATGGGTCTTGTTTTTTTTATGCATTCTTTAACTCTCTTTTGATTGGTGTATTTAGTCAATTTACATTTAGGATGATTATTAATAGATATGCACTTATTGCCATTTCAGGCTTTAGATTTGTCATACCAAAAGTTCAACAGCAATTTCCTTACTATCTATCAGTCTTAAGTCACTTATTATGCTATTTCAAACACAATCTAAACGTTCTTTTTTTTCTCTTATTCTTCCTCCTCCCCTCTTTATATATTAGATGTCATATTTTGTACTCTTTGTCTGTGTCCCTTGACAAACATTGTGAGTAGTTGATTTAATTTTGTATATGCTTAGTAATTAATTGGTCTTCCTCCTTTATTGTGGTGTTTTTCTCTGTTGACAGCTATTTAGCCTTAGGAGCACTTCCATCTTTAGCAGTCACTTTAAAATATACTATAGAGTCAGTTTGTGGTTGGTAAATTCCCTCAACTGTAGCTTATCTATAAATTGCTTAATCCATCCTTCAAATTTAAATGATAATGTTGTGGGGTAGAGTATTTTTGGTTGGAGGCCCTTCTGTTTCATTGCATTAAATATACCATGCCACTCCCTTCTGGCCTGTAAGGTTTCTGCTGAGAAGTCTGCTGATAGCCTAGTGGGTTTTCCTTTATATGTGAACTTTTTTCTCTCTCTGGCTGCTTTTAATACTCTCCTTGTCCTTGATATTTTTAATTATTATATGTCTTGGTGTTGTCTTCATATGTTCTTTTGTGTTCAGAGATCTCTGCACTTCCATGATCTGCAGGAATATTTTCTTCCCCAGATTGGTGACGTTTTCAGCAAATATTTCCTCAAAGAGACTTTCTATCTCTTTTTCTCTCTCTTCTTCTGGTATCCCTATAATACAAATACTGTTTTGTTTGCATTAGTCACACAGTTCTCCTATTATTATTTCATTCCTAGAGATTCTTTTTTCTCTCTGTGCCTCAGCTTCTTTGTTTTCCTGTTCTCTAATTTCTATTTCATTTACCATCTCCTCTACCTTATCTAATCCACTTTAAAATTTGTCTGTGGTATGTTTCATTTCAGATATTGTATTTTTCAAAGTTTATATCTCTTTCTTGAAGTCCTCCCCAAGATCTTAAATGTTTTTCTTTGAGTATGTTTGTGATTTTTATTTTGATATCTTTATCTAGAATCTTGGTGATTTTAGTTTCACTTGTCTCTTTTTCAGGTATCTTCTGCTGTATTTTTATTTGTACAAAATTTTTTTGACATTTCATTTTTTTAGTGATTCCTATGGAATAATAACTTTGTGTAGGTGGTGCCTTCTAGTGCCCAGAATCTCTTCTCTCTGGAGTTGCAGAAGACCTGTAGCTATCGTGGAGTTTGCAGGTGAGTCAAGTGGTGCTTGCCCAGAGAGAAGAGCTCTTTCCTGCTTTCCGACTGTAGTAAGTCCCTCCACTGCCATGTCCTGTGGGCAAAGCATGCAGGGAGGAGCCTCTGTGCTATGCCCCTGTCGCTGCCATAGGAGAGGCCACCCTCTGGCTGGCCTGGCATGATGGAGGGTGTAACAGGTATGTGGGACTGGATGTGTAGTGCTGTCAGGTCCTTGGGGCTGCGTTGCCAGCCAGGGGGTTGGAGTGTCTGAAGCTCCTGAGAGTTTCAAACCCACTGGGCTGAGTGTGTCCAGACTATTTTGTCTTCCTGCCCTTTCTCCTGAGCAGCAAGCTCTGTGTAATGCTTACCCTATTATCCCGATTATCTCCCCTCTCACTGTTGGGAAGTCTTTCAAGGTGCCCACATTTCTTTTGTCCCAGGGGGCCTGGTTGTGCGTAGCTGTTCTCCACAAATGCCTGGAATCTCAGTCTCTGAGTATCCTGCCTATCTTTGCTTTCCACCCCCACTAAACTCCAGAGTACCTTGTAATGTGGGTTCGTGCTCCCAGAGCAGATCTCCAGGGCTCGGTGTTCAGCTGTCCTGGGCTTCTACTCCCTCCCAGCTCTATTTCTCTTTCTCCCGACTGTGGGCTGGGGTTGGAAGAGGGCTTGGGTCCTGCTGGATCATGGCTTTGCTAATTTACCCTTTTCTATGAGGTCTTCTCTTTTCCCCAAATGCACTCAGTCTGTTCTTCAGTCTTTGGATCTCTCTTTCTGTATTAGTTTCATTTGCTGTATTTTCATGTTACATGTGGTTTTGGGAAGAGGTTTCTGCATCCAAATATCTTCCTTAGTGAATTGTCTTTTCAAACCTTTGCCTATATCATCGTTTTTTTATTGAATTTTGAGAGTTCTTTATATATTCTTCATATTTTCTGGATACATGCCCTTTGTCAATGTTGCAAATATTTCCTCCCAGACTATGTCTGATCTTTTCATTCTCCTAATCATCTTTCAAAGAACATAAGCTTTTTAAAATTTTAATCAAATCTAATTTATAATGTTTCTTTCTTTCATATATCATGTTTTTGATGTATTTATGAAATCTTTGCCTAACCCAGGTAACAATGATTTTCTTCTATGATTTCTTCTACAGGTTTTAGTTTTATGTTTTACATGAAGGCCTATGATTCATTTTGCATTAATTTTTTATAACTTTCAGGGTATATATGCAGATGCTTACTTTTTGCATTTGCATGTCTGACAGTCCCAGTATTGTTTATTAAACCATATTTCATCACTGAATTGCCTTTGAACTTTTGTCAAAACCCATTGACTGTGCTTGTCTACACCTGTTTATATGTACTCTATTCAGCTGTATTTATCCATGTGTCTGTCCTTTTAGCAGTCCATCCTGCCTTGATTACTATTGCTTTTTTGTTAAATCTTGAACCAGATAGTGTAAACCTTCTAAACTTGTTCTGCTTTTCAAAATATACTTTGGCTATTCTCATTCTTTTGTTTTTCTTTGTCAGTACTGGACTATTCCTATTTTTTTATTTCTACAAGAATTTTGGATTTTGATTTCTATAGCATTCAGTTTATATATCATTTTGGGGAGAATTGACATCAAAATTCTATTGAGTCTTATAATTCATGACCATTATATATCTCTATTTATTTTCTAGTTTTTTTTCTTTCACTAGTGTTTTGCAGTTGTCATGTGTGTATTTTGCACAAATGTATACATGAGTAATTTCATAGTTTTTTGATAATATTACAAGTTACACCTTTTTTTCATTCTTATATCTGGGTTTTCATTGTTAGTGTATAGTAATGCAATAAAAATTTTTAACTTTAATTTGTATTCTGAAAACTTGTTAAATTCATTTAATACTTATATTAGTTTGTTAAAAGTCATGCTGTTTGCAAATACAGTTTTATTTCTTCCTATCCAGTTCTTTCCATTTTTTTCTTACTTTATTGCACTGGTAAGAGCTTTAGTGTAATATTGAGAAGTAGTACAAGCAGACATGCTGTGCCTAGACTCCAATTTTAAAGGAAAAGCATTTTATCTTTCACCATTAAATATTGTTAGTCAAATGTTTTTCAAGAGGTTCTTCAATCTAATTAGAGAAGTTCCCTTGTGTACCTATTTTGCTGAGAGTTTATCTTTTTAGTCCAAAGTTGATGTTGAATTATTTTAAATAGTTTTTCTGCATCTGTTGGAATAATTTTTTTTAGTTCACTTTTAGTCTTCAGGCTTGGCAAATTATATTGATTAAGTTTGAATGTTGAACCAGTTTTGCATTTCTGGGATAAGTCATGCTTAATGATTTATTATCCTTCTTATACATTGTTGGGTTCAATACTTTATAACTGGGGTTGCTAATATTTATTGAGGATTTTGTTTATGTATTGAGGAAAGATATTTGTCTCTAGATATCTTTTTCTTATAATGTCTTTGCCTGGTTTTTCTGTCAGGGTTACTGCTGGCCTCACAAAATAAGTGTTAATAAAAGTGTCATCTTCTTTTCTGTGTTCTAAAAGAGGTTGTGTAGCATTGATATTATTTCTTACTCAAATATGTAGAATTTTCCAGTGAAGCCATATGGGCCTATAGTTGATTAGTTTGTTTTATTGTTTGAAGGTTTTAACTAAGAAATCTAATTTATTTAATAGTTGTCATACTATTTATCTGTTTCTTCTTTACAGTGCTATGATATTTTGTGTGTTTCAGTGAATTTGTCCATTTTATCAAATATGTTGAATTTATGAGCATTAGGTCATTTGAAAAATTATCTTATTAGCCTTTTCATTTCTGTAGGGTATAATAGTGTTCCCTCTTTCATTCCTGACCGGTTAATTTATGACTTTTTTCTTTTTTTGCTTGCTGTGACTAGAGACTAACTTCACTGATCTTTTAAAAGAACTTGCTTCTAGAAATATATATTTATATATGGAAATATATGTGTGTATATGGAAAATTCCTCAATCCAAAAAGCCATCTACAAAAATCTATGTGCATCAACATGAATTCACGGTTAGCTTAACATAGCTATAGATATTTACATATAGATACATTTATAGATACATGTATGTACACAGGATAGTATATACACATATATTTCCATGCTCTGTCAGCTGAGAGTGTGTAGAAACAAAGAAAACATAGAAGCAACAAGCAAACCTACTGCCCAGATTTTGGTTGCTGTTTTTTTTTTTTCCTCTTCCTTTTCTTCCTTCTCTTCCTTTCTTTGCAAGTAATTTGTTTTATTCACTCTAGAATATTTAGAAGTTTCTTTTAGCATTTGGGAGTTTTACCATACACTAAATTTGTGCTTTTTTAAATCATTTAGTCCACCTTGGACTTCAGAAACACTTTGAATATGCATACTGAAGTTTTTTTTTCTTCTATCACATGCTTAATTTTTGTCTTTTACACATCTGTTCCTTTTCTTCCCTTCCGGAACTCCTGTTATTTGTGTATTAAGGCTCACAGATTTTGGTAGCTAATATAATTCTCCAATAAAGGGAACCAGGACTCCTTGGAAAAATGGTTGGTTTAAGGACTGAGGGTATGAAATACAAAAGTTGATACTGGATTAAACTGTAATACCAGAAAGTAAAGAAGTGTTAAAATAAAAATAAAACATGCAAATTATTGGAATTTGTCAAGAGTACACAAGAATCAAATGAAAAACTTCTAGTGACCAAAGTTGGAACAATTTCAACAGCAAAATAAAGTAATATTGGATCATAATGCAGTGTATAAAATAGACATATATGAGTCCATACTGATATAAATGATTAAATAAATAAATGGACAAATTTCATGTGCAGAATTCGAAATAGTTTGTGTAGATGATAGCATGTACTGAGAAGGGGCCCATATTTAACACTTTTTAAATGTGGGGTGTGCATGAGGTCATACTTCCAAAGAGTACAGTATGGGAAGGTAGTAAAAGTAATTTTCAGTGGGAAACCAAAACCTGAGAAACACCTTTGATATGAAGTGATAAAAATTGCACTTAATTTGTATGGTCTGCCTCCCCCAAACCCATAAAATAAAATGCCACTTGATGGACACTACCAAATACCTTATTATCCTTGAAACTGCCAAAATAAGAAAAAACAAGGAAAGTCTGAAAAATTGCTATAACCAAAAGGAACATAAGGAGACATGATGACTAAAGATAATTTGGTATCCTGGATGGGATCCTAAAAAAGAAAGAAGACAGTAGATGAGAACTGAAGAAATGTGAATATAGTGTGAACTTTATTTAGTTGATCATGATGTGTCAGTATTGCTAGGAGAATGAAGAATTGTGAAGAGGGGAATTACAGTAACCTCCTGACAGTTTTATAAAAAGCATTTTGTCTGCTGGGTGAAGAATGGCCGGAATTATGAGATTGAAGGCAGGGACTAGTTAAATTTTTACATAAGCCAGAAGGAAAGTTATGAATTTCTATTCTTTTAAAAATCATCCATTTTCTGTTTAAACCTATTTTTTTATTGACGTATAGTTGACACAATATTATATTGGTTCCATGTATAACAATGGTTCAACAGTTATCCTTATTATTAAATCCTCACCCCCGCTAGTATAGTTACTGTCAACATAGAAAGATGTTACAGAATCATTGGTTGTATGCTCCATGCTGCACTTCCATCCCCATGCCCAACTTATATTATGGCTCAGATTTTTGTGCCCTTTTATCCCCCTCACCCTCCCTCCCTACCCACCCTAACCCCTGTCCTCTATGAGTCTATTGCTATTTTATTTTTTGTTTTGTTTTTACATTCCACAAATAAGTGAAATCATATGGGATTTAATCCTGTACTTTGAAATATACTCTGTAAAGAATGATTTACATTATTATATCAATAAACACTGTTAATTCTGTAGGACGTTTATGCTTATCTGGAATAAATTATCATAGTTGATCTTATCCAGTAATAGCTAATTAAAGCCCCAGTTTGCTTTTATTTATTTAAAAAGATGAGTAAAAGCCTAATAAGATCTTTGAATTGCTTTGCTGAAACACAGCCCAGTTATCTTTGAGATATGACTAGTTGACTAACTTCTGTTATGTAAGTATGCTTTTGTGTCAGCATTTTGAAGAACCTTATTTTACTATGTTAGATGAACTTGATGATTTCAGCACATCCCTTTATATTATCATTTTTATTTATCTCAAACATTATATCAGAATGTATTTATGGCAAGCTGACATTTTGCACAAATACACTAATGTGTCCTTCATAATATCTTTCTCTTTCTTATAAATTATGACATTTTGTTGTAAATATTGAGCTATTAATCTACTTCTCTATCCAAATATACTTAATGCAACTTTTTCATCAAATTATAAATTCAAAATGCTGATAATTATAATCAATTAATGAAAAATATAACATATAATGAATTCTGGTTTTAGATTTTGTACATGATTTCAATGCAATTTTGCATTTAAGATCAAATCGTCAGAATATATTATCAGCACTGTTGCTGTAGTTTTAGCTAACTCAGTTTTTTAGCATATCACTTTATCAGTTATTTAGGGGCTCTTTAAAAGCATGGGGAAAATGAAGATATCATGAAATTTTATCATTAATTGGTCTCTTGATTTTGATTAAATTTCTTTGAATAATCATTGGTTAACTTGAAGAAAATCATTGCAGAAAAGGGAATTTTAAAGGTGCATTTATGCTGGCTAAATTAAAAACTAACTTTAAATGTGACTTGAATATACTTTCTAATTTTTCATGGGAATGACCAGTGAACCCAAATGGAATATATCGATTACTTCGAAAGGGCTTTATTCTAGCCGTGGCCTCAGCCATTAGAAATCTTTATAACTAGACAATTAGAGATTTTAGGGTCAGAAATGTTCTATATCCTCAGGAGATACACTCTCAGGGAGACTACAAATTAGGGTGTTGTTATTGATTTGCTCACTGTTTTCTAAAGAAAATTGGCTAAATGATCACTCTTTTTTTTTCATTGGTTGGAAAATAATGTTTCAGGTAATGCCACCTATTTTAAACAAGCTGATTGTAGTCTTATCTAATTCACCTGAAATTCCTGGAAGCTAACATAGTAAGAAAATGTTCATTATTAAAATTAAGAAACTGAGGTAAAAATACATATTAAGAAACCATTTCTGATATCCTGATTTAAAAATATTTTATTCTTATTGTAGCTAAAATTGTAAATGGTAGACCTTACAAAAATTTTTCTGTGACTAAAAACAAAACATTTTTATGCAGGAGTGCATATTTTCTGTAACTTAAACTCTATAGGAAAAATCAGTTTTATAAAGAAAGTGATTAATATTTTATGATCTGAAATTAGCAGGTACTTAGAGTAATCAGTATGATTACAGATTTCTGAAAAAATTCAAATAAATATTTTTTTAATAATTAATTTTGGTATCATTAATTTACAATTACATGTGCAATATTATGGTTATTAAACTACCCCTTCATCAGGTCCCCCCCACGAACCCCATTACAGTCACTGTCCATCAGAATAGTGAGATGCTAAAAAATCACTACTTGTCTTCTCTGAGTTGTACAGCCCTCCCCGTGACCCCCCAACATTACGTCTGCTAATCGTAATGCCCCTTTTTCCCTCTTATCCCTCTCTTCCCACCCATCTTCCCCAGTCCCTTTGCCTTTGGTAACTATTAGTCCGTTCTTGGGTTCTGTGAGTCTGCTGCTGTTTTCTTCCTTCAGTTTTTTTTCTTTGTTCTTATACTCCACATATGAGTGAAATCATTTGATACTTGTCTTTTTCGGCTTGGCTTATTTCACTGAACATAATACCATCTAGCTCCATCCGTGTTGTTGCAAATGGTAGGATTTGTTTTCTTCTTATGGCTGAATAATATTCATTGTGTATATGTACCACATCTTCTTTATCCATTCATCTACGGATGGACACTTAGGCTGCCTCCATTTCTTGGCTATTGTAAATAGTGCTGCAATAAACATAGGGGTGCTTATGTCTTTTTCAAATTGGACTGCTGCATTCTTAGGATAAATTCCTAGGAGTGGAATTCCTGGGTCAAATGGTATTTCTATTTTGAGTTTTTTGAGGAACCTCCATACTGCTTTCCACAATGGTTGATCTAATTTGCATTCCCACCAGCACTGTATGAAGGTTCCCTTTTCTCCACATTCTCGCCAACATTTGTTATTGTTTGTGTTTTGGATGTTGGCCATCCTCACTGGTGTGAGGTGATATCTCATTATGGTTTTAATCTTCATTTCTCTGATGATTAGCGATGTGGAGCATCTTTCAATGTGCATGTTGGCGATCTGAATTTCTTCTTTAGAGAAGTGTCTATTCATGTCCTCTGCCCATTTCTTAATTGGATTATTTGCTTTTTGTTTGTTAAGGTGCGTAAGTTCTTTATATATTTTGGATGTCAACCCTTTATCAGATATGTCATTTATGAATATATTCTCCCATACTGTACGATGTCTTTTTGTTCTACTGCCTGTGTCCTTTGCTGTACAGAAGCTTTTCAGCTTGATATAGTCCCACTTGTTCATTTTTACTTTTGTTTCCCTTGCCCGGGGAGATATATTCATGAAGAAGTTGCTCATGTTTATGTCCAAGAGATTGTTGCCTATGTTTTTTACTAAGAGTTTTATGGTTTCATGACTTACGTTCAGGACTTTGATCCACCTTGACTTCACCTTTGTGTATGGTGCTAGACAGTAGTCCAGTTTCATTCTCTTACATGTAGCTGTCCAGTTTTTCCAACACCAACTGCTGAAGAGGCTGTCATCTCCCCATTGTATATCCAAGGCTCCTTTATCAAATATTAATTGACTGTATATGTTTGGGTTAATGTTTGGATTTTCTATTCTGTTCCACTGGTCTGTGGGTCTGTTTTTGTGCCAATACCAAATTGTCTTGATTACTGTGGCTTTGTAGTAGAGCTTGAAGTCAGGGAGCATAATTCCCCCTGTTTTATTCCTCCTTCTCAGGATTGCTTTGGCTATTCGGGGTCTTTTGTGGTTCCATATGAATTTTAGAATTATTTGTTCCAGTTCATTGAAGAAAGCAGTTGGTAGTTTGATAGGGATTGCATTGAATCTGTAGATTGCTTTAGGTAGTATAGCCATTTTGACAATATTGATTCTTCCTAGCCAGGAGCATGGGATGCATTTCCATTTGTTAGTGTCCTCTTTAATTTCTCTTAGGAGTGTCTTGTAGTTTTCAGAGTACAGGTCTTTCACTTCCTTCGTTAGGTTTATTCCTAGGTATTTTATTCTTTTTGATGCAATTGTGAATGGAATTGTTTTTCTGATTTCTCTTTCTGTTAGTTCATCATTAGTGTATAGGAAAGCAACAGATTTCTGTGTGTTAATTTTGTATCCTGCCACTTTGCTGAATTCAGATATTAGTTCTAGTAGTTTTGGAGTGGAGTCTTTAGGGTTTTTTATGTACAATATCATGTCATCTGCAAATAGTGACAGTTTGACTTCTTCTTTACCAATCTGGATGCCTTGTATTTCTTTGTTTTGTCTGATTGCTGTGGCTAGGACCTCCAGTATTATGTTGAATAACAGTGGAGAGAGTGGGCATCCCTGTCTTGTTCCCGATCTTAGATGAAAAGCTTTCAGCTACTCGCTGTTAAGTATGATGTTAGCTGTGGGTTTGTCATATATGGCCTTCATGATGTTGAGGTACTTGCCCTCTATACCCATTTTGTTGAGAGTTTTAATCATGAATGGTTGCTGAATTTTGTCAAATGCTTTTTCAGCATCTATGGAGATGATCATGTGGTTTTTGTTCTTCTCTTTGTTGATGTGGTGGATGATGTTGATGGATTTTCTAATGTTGTACCATCCTTGCATCCCTGGGATGAATCCCACTTGATCATGGTGTATGATCCTCTTGATGTATTTTGAATTTGGTTTGCTAATATTTTGTTGAGTATTTTTGCATCTACGTTCATCAGGGATATTGGTCTGTAATTTTCTTTTTTGGTGAGGTCTTTGCCTGGTTTTGGTATTAGAGTGATGCTGGCTTCATAGAATGAGTTTGGAAGTATTCCCTCCTCTTCTATTTTTTGGAAAACTTTAAGGAGAATGGGTGTTATTTCTTCTCTATATGTCTCGTAGAATTCGGAGGTGAATCCATCAGGTCCAGGGGTTTTGTTCTTGGGTAGTTTTTTGATGACCGATTCAATTTTATTGCTGGTGATTGGTCTGTTTAGTTTTTCTGTTGCTTGCTTGGTCAGTTGGGAGATTGTATTTTTCTAAGAAGTTGTCAATTTCTTCTATGTTTTCCTGCTTGTTAGCATATAGATTCTCATAATATTCTCTTATAATTCTTTGTATTTCTGTGGGGTCTGTCGTTATTTTTCCTTTCTCATTTCTGATTCTGTTTATGTGTGTAGATTCTCTTTTTCTCTTAATGAGTCTGGCTAGGGGTTTATCTGTTTTGTTTAGTTTTTCAAAAAACCAGCTCTTGGTGTCATTGATTTTTTTCTATTGTTTTATTCTTCTCAATTTTATTTATTTCTTCTCTGATCTTTATTATGTCCCTTCTTCTGGTGACTTTGGGCCTCATTTGTTCTTCCTTTTCCAATTTCAGAAATTATGTCTTTAGACTATTCATTTAAAGACTTCCTTCTTTAAATAGGCCTGGATTGCAATATGCTTTCCTCTTAGAACTGCCTTTGCTGCGTCCCACAGAAGTTGTGGCTTTGTGTTGTTGTTGTCATTAGTCCCCATATATTCTTTGATTTCTGTTTTGATTTGGTCATTAACCCATTGATTAATTAGGAGAATGTTGTTAAGTCTCCATGCATTTGTGAGCCTTTTTGATATCTTTCTAAAATTTATTTCTAGTTTTATACCTTTGTTATCTGAGAAGTTCGATGGTAGGATTTCAATATTTTTGAATTTACTGAGGTCCTTTTTGTGGCCTAGTATGTGATTTATTCTGGAAAATGTTCCATGTGCACTTGAGAAGAATGTGTATCCTGTTGCTTTTGGGTCCAGAGTTCTGTAGATGTCTGTTAGGTGCATCTGTTCTAGTGTGTTGTTCAGTGCCTCTGTGTCTTTACTTATTTTCTGTCAGGTTGATCTGTCCTTTGGAGTGAGTGGAGTGTTGAAGTCACCTAAAATGAATGCATTGCTGTCTATTTCCTCCTTTAATTCTGTTAGTATTTGTTTCACATATGCTGGCGCTCCTGTGTTGGGTGCGTATATATTTACAATGGTTATATCTTCGTGTTGGACTGACCCCTTTATCATTATGTAATGTCCTTCTTTATCTCTTGCTACTTTCTTCATTTTGAAGTCTGTTTTGTCTGATACAAGTACTGCAACTCCTGCTTTTTTCTCTTTGTTGTTTGCATGAAATATCTTTTTCCATCCCTTCACTTTTAGTCTGGGGATATCTTTGGGTTTGAGGTGAGTCTCTTGTAAGCAGCATATAGATGGGTGTTGCTTTTTTATCCATTCTGTTTACTCTGTGTCCTTTGATTGGTGCATTCAGTCCATTTACATTTTGGGTGATTATTGATAGCTATGTACTTATTGCCATTGCTGGCTTTAGATTCATGGTTACCAAAGGTTCAAGGGTTGCTTCTTTAGTATGTAACAATCTACCTTAACTTTCTTGTTAAGTTATTGTAAACGCCGTCTGATGGTTCTTTATTTCTCTCCGTTCTTATTCTTCCTCCTCCATTCTTTATATACTAGGTGGTTTATTCTTTACCTTTAGTTAGTATTTGTATGGTCTGCTTTCTTTGCTATGATTTTATTTTCTCTGGTGACATCTTTTTAGCCTTAGGGGTGCTTCCCTCTGGAGCAGTCCGTTTAAGATAGCCTGTAGTGGTCGTTAATGAGAGGCAAACTCTCTCAACTTTCGTTTGTGTGGAAATTGTTTAATCCCTCCCTCACATTTAAATGATAACCATGCTGCATACAATATTCTTGGTTTGAGCCCCTTCTGTTTCATGACCTTAAGTATATCATTCCATTCTCTTCTGGCCTGTAAGGTTTCTGTTGAGAAGTCTCATGATAATCTGATGGGTTTTCCTTTGTAGATGATCTTTTTTCTCTCTCTAGGTTCCTTCAATACTCTGTCTTTTCTTTGATCTTTGCCATCTTAATTATTATGTGTCTTGGTGTTGTCTTCCTTGGGTCCCTTGCGTTGGGAGATCTGTGGGCTTCTGTGGACTGCGAGACTATTTCCTTCCCCAGCGAGGGAAAGTTTTCAGCAATTATTTCTTCAAAGACACTTTCTATCCCTTTTTCTCTCTCTTCTTCCTCTGGTACTCCTATAATGTGAGTATTGTTCTGTTTGGATTGGTCACAGAGTTCTCTTAATAGTCTTTCCTTCCTAGAAATCCTTTTATCTCTCTCTGACTCAGCTTCTCTGTATTCCTGTTCTCTGATTTCTTTTCCATTAACAGTCTCTTGCCTCTCATCCAGTCTGCTGTTAAGCCCGTTGATCGCTTGTCTGATTTCTGTATTGTCTTTCCTCAGTTCCCTCACTTCCTCCCTCAGCTCTTGCACATTTCTCTGTAGGTCCATAAGCATAGTTATGACTTTTATTCTGAATTCTTTTTCAGGAAAACTGTGCATTTCCATCCCTTCAGGCTCCCTCTCTGAGGTTGTGTGGTTGATTTTAGTCTGGACCATATTCCTCTCTCTTTTTTTGGGTATAGAAGTGGTCGCTGGTAGTTGCCACATATGTCAGCTGGGCTGTTTAAGACTTTAAAAAGAGGAAAAAAGAAAAAGAAAGAAAGAAAGAAAGAAAAAACCCCAAAAACCAAACAAAACAAAACAAGACAAAAAGAAAACAAAGCAAAAACACAAAAAACGCCCACCGGACATAGATATTGTGGGGATGCTGTAGGTGGCGCTGTTGTCCCACTATTCCTCAGCCATGGCTGCGCTGCTCTGCAGGGCCCTTTATAGCTCTGGCCGGGGTGGGAACGAATGGGAGGCTGTTGATCACCGTGTGAAGTCGACGTGCAGCCACCCTTTCCCATTCGCCAGCTAAGGTGTCCAAAACTCCCCATGACTCCCAGCCTTCTGGGCTGAGTGTGCCGGGGTGATCTGGCTCCTCCACTGGGCTCCAGTCTCTTTAAGACTGCTGAAGAAAGCACGCGCTTTTCTTTTTTTTTTTTCCTTCCCGGGAGCCGAATGCATGCACCCTGGCATGTTCCCCACCAGATCCTGCCCCCCTGTCTCTCCAATCTCTGCTATACCATGCAATGTATGTCAGTGCTCCCGGCGCAGATCACCGGGGCTGGTTATTTCGTGGCATGTACTTCCACTCCCTCCCGGCTCTGAAACCTGTCCTCCCACCGGTGCGCTGGGGTGGGTGAGTGCTCGGATTCCGCCGGGTCGTGGCTCCATATCTTACCTGCCTCTTGGGGTGCCATGTCCTCTCATGTGTAGCTGTACGCTATGCGCTTTCCTGTGTATTCTGGTCTTTCTTTTAGGAATAGTTGTATTTCCTGTATTTTCCTAGATAAATATAGTGTTGGGAGGAGATTTCCGCTGCCCTGCTCACGCTGCCATCTTCCTGGAAGTCCCAATTAAATAATTTTTAACATTTTTCAGAATAGTATCTGTACCTGCTGTTAGGATATATGAAGTCTTAAGAATACTCTTGTGCTAAATTCATGATTCTAAAATCACTTAGAATGGTTCTCCCTCTGCTTATACTTACTTCTTTCCCTATAGGCCTCCTAGTTTTATTGGAAGGGCTCTGCAGTTGCTCCATGCTGCTCTAGAGAAAAACTCGGAACCAGGCAGATTTAAACCTCATGTCATGTTTCATTTCTTTCTTTCTGCTACCACTATGTTTTCTCTTGTCTGTTCTAGGCACTTCTGCTTATTTTTAGACACCAAGGAGTGCCCCACGTATGTTAATATAGAAAATAGGATACTTTTAATGTTTTTCCCCTTTAACACTTATCAAGTTCTGACGTACTATATAATTTATTAATGCTATTACTTTTTGTCTGTCCCAACCACCACCATTAAGAATTCTATTGTTGTTTTTTACTAATATGGTATCCACAGTGGAGTTCAAATTCAGTGCCATAGTTGATGGATGGGTAGGTTGGTACACTAGAAGAAGGAATCTTGAGAGGGAATCTGCTTGACTTAGTGTCTATTTAGCCTTGTTTACCAATAGAACAAAATTGGCATTGGATCTGCCTTCCATTTCCAAATTCAATCCATTCTTATTTAAGGCAGTGCCTGCCAGCGGACTTTCTGACAAGAGTGTATTCTATAGGCTATATCCTGAGTAAATCATAATAAAATTCTGCAGTACCAGCTTGAATTATGTGCTTTGTCAGTCTAAATTTGTTTTCTCACTGTTAGAGCCTCTCCTGGTATAGAGATTGGCTGGTTGCTTTTGAAAATTCATGTGGCCCAAGTTGTTCTAGACCCTTTTGAACATCCCAGGGACCTTTTTTTACTCTTAAACTCTTGGACTGGACAAAACCACTTCCATTTTCAGTTTCTGCTTTTGAAATTGATCTGCCTGGTTCTAGTGAATATCATTTGGATCCTATGGATTTTCCTTTTGGTTCCCTCTTCCTCCCATGCAGACACTGGTGCCATTTGTCCATCCCTGTTCATGTTTTGGCATTCAAGGGATAATCTGTCATTTAACTTAATTGAAACTGCTTTCCATTTACTTTGGCCACCTAGAACTCTACCACATGGATTATATTTCTTAATTTCCAAGTAGTTAAGCTTGCTTTAGTCATATTTGAAGTTATAGTTATAATTCTTATTTTAATGTGATAATAGAGTGCATAAAATCACCACTTATTTAGAATTTTTAAGTAGTTTCTCTTCTCAGTGTACATTGTCTACTTTTCTAAATGCTCTATGGATTTAAGAAAGAATTTTTTTCATATCCATCACTGTCAAGAATTATGGTCCTTTTATGGGTTTACCTAGTTATTTTTTTGTCTCCGGCTATTAGAATGCAAACTCCAAGAGACCAGGGACTTTGTCTTATTTACAAGGGTGTTGCTAACTCCTAGAATAGAGCTTGTTTAACCCATATTTCTTTGAACATTTCTTCATGATTTAAATGACTGAGTAAATTAATGTTTTCTCTGCTTGATCAGATAAGTTCTGAAAGAGATATCCATATTAGAATTGTATTTTATAATTATGTTATTATCCAGTTATCCTTGTATATCCAGACATTTACTTATTTGGACTGTGTACTTATTTTGGTGAATATAGGTTTATTATGATTATGTATTTTTTGTGCCTCATGTGTTTTATTTGACTGGGTTTTGACTTTGAATTTCACTTTGTTGTTAATATTATCCTTCATGCCTTTTGTTGTTGTTTTTAACTGCCTATTATATTTTTTCACACTCCTTTATATTTTGGGTATCAGTGTGTCACTGCTGTAGATGTGTTTTCTTTGAAAAAACAAAGCTGAATTATGATTTTAATGTAGTATGAAATCTCCATCTTTTGATGAGAATTCAGTCTGTTTACATTTAGTGCTGTTACTCATATACTTTCTTATTCTTTAATGTTTATCTTGTATTATACATACGTATTATTTATTTCCTCTTTCTCTTTTCTGTACATTTGCTAGTCCCAAACCTTTATTGATGCTCCTTTTTCCCCCTTTTCACTTAATTTCAACACTATCTAAGGTTACCTTCCTATTCCAGTTTATCTTAATCAAACTAATTTTATTTATTATGATTTCAAATTAATTATCCTTTTGAAGATTATCCAGTTAGCTCTCCATTGCTGTGTCCAAAATTGTCTTTCTGTTGATTTAAGTTACTGTTGACAATGTTGTTTGATAAGCTCTGTTACTAGCACACTTTCATGGATAGTCACCTGGGGAGAAAACTCATTTGTATCTTTTCCATTTTAAAAGATGTTTTTTCTTAAATCTTTTAAGACATTTCCACCTATAACTAATCTCCTACAGCAATTATCTTTTCTCAGTCTCTGTTTAAGTGCTTTGTAATTCTTCAAATGCTTAGAAGCTTTTTGCAAATGACTGTTACTATATTTAAGCTTTCATGTATATGCCAAAAATTCATCTTCTCAATGGATTATAATCCTTTATTTTATAAAAGAAATATTGATAGTTCTTATTTGCAAGTGCCATTTAAATTCCGTAGTGTTATTTCCGTGCACTGAAAGCTGGAACAATTGTAAGCTCATCTCTTTTGTTTCCCTTCACTCATGGATTTTATCCTTCTCTGCTTTTTGGACATCATCTGGAAAAAGTTTTTCATGTATTTTGTATAGTTTTCTAGTCATTTATGACAAGAGAGAAATCTCATCTCTGTTAGTCCATTTTCACTGCAAGCAGAAATTGTATTACATATGTTCGAAAGATTTTCATAAAAGATTAAAGGAAAAAGATTTCAATACCTTAATTGTTTAGCTTCAACTATCTGGGAAAATTCACTTATGTTGACCATCTCTTTTATAGATGATGTAAAACTATAATAAATATTTATTATATTATACCTACTATATGCCAGATATTATAGCAAGAATTTAATTTTTATTAATTCAGTTAATCTTTAACACTTTGAGGTAGGTGTTTTTATTATTAACATTCACATATGGGACAACTAAAACAAAAATAGGTTAAATAGTCTATCTAAAATATTTATACCTAGTGAGTGAAAAGCTGAATTTCAAAATCAGATATTCTTTATTCAGATGCTGCATTATTGATTAATACACTGTATAATACTTCTTCAAGAAATCTCACAGTATGATCTCTATGTTAGCAGAAATGAGAAAAGCTTTAGCTTATTGGCTAGTTTCACTTCTCAAAATTCATTTCTTTTAACATGAAATTGTAGAATGAGGTGATACATTTTATTCTTTGAAAGGTGTGTATCAAAATAGTTGAATGTATACATGTAACTTCCCTGGAAAAGAATATATAGGAAAAAACAAATCCCCTCAGCTTCCATAATAGAATAGAACTTTTTTTTTTTTTGGCTTATAAGCATTATCAATGTGATCATTATTAGACGAGACACTCATTTGCATGTGTTAGTCAGGCATATTTAATATGTTGTAGGATTTTACATGAAACTCAGCATACATTCTTGAGGTAATTTTATAATAGTTTTCTTCAACCATTAAATGTTATATCCTATACAAAGGTCATCATTGGTGGTTAAATATATTAGATGTTCTAGATGAAGTCTTGATTCCAGCATATATGATTTATAATATGGTTACCCAAATGTCTTGATGGTTTAAAGATAATGTATTTACAAATGCCATGAAATGCCATGAAACTTCACCACAGGTATTGCAGAGCATAGATTAAGTTTCAATTTTTGTTTTATTTTGATTTTTCAGATTGCATTCTCACAACACAATACAATCATGGATCTTGTGCAGTTTTTTGTCACCTTCTTCAGGTAACTTGCTTTTACTGACTTTGAATTTATTAAACCTAATTTCTGATGTGTGTTCTATTAGTCTATTAAGTAATTTATCAATTCTTTAACCTTAAAATATAATATGGCAAATCTGGAATAGTTTTATATGCTTAACATATCCCACAGAGCAGAGGACACATATTTGAAATACTTTTGTAAGATTATTTTGCTTTTGTGTTATTTAATTGCTAAAGAGTTCAGTGGAAATAACATGGTAACTTTGTGTTCCTGTCACATAAGTAATCAGAGCCTGCTTTAATTAATTAAATTAATAGTACATTCACCATATTGATTAGGTACACCTCCTAGAATGAAATCAATTCAATTTTTTCTTAGATAATTATCACATGTACTGAATAATGTGTGAAAATCTTTAGGGGAAGGGAAAACGTATATATGTTTGTCCTCAAAAAGCTTATAATCTGGAAGTACTAAGTATGATTTTGAATAGAATGTTATTCACATGACATCATTTATTTGAGATATTAACAATAGCTTCATAAAAAAAGGTTCCATAGTTAAACAGCTTTGGAAAATACTGTGTATAGTGAAGTTAAATAGGGCTCTTTTTGTTTTTAACTGACATTACTTGTCAGTTTTTAATTTGCTGATTTTCAATGTATCTTTCTAAAAGAGAGGGTCGAGTTTGCAGCATTTTTCAAGACATGAAAACTCTTTTTAGGGAATATCTGTTTTCATGTCCATGGGATGTAAATAAAGAAACACTGGGTTAGGAGAAGAAGTGGAGTTTCAGTGATGATCTGTTATGACATAGTAGATCATCTGGATTGGAAGGGATGTTATTCTCGTTAACATGATTATGATGTGTACAGCTTATGCCAGTCCATTGGGTACCTTTGCACAAATTAGACAAATGTGTCTCCTTCTGGCAGACAGAGCCCAACATCACAGTACACAGTTTTACAAACAGTGCAGTATGAATTTTGACTTCAGTACATAGCAAGTCTAATCTTTCATCTACTCTTACAGCCTCTCACTTTTCTTATTTTTTTCTCCAATTTACACATTCCCTCTTCCATTGGCCACTTCTGTTGTCAAAACCAAGTTCACAAGGCTGCACTGTACAGTAAAAAAGCTGCACAACTCAATCCTTGACACAGATGATATACTAAGCACTTTCTTCAACACCAAAGTAACCATTATTAGTTATTTCTACACCTATACAATGCTTGAATTCCTAATATCTTCTCCACAGGCCAGCCAACATTTTCTGTAAAGGGCCAGACAGTAAAGATTTCAGGATTTGTGGGCTCTCTGGGGTCCGTGTTGCACCTATGCAACTCTGCCGCTAGAGGGCGAAGGCAGCCACAGCCAATATGGAATCAAATGGGAGTGGCTGTGTTCCAATAAACCTTTATTATAAAAACAGCTGGTGGGCTGAGTTCTGCCTGTGGACATAATTTGCCCAACCCCTGATCTAGCTTATGCCTGAATGCCTTTAATGACAGGCAACACTCCATCTCCTGAGATAACATGTTCTATCTTCAGATAACTAATTGTTCTTTATAATTGAGATGAAATCTGTCTCCCTGTAATAGCTCTTCTAATTCATCCATATGGGCCCATACATAGCAACTCTAATCTCTTGTCTCCATTTATAGCTCCTCCATTTTCTAAACTCTGTTCTCCAATTTACACATGTCCTGTTCTTCTATCCAGTTCTGTTGTCAAAAGTTTCACCATGTTGTTTACTTTGTTCTGAAAACCATCATGTTTATCTGTGTCCCTTAAAAAATTGGAATTTCCAGAATATAATATTATAAACATATTTATCACTAGTGTATGTGTAGTTTATTCTTACTTTAAATTTGTCCCTTAAAAATGACATTTTAGGAAACGCCGTAAATATATTTAATGTTTTGTGACTTTGTACTTCTGAATATAAAGGGATCTTAAGGCTATTAATTAGGTTACAATATGTTTTTGGAAAGTATTACAAGTTACAATGAAATGAGCATTATTTAATGCATCCAAGTAAAACTGATTTTTGATGCAAAATAGTGTGGATGGAAATTTAGCGAGGATGAAAAGTTCACTCTGTAAAAATTCACAAAGCTGAATATATATGTAAATTATTTAAATGTTTAGGGTTTTATGTTAAGCCAAATTTGTGCACATATTTAAGTTCAATAACTCTTTTATTAAGTAAGAGAAAGCTAGCATTAGTTAATGTGTACCATGTCTTAGAGATGATCCTATTTATTATGTAGTCATCATGGACAAAGTGAAACAAAATATTCAAACTGTTGTATGGGATAAAATATATTTGATGGGTTTTTTTGTCATTTAAATTTCTCTCAGTAGTAAAATGTAAATTAGATAGTTTTAAAGTTGTGTCATCGTTAAGAAAAACATGAACAGAATATTTTGAAGTTTTTAAAAACATAAAGCCACTGCTAAATATTAAAAAAGATTTTTATACAGCTCAGCACTTAAGGATATCCTACAGTTAGGCCACTATGACTGTTATTGCTGTTTCTAACCCAGTCACTGAAGCAGTGGAGATGAATGTGTCAGCTTGCCAGAGTAGCCATGGTACAGTGGAAGCCAGTTCACGGCTGTGGGTCACTTTCTTACCTCTGCATTGGGCAGTTCTGGTGGTAAGCATAGTCAGCAAGTACTAGGAAGACCTTGTAAAGACGTAGCCTGGGTCTGATCTTAAATTTCTGTGCCGCCTTACATTAGGTCACTACATCTCGAGTCTTTTCATATTTAGAACGAAAGGATTTTGTTGTTTTTAGAGTCTGTGGTAAAATATAGTGAATGATAGGAAACTGAAAGGAATTCTTTTAAAAATAAACACTTTTTTTTCTGGTATGTAAAGGGGAAAAGTGAGTCTGTGTGAATCTGAAAAGTCTCAATTATTTATTTCAAAAGAAGTTAAACCTAGTAAGTTAAATGGAAATACAGTAGGGACCACTATCCCTGCACCTTTTAGATCTTTAATGGTATAATTTTTGCTGTCTCACTGGAATGAAATAATGTTTTTGATTTACCCTCTTGACCAGAGGAAGGGTAGTTTCAGAGGTTGCCATTTGGTCCTTCCACTGTGATAGATCTTACCACAGGGACAGACCTGGGGCACCGTCTAGATGTTAATCTAACTATCTTTTACATAAATTCTAATTATACACTCAAGAACTTGTGTTGGCCTTCTGTGAACCAGAATTTAGCCAAAATTTAGCCAAAACCTGGTCCCTGAGACACCCCAACTCTAACAAGGGATTGATGATGACATTTTAGTTCTTGGGTATGTGTCATCTCTAACCCTGTATCTAATTGTAATCAAAATATCTACTTACTCCTCTTGCATTTTGTATATACCCATGCATATACCTGTTTACATACCAAAATATATACAGGTCCTTTTGTGTAAAGATCATCCCTCTGGGGATCATTTTATATCCTTTTCAAGATATTTCAAGATGTCCTTCCTTCTATGGATCCAGCCACCTGTTTAGTCAGTGGGTTCTGGATTTGTAAATTAGCTCATCTGGGAACTGAGCAGAGGATCATGATTTTCTATTGGGGCAACTACCTACCCTCAGCTTTCTGTTCCTTCATTCTTAAAATAAAACAAAATATTAAAGAGCACCATTATTTGCTGCCTACCTATTTTGCCCCTTGGGTTAGCATGCCTTGTCAATGACTCCACAGCTCTTTGTGCCAACTCCCTTGGCTGTTCCCACAGTTTTGGTCATTATGGTAATTCTGCCCCCTGGAGTCTGTCAGTTAGACATTGACACCTGACCTCTTTTACTTTGGGGCCCCACTTTTAAGTCACTTAGAACCCAGCCCTATGACTGTCTCTCCTCTTGTCAGTCTGGTGTGCAAAAGAAAGCCATCACTGAACTTAGTGAAGCTGATACCCCTCTCATCAGGCATATTCCTGGTGGCCTTGGTGAATGATGTGTTCTGTGCAACAGAATTTTCTGGTACTTCTTCTGGTCTTACATAATATATCCATTCCCACACATTCCCTTCTGGTTCTTTATTTCTTTCTCTTCCATCTGCCAGGGCAACTCAGGCATTTCTGTTTTACTTTGCATTGGCCACTGCTTTTTCCAGGCTTCTAAGTCACTCCAGCAACAAGTTTGTCCCAACCCTTGGAGTTCTCAGTAAAATGTTGCATCTCTTTTGGTCCTCAGATTGTGTTCCAAAATTCACGAATTCTTGCTCATCCAGTCTTACGTTCCATTCTCCTTGATCAAATACCACCAAAATTCAATTTCTGTCATATGGTCCCTGGTTCTTGCCAGTGCATTCTTGCTAATTCTTACAGATTTTTGAAGTGTATAGTTTTTTTCCCTTGTCCAGCCAAGATGGATTATGCTGTCTTTACACCCTAGCTATCAGCCTGGCAACCAGGAGAGGAGGTGGTAGCAGCTTGTTAGGGAAGCATCTCTTGTGCTTGGGAAGGAAACTGAAGAACCAACATCCTCAGATGCATCCATTTGGACATTCCATTCTAGATATTCCTATCCCATATTTCAAGGGCTTATGTTTTTCCAACCATGGCCCTTGTCTTTGCATAAGAAAACTGCTTTGGCTGAGCATTCTGTCATTTCTGGAGCTCTGCAGTTCTAACAATTAGATCATCAGACTGCTGCTTATCCATGTTGGCTTTTCCACTGTCAGAGATAAGGACCTCATTTAAAGCTATAAAAGAGACCCCCTAGATTTTATATTTACCTATTAATGCTTGTTAATGGCCTTCAGTCTTCATTATCCCTCTGCAGTTATTAGTGCAACATACCCAACTCTGATCTATTTTAAAAGAGTTTTCTATAGGTCATCACCTTTCTTTAGCATTGAAGCCTTCTCCCAGGGTTAATCTGTGCCCCACCTACCAACATGGATGGCATCCTTTTAGTCTGCCAGTTAATGAGTGAGCCAGTTCCTAATCCCCGTTTTACTCCTTACTACCTAAACCACAGTCTCAGAGAAGCAGATAACAAGAGGGAATTAGGCATGCAATAAATGCGTTAGGGAAACTCCGTGAGGGAAAGAGCAGGGGAGAAGGTGAGAGATTTAGACTACAATGGACATCTGACGTTTGTGAAATAGAGCAGGAAGAAAGGGAAGCTGAGTGAAAGAGCGTTAGATTGCAGTGCAGTTCTAAGAAGGTTTGACAAGGCCACTGATGAACACCTGAGCCGATCACCCACCAGGGGAGTTCTGCATCTGCCACTATCAGGCCTGTCTCACTATCACTGCCATGCTGTCACTGACTGAGAACAGCTCTTGAAAATGTGGCTTCAGTGGGAACACAGTGATGGATTTCAAAGTGCAGTGGCTGGGGCCACTGATTAATTATGCTCTCTGTAGTAGGAGATCAGAGGGGCACATTTTAATGGTTGGCACAATAGATTTGTCTTGCTTGAAGGTTTGGTAGAACTGAGCTGTAAAACCACGTAAATCTGGTAAGCTTTTTAAGTTTGTTTTTGTATGGTTTGATTTTTTGTGGGTAGATGTTTCAATTTCTGGTTAAATTGCACTAATATTTGTGTCTTCTCAAGTTCTCTATTTTTTTCTGATAGTTGACAATTTAGGAAATTGTTCAATTATTTTTCAAAGTTTTTGGAATATATTTTCCAATATTAATATTCTAAAATTTCTTCTATATTAGAATTATGCCTCCCTTTTCATTGTGAATTTTGCCAGTTTTCCCATTTCATTTTTTTCTTAATAAGCCATTCAAGAGCTTTGACATTGTTAGGAGTCCTTTTGAAAACCAGATTTCATGGCTCCTCACCACTGTTTTATTGTTTCCTAATCCATTATTTTCTTCCTTTATTTCTTCTGCTTTTTTGGAGTTACTCTATTACGGTTCTAACAAATGCATTGGGGGCTACCTATATTTTTTAAAAAATATTCTGCTTCAGCTGCAGTCCATGGATTTTACTACATAGCATATTTATTATCCAACATTTCAAAATATTTTGATTTCTATTATGATTTCCACATGAATTATTTAGAAGTCTATTTTTGAATTCCCAAATGTGGGATTTTTTTCAATGTTTCATTTTTAATGATTTCTCTTTAGTCAGTGGAAGATCTTTATGATACTTAAGTATTTGTTGAATTTTTTTCTGTTGTCAAATGTATGATCAGTATTTGTAAATGTTCCACCTTCTTGATAAGAATGGGTTTTCTCTGATCATTGGATTCAGGATTTTATAGATGCCTATTAGATAAAACTTGTTACTTTTTCCTATAATTTCCTTTTTTCCATGTTGTGTCTACTTACTGACATTTATTAATGTGCCATTCTATGATTTGTGCATTTTTCAAGTTTGCCTTAATATTTTTCCATTATTATGGTTTTATGTACAAGCAAGTTAGAAGCATAAAATCTTTCTCATGAGCTCTTGTATTTTTTTCCTTCAACTTTTTTATTGTAGTAAAATACACGTAACAAAATTTGCCATCTTAACCATTTTTAAGTGAACATTTCAATGGTACATTAAATACATTCATATTATTGTGCAGCTATCACTGCTGTCCATTGCCAGAACTCTTTATCTTGCAAAACTCCATACCCATTAAATAGTAACTCCCCATCTTTCCTCCCCAACCCCCTGACAACCACCATTCTGTTTTCTGTCTTCATGATTTTTGACCTATCTAGGTATCTTATATAAGTGGTATCATATATATGTCAGAATGTCATTTCTTTTCAAGACTGAATAACATTCTATTGTATGTGTATGCCATATTTTCTTTGTCCATTCATCTCTCAATGGACATTTGAATTGCCTCAATGTTTTACCTATTGTAATGCTTTATGAACGTGAATGTACAAATATCCCATTCAAGATCTCACTTTCAATTTCTATATACCCAAAAGTGGAATTGCTCAGTCATATGGTAATTCTATTTTTAATTTTTTGAAGAATGTCCGTACTGTTTCCACAGCAGTTGTAATATTTTACATTATCACCAACAGTATACAAGTATTCCAAGTTTTCTAGATCCTCACCAATGCCTGTAATTTTCTGTTTTGTGATAGTAGCCATCCTAATGGGTATGAGGTGATATCTTATTGTGGTTCTACTTTGCATTTCTCTAATGATTAGTGATGTTTAACATGTTTTTCATGTGCCTATTTGCCATTTGTGTATCTTTATAGAAATGTCTATTCAAGTCCTTTGCCCATTTTTGGATCAGGTTTGGGTTTTTTTGTTGGTGAGTTGTAGGAGCTCTCTTCATATCTAGGATATTAATCCCTGTTAGTTAATCAGATATCTGTTTTTCAGTTATTTTCTCCCACTTCGTTTGTTGCTTTCTCACTCTATTGATAATGTCCTTTGATGAATAAGTTTTCATTTTCATGAAGTCAAATTTGGCTATTTTTTCTTTTGTTGGCTGTGTCTTTGGTGTCAAATCATTGCCAAATCCAATGTCTTGAAGCTTTTAACCTATATTTTCTTCTAAGAGTTTTAGTGTTTTAGCTTCATTGTTTAAGTCATTGATCCATGTTGAGTTAATTTTTGAGTATGGTGTTAGGTAAGCGTCCTCTATGTTTTTGCGTTTGGATATCCAGTTTTCCCATTACCATTTGTTGAAAAGACTGTCCTTCCCCAAAGAATGATCTTATCAGCTTTAACGAAAATCATTTGATCGTATATGTAAGGCTTATTTTGAGGCTTTTTATTCTATACCATTAATCTGTATGTCTATCTTTATGCCAATACTATAATACTATACTGTTTTGACTACTGTAGCTCTGTAGTAAGTTTTGAAATCAGGTGGTGTGAGTCCTCCAATATTGTTCTTCATTTTCAATATATTTTTTTTTTTTGCCTATTTGGGGTCTCTTGAGGTTCTATATCAATTCTACGAAGAATTTTTCTATTTCTGAAAAAAATGGTAGGATTTTGATAGGGGTTACAATATATTTGTAGATTGCTTTGGATATTATTGACATCCTAACAGCTATGTCTTCCAATCCATGAACATGAGATATCTTTCCATTTGTCTCCTTTAATTTCTTTCAGCAATGTTTTGTAGCTTTTATTGTTCAAGTCTTTCACCACCTTGGTTGAGTTAATTACCAAGTATTTTATTAGTTTTCATGCCTTCATAAATGGCGTTGTTTACTTAATTTTCCTTTCAGATTATTTATTGTTAGTGTATAGAAGTGCAACTGCTTTTTTCTTGTTGACCTCTGTATCCTGCTCCTTTTCTGAGTTGATTAGTTTTAACTTTTTTGTGTGTAGAATTTTTAGGGTTTTCTGCATATAATATCATATTATGATCTGCAAACAAATATAATTTTATTTCTCCCTTTCTGATTTGTATACATTTTATTTTATTTTTTTCCTAATTGGTGTATCCAGGATTTCTACCACTATGTTGAATAATAGTGGCAAAGCAAACATCCTTGTCTTGACCCTGATTTTAGAGGAAAAGCTTTCAGTCTCTCATCATTGAGTTTGATGTTAACTGTGGGTTTTTCTGTATGGCTTTGTTTTGTGAGGTGGTTTCCTTTTATTCCTAGTTCGTTGAGTTTTTAACCTGAAAGGATGTGGAAGTCTGTAAGTTTGCTTTTCCTGCATCAATTGAGTTTATGATGTTGCTGTTTTCCTTTTTTTGGTTAATGTGGTATATTGATTGATTTGCATATGTTGGTCCATCCTTGCATTCCAGGAGTAAGTCCCAGTTGGTGATTTTGTGTAATCCTTTTAATAAAAATTTAGTTTCCTTTTTGAAAATCATTGTTCATAAGAGATATTGGTCAGTTGTTTTCATTTCTTGTAGTGTCTTTGTTTGACTTTGGTATCAGGGTAATGTTGGCCTCATGGAATGAGTTAGGAATTGTTTCTTCTTCAATTTTTGGAAAAGTTTGAGAAGAACTTTTGTTAGTTCTTCTTTAAATGTTTGGTAGAATTCACCACTGAAGCCATCAAGTCCCTGAATTTTCATTGTCAGCAGATTTTTGATTATTGATTCAATCTCCTTTCTAGTTATAAATCTAATCTGTTTTTCTATTTTGTCACAATTCGGTCTTAGTGTGTTTTGTATTTCTATGAATTTGTACATTTCATCAAGGTTGTACAATTTGTTGGTGTACAGTTGTTCATTGTATACTCTTATAATTCTTTTTATTATTATACATTCACTAGTAGTATCCCCACTTTCATTTTTATTTTTAGTAAATTGAGTCTTCTCTTTATTCATAGGCATTCTAGCTACCGTTTTGTCAATTTTATTGATCTGTTTGGTTTTGTTGGTTTTCTCTATTGTTTAAATATTTTCTGCTTCATTTATCTCTTATAATTTTATTATTTCCTTCCTTCTGCTTGTTTCGGGTTTAGTTTTTTTTTCTAGTTCCTTAAGTTTAAGGTTAGGTTGATTATTTGAGAACTTTTCTTGCTCTTCTTAATGTATTTTTAGCTATAAATTTTTTCCTTAGTACATCTTTCATAGCATTTCATAAGTCTTGTTATGTTGTATTTTCATTTTCCTTTGTTTCTAAGTATTTTCTAATTTCCCTTGTAATTTCTTATTTGAGCCAATGGTCTTTTAAGAATATGTTATTTAATTTCCACAGAATTGTGAATTTTCCACTTTTCCTTCTGTTACTGATTTCTAACATTTTCCTGTTGTAATTTGTGATCTAAAATATGGTCTATCCTAGAAAATGTCTTATGTGCACTTGAGAATGTATAGTCTGTTTTGGGGTAGAGAATTCTAATTATTTCTGTTGTATCTAATTGTTTTATTGTATTGTTCACATCCTTTATTTCCTTACATCTGTCTAGTATTTCTATCCATTATTAATAGTGGGGTTGAATCGTTATTTTAGTCATTTTGAATTCTCTTTGTCCCTGTTGGTACTTTTTGTCTTAATGTATATTTTGTTTTATATGAACTTAGAGTATCATTTTGTTAGAATTTCCCTTGTACATCTTTTTCATTTATTTACTCTCAACATATATTTCTTGTCATATATTGTCTTGTAAATATGTTTCCATATACCACAAATATCTGGACATTGTTTATTTTGTTTTAATAATCTGAGAATCTCTGACTTTTAAGTGGCAGGTTTAGTAAATTTCCATTTACTTTGATTATTGATATATTTAAAAATATTCCTCAATCTTTTTCTACTTTTTAAAATCTTTCTCAAGTTATCTTTTTTATTTTCCCCTGCTTTCTATTAAATTGAATGCATTTCTAATGTTCTTTAATTTTTTTTCATTTTAGCAGTTTAGGAGGTACACATTTTATGTTTTTTCTGTAATGATTACCCTTTGATTTTAAAATGCATATTTTTTCTAACTAAGTGTCTTATAGGAACACTAGAAAATTTGAAACTTTCAGTTTTACATTCCACTCCTTTTTAACTCTGTTTCTAATTTCTAATTTTATTTCATTTTTTAAACAGCTTTATTGAATTATAATGCACATAAAGTACAGTTCACCCATTTAAAGTGCATAATTCAGTGGCTCTGCAACCATAGTCACAATCAATCTTAGAATTCTATTTCATCACTTCAGAAAGAAACTGTGTACCCATTAACACACTTCCCATGCCTCTCCCACATCCCCAATTCTAGACAATCAGTAATCTATAGATTTTTTTTATAGATTTGCCTGTTTTGAACATTTCATATAAATGGAATCATATGATATGTGTTCATTTGTAACTGGCATTTTTACTTAGCATAATATTTATAAGGTAATCCATGATGTAGTATGTATCAGTATTGCATTTCTTTTTATTGCTGAATAACATTCCATTGGATATAACACACATTTTATTTCTCCCTTCATCAATTGATAGGAATTTTTCCCCCTTTTAGCTCTTGTGAATTTTGCCATTATGAAGTCTGAGTGCAAGTTTTTGTGTGGGTATTTGTCTTTATTTCTCTTGAGTATACCTAGGAATGGCATTGTTGGGCCAAATGGTAACACTAGATTTAGCATTTTGAGAAATTGGCAAACTATTTTCCAAAGGAGATTTATCATTTTAAATTCTCAGGAATCAAGAATCTATGAGGCTTCCAATTTCTCCATATTCTAACACTTATTATGTCTTTTTTACTGTGACTTTCTTAGTGGGTGCAAAGTGACACGGGAAGTGACGATCTTTTGGCAGATCTGAAAAAGAAAGGTATATTAGGTAGAGAAATCTAAGGCATAGAAAAACAAATGTAAAAGTAGGAATGAAACAGTAGAAAAACAAGAACAATAAAAGATGACAATGTGAGTGATCATGTTAGTGGAAATGTTAATGGACTGGTAACACAGTAATCAAGGTTTAGGGGAAAGAGACTTAATCATGCTGTATATGAAGATTCTTCAAAAGATAAAACGTTTTAAATCCTATAGGGAAAGAAGTAAACCTAAATCATCCGTCATAGAATGCCTATATCAATGTGGCATAACCCAGAAGGAGTATTTGGTATAAAGGTTTTTTTCTTTAAAAGTTGATGTAAAGACAAAACACTGAGAAGGATGAAAGATAAACAGAAATCCTCCTTTTCAGAAATGAGATGATGATAATGGATATGTTAATGGAATGGGGCCTGAAGATAGGGATTTTGCTAATTAGAAACCATAAATTATATCTTATTATATTGGAAGTTTACTTAGACATTTCCTCCATGGCTTTGCTATAAAAGAAAACTGATATTTAGGTCCCAACTGCTCTTTTAAGTCAGTATCAAATGTGTCTTGAATAACATGATTATTGTTTATTGCAGCTTAGTTAAACAAGTGCTCCACATCTCATTTTCAGTGCTAAGGTTTGGTACTCCAGAGGCTGAGTACCAAATTCTCTAAGACTTATTTCAGTGGGGATGTATTTTCACCAAAATATTGCTTAACGCCTCAAAATTAATGTGCCCTAACTTAAATTTGCTGTCTTAGCAGCCTCTTTTTTCCGGTATTCTCTAGGTCAGTTATGGGTACCACTGTTTACCTAACTTCAATACTTGGGAATGTACTAAAGACACTATTCTTTCCTTAATCTCCTACATAAACGCTGATCCTTTTTCCTTGTATCAGTCTGTTGTATTTAAAACAGCCAAAGTGATTTTTTAAAGTAAATTGTATTAGGTGAACTTACTGTTTAAAAGCTTCCTTTCACAATTGCAGTATAATGTAAACTATGACTTTCAGTTCCTATGTAACTAGGCCTAATTATCTGCCTCATCTCATTATTTTCTGCACATTTACTATATTGCAGTCATTTTTACTTTGGAAGCATCTGTGTTTTTTTTTCTTATCTGGATTTTTTGTTTTTTATTCCTTTTACCCTCATAGGGCTTCCTTTGCAGTCAGGCTCTCTCCCCACCTATTAATCCTGGCAACCACTGATCTGTTCCCTGACCTGATAGTTTTGCCTTTTCTAGAATGTTATGTACATGACATCCTAGAGTATGTAATTTTGAGACTGGCTTCTTTCCTGTAGCATACTGCATTTGTGGTTTATCTAAGTTGATTTTTTCTATCGGTAGTCCATTTCATTTTATTGCTAAATAGTGTTGCATTGTATGAATATGCCACAGTTTGTTTATCCATTCACCCATTGGGAGATATGATTTGTAACCACTATTTTGCAATCATGAATATGGTACCATGAATAACATGCATACTTGTATAGGTTTTGTGCAAACATAAGTTTTCATTTCTTTATGATAAATACATGGAAGTAGGATTGCTTTATCGTATGGCACTTATATTTTATATAACTGCCACTATTTTTCAGAGTTGACTATATCATTTCTCATCACCACCAAAAAAGCATGAGGGTTTCAGTGGTTCCACATCCTCCATGCTTGGTTTTGTCAGTGTTTTTCATTTTAGCCATTCAGTAGGTATGTGCTAGTATCTTACCATGACTTTAATTTGCATTTCTTTGGTGGCCAGTGACACTGAGTATCTTCTCATGTGCTTATTAGCTATACTTTCATCTTTGGTGAAGTATCTTTGCAAATTTGTTGCCCATTTTTTATTGTTTATTTGCTTATTGTTGAGTTTTTAATGTTCTGGATGTAAGTCTTCTGGCAGATACACGATTTGAAATAATTTTCTCTCAGTCTTTAGCTTGTATTTAAAAAAAAAAAAGTTTGATGAGGTAACAGTTCCTCCCCTGGTGTGTAATTTACTTTCTTTTAATGTATTGTTTTTTCTAAGTTATGGTTTTGGTGTCATATCTAAGGACTTTTTACCTAACTCAAGGTCACAGTGATTTACTTTCAGTAGTTTTATAGTTTTACATGATACATTTAGGACTAAGGTCCGTTTCGGTTAATTTTTGTTTATAATATAGATCAACAAGGTTCACTGTTTTGCATATGGAAGTCCAATTGTAATAGCACAATTTGTTGAAAAGACTGGTCTTTCTCCTTTAAAATGCCTTTGCAACTCTGTCACAAATCAATTCACCTAGGGCTTCCAGTTCAAGATAACACTGTGGAGACAAACAATTCTTTATCTCCCACTGACCTCAAATCTAAAACCTGGATAAAATGCCTGGGCAGATAATGCTAATTCTGAAAAAACAGCACCAGAATTCAAAGCATCACTGAACCTCTTTTTTGTCCTCTAGTATCTCCTTACTTAAAATTCCGTCAATCTGAAAACTGAAAGTTAACACTGTGGTCTCGACAGGAAACACCCTGGAAAAATCCTCTACCTCTGACTTGTGGTGTGGAAAAGGAAACTCAAAGCTCAGAGAGAGTAGGGGAGAATGCCTCATTTTTTTTTTCTCTCTTTCCTTAATTCACTTACCCCTAATCCCAAGCAGTCCTGTGGCAGCAACATGAGCTGGAGCAAAAATGTCTGGGGATGGGAAGCTGCAAGACAAGAACCTCCAAGGAAGGGGAATCTTCCTCCGTGTAGGGTGGGGCAACTGTTGCAGGAGGACCAAGACTAACAGCCCTGCGTTTCCCTCTTCTGTGCCTTCTCAGTACAGAATGTGGTACAATCATGGAAATGGGAGCCCAGGGAACCAGAAAGGATATGGGAAATAACAGAGAAACGTCTTCCCATGAAGTTGCTGATGAAGTTCTGTGAACACCCTTGGGCTGCACGTGTGAGGATCAAATCCTAATTAGCATACCAAAGAATTTAAGAACTGAGCTGATGGTTAGCACTTTGCCCAGGTGGCAGACTAAACCTGCAGGACACTCTTAAATGCACTGGTAAAGCTTTGGTACATTGTAGCCACAGCCTATAAATGGCTGAAACAAAATATCTCTATAGAGAATAGTAACCTTCTCTATAGGATACAAGCAAGACCTCAATCCCTGTGCATAGCTGATACAGCACAAGAGAGCTCTGGAGGAAAGGGAACAGTAGAGGGATGTGATGGAAGTGGACCATTCTTAAATCAAGACTGTCAATGTTTATTGCCTGGAGAAAAACTTTTATCAGGTGTTGGTTCTATCAACCACCATATGGGAGAAAAGTAGTATTTGAGTCAAGAGTCTTACTCATGCCAGGGTTCCTGTTTGTGGAGTCGAAAAATGAACTTCGCAAACATTCCAGGTAGGAGAGCCAGGGAGAGGCTTTTATTTAGAGATAAAATGAGAAGACAGAGCTCCTGACTCACGCCAGGAGGGCACAAGAGAGCCCGGGGTGGTGCTTTCTCTAGGGGATTTATAGGTAGTTGAGAGACAAAGGGCTAGGGGTGCAGACCTGCCAGATGGTCCCAAAATGTTATTTTTGAAGAGATACTAAGTTTCTTATCAGTGGGTTATTCTTCAAAGTTAGGTTAACACAAGAAATTTACTGCTTTGATTCTTTTCCAGGATATCAGCTTCTGTCTGGAAGCATATTAATCAAGACTGTCTGCCTTGCCTTCAATGTGGGCTGAGCCACTGTCCGTTTGATTAAAATGCAATCTTAGCTTTAAGATAGAATTTTTCCTGAATAAGCTGGGCCTCTGAGCAGGTGCTAAAGTAAATCTTACAATGGTATGTTCTAACTGATACAGTGAAAATATAGGCTATGCTGAGATACTTTTCTTTATCTGGGGAGTATTCAAACTTTAGGTCAAGTTGCTCTTTGCTTTTTAGTTTTAACTAATCTCACTGAAGAATGCTTATGTTCCTAGTTTGATATTTTTACTTTAGAGAATTAATGTGACTTTGGCTTTGCTTAATTGTTTAACATGGAGTTTTGGTAGGGGTCTTTGTTTCCAGAGGCCTTCATCCCACTCTAAGCCCATGGTCCCTGTTTCATTACCTTATTGAAACTCAACATAAAAATAAATTTTAAGAGGAAAGGAAAAACAGTGAAGTATCTAGAAGATAATATAGAAATTCTTTATAACCATAGGATGGGGAAAATTTCTTAAACAGAATATGCAAAGCTCTACAATAAAATTAGACCTCAGTGATGTTGCAGGTCGAGTTTGTCCTCCTTGGTTCTCGTGCCACCGAAACAAGGAATTGAAAAGCTGAGACACAATAGTGAAGCAGAGTAAAAGTTTTATTTGAATACACTCTGGGGCTAGGGAGGTAAAGGTAATTTTATTTTAATGAGATTAGGATGAGGGGTGGTTTGGGCAATTCTTTTGTTCGATTGCTCTTGCATTGTGATTCCTTGCCTTCCAATAGGCAAGGAAGATATCTCCCTGAAAAACTGTTGTTGTCTTCAAGTGGGACCCCCTGTCTGGCTTTTTTTTTCCTTGAACCTTACCTTACTCTTCCCCAGCTGCTCATATCTTTCTACTTAACGGTAAAACTAACAAATTTTTGTCATCAGGCATCATTAACATTATGAAAAGTCAAGTCACAGAGTGGTATAAAATATTTACAACCTATATATTATATATTACATTATATTTACAATATATAAATCAATAAAAAGCAGTCTGAAAACTCAAATGCTTCCCCCTCAAATGGCAAGAGACTTGAGCAAGCACTTCACAGAAAAGAATATCTGAGTGGTTAACAAAATAGAAAGATGTTCTCAACTTTTATCAGGGAATGCAAATTAAAAATCACACTGTAACACTACTCACTATCTACCCACCACAGTGGCTAAAAAAGAAAAGATAGGTAATTCCAAATGTTGGAGAGAATGAGGAACTCGAAGCACAGGTAGTCTAGAAGTTGATGCAACTATGAAAATAATTTGGTATTATATTCTAAAGTTGAATTTACACATGCTATTGGAGCTAACAATTCCATTCTTTCAAAAGTCATGCAAAACATATTTATAGCAGCATGTTTTAAATAGATGAAACCCTGGATAACCCAAATACCAAAAATAGTAGAATAGAAACTAGCCATGTAATGGAGAAATATGAGGCAATGAAAAATCTAATCCTAAAAGAACAATATGATACTCACAAACATAGTTTTGAACAACAAAGCTACAAACACAAGAATACATATATGGTGTGATTTTATGTGTATAAAAATCAGAAATAGGCAGAACCAAACTATGCTGTTAAAATATCAGTATGGTAATAGTTACTTTTGAGGAGGAGGGAATGAGTAAAGTACTGTTTTTTGGGGGGGGGATGGTGAGTATATTATGGGTATGTTATCTTTGTAATGATTCATTGAACTGTATACTTATGATTTCTCTATGTGTGTCATGGTTTAAGAAAGTTTTTCAAAAGGAACATTTATACTTCTAAAATATTAGGGGAATTATATCATTAAAATTTTTATCATAACTACATGGTTTCAAAAGGTATGCTTTAAATTTAAAAATTGAGTGTAGAAAGGAATACTATATATATTGACCTTATTTATTTTTGTTGTAGGTTAGAAAACTAAGATATTATCTGGGTGGGTTATTTGTAACAGGAGTTAACCAGGAAGATCTTCTTTACTAAATGCTGTTTGTCTTTTCACTACCTTGCCAGGGAGACTTGAGAGCCCTCTATTTTCTGAAAATATTTCAAAAGAGGATGGCAGAGTTATCACAGGTGCTTTGTAGATTTGTAAATCTCTCAGTTGTTTTTGAAAGGTTCATTTGGGTATTTTTCATTGAATTTTACAAAAATGATATCTCAAGTGGATATTATGGTTTCTTTCCCAGCCATCATTTAACTCCTCTATGTGGCTATGCAGCAATGTTTTGATTAGGTAGGATTGATCCCTTACCACTTTCAAGGGTGGGCTAAAGCCATTTCATGCATAGCTTTTATTAGCCAAATGATTGGTAAAGAATGGGCATGTGAATTGGTATGTAATATAAATCCTGGAACTGCTTCTTCCATTTTTGTTCCTAAGAGGGAAAAAAGTCTGAGAATAAGAGTGAGGTATAATGGAGTATATAGTCCAGAGAATCAAACAGAAATGTTCAGGGCCCTGATCAGACCAAATCAGGAAGTTATTCTTCCTTTTGACTTTGGGGAGTGACAGTCTGCTCAGGTTGCTGTAACAAAATACCATAGACTGAGTGGCTTTAATAACAGAAAAAACTTTAGGAGGCTGGGATGTGCAAGATCCGAGTGCCCGCATGGTTGGGTTTCTGGTGAGAGCTGTCTTCTTGGCTTGCAGATGGCTGCCTTCATGTGTTTGCATGGCCCTTTCTTGATGCACATGAGATGCATCCTCTCTGATGTCTCTTCTTGTAAGGGCACCCATTCTGCTGGCTCAGAGCTCCAACCTTATGACCTCATTTAACCTTAATTATACTCCAAGTCTCTATCTCCAAGTACAATTATACTTTGGGGTTTCAACATAGGAATTTTGATGAGCTACAGTTCATCCACAGTATTCTTTTTTTTTTAAATTAAGGTATCATTGATATACAGTCTTATGCTCAGTTTTCACATGAGCAACATTGTGGTTACTACATTCACCCATATTAATATATCAAGTCCCCCCACGCACACCCCATTGCAGTCACTGTTCATCAGCCTACTAAGATGCTATAGAGTCATTACTTGTCTTCTCTGTGCTATATTGCCTACCCTGTGCCCCCCCTATATTATGTGTGATAATCATAATATGCCTTAATCCCCTTATCCCTCACTTCCCACTCACTGTACCTAACCCCTTTCCCTTTGATAACCACTAGTCCATTCTTGGGTTCTGTGAGTCTGCTGCTGTTTTGTTCTTTCAGTTTTTGCTTTGTTGTTATTCTCCACAGATGAGTGAAATCATTGGTCCTTGTCTTTCTCCATCTGGTTTATTTCACTGAGCATAATACCCTCTAGCTCCATCCATGTTGTTGCAAGTGGTAGGATTTGTTTTCTTCTTATGGCTGGGTAATATTCCATTGTGTATATGTACCACAGTTTCTTTGTCCATCCATCTACTGATGGACACTTAGGTTGCTTCCATGTCTTGGCTATTATAATAGTGCTACAATAAACATAGGGATGCGTGTATCTTTTTGAATCAGGGAATCTTGTTTTCTTCAGGTAAATTCCTAGGAGTGGAATTCCTGAGTCAAATGGTAATTCTATTTTTAGTTTTTTGAGAAACCTCTATATTGCTTTCCACAATGGTTGAACTAATTTACATTCCCACCAACAGTGTAGGAGGGTTCCCCTTTCTCTGCATCCTTGTCAGCATTTGTTGTTCCTTGTCTTTTGGATATTGGCCCTCCTATCTGGTGTGAGCTGATATCTCATTGTGGTTTTAATTTGCATTTTCCTGATAATTAGTGATGTGGAACATCTTTTCATGTGTCTGTTGGCCATCTGAATTTCGTCTTTGGAGAAGTGCCTGTTTAGATCCTCTGCCTGTTTTTTAATCTGGTTATTTGCTTTTAGTATGTTTAGGTATGTGAGTTCTTTATATATTTTGGATATTAACCCCTTATCAGGTATGTCATTTATGAATATGTTCTTCCTACTATAGTATGCCGTTTTGTTCTACTGATGGTCTCCTTTGCTGTACAGAAGCTTTTTACTTTGATGTAGTTCCACTTGTTCATTTTTGCTTTTGTTTCCCTTGATCGAGGAGATATGTTCCTGAAAAAGTTGCTCATCTTTATATTCAAGAGAGTTTTACCTATGTTTTCTTCAATGAGTTTTATGGTTTCATGACTTACATTCAGGTCTTTGATCCATTTTTAGTTTACTTTTGTGTATGGGGTTAGACAGTAATCCTGTGTCATTCTCTTACATGTAGCTGCCAGTTTTGCCAACACCAGCTGTTGAAGAGGCTGTCCTTTCTCCATTTTATGTCCATGGCTCCTTTATCATATATTAATTGACCATATATGTGTGGGTTTATATCTGGGCTCTCCATTCTATTCCATTGATCTATGGCTCTGTTCTTGTGCCAGTACCAAATTATCTTGATTACTGTGGCTTTGTAGTAGAGCTTGAAGTTGTGGAGTGTTATCCCCCTCCCCAATTTATTCTTCCTTCTAAGGATTTTTTTGGCTATTGGGAGTCTTTTGTGGTTCCATATGAATATTAGAACTATTTGTTCTAGTTCACTGAAGAATGCTGTTGGTATTTTGATAAGGATTACACTGAATAGTGGCCATTTGACAATATTAATTCTTCCTACCCACGAGCATGGGATGTATTTCCTTTATTGGTGTCTTTTTTGATTTCTCTCAAGAGTGTCTTACAATGTTCAGGGTATAGGTCTTTCACTTCCTTGGTTAGGTTTATTCCTAGGTATTTTATTCTTTTTGATGCAATTGTGAATGTAATTGTTTTCCTGATTTCTCTTTCTGCTAGTTCATCATTAGTATATACGAGTGCAACAGATTTCTGTGTATTAATTTTGTATTCTGCAAGTTTGCTGAATTCACTTATTAGTTCTAGTAGTTTTGGAGTGGATTCTTTAGGGTTTTTTATGTACAGTATTATGTCATCTGCAAACAGTGACAGTTTAACTTTTTCCTTGCTGATCTGGATGCCTTTTATTTCTTGGTGTTGTCTGGTTGCCATGGCTAGGACCTCCAGTACAATGTTGAATAAAAGTGGAGAGAGAGGGCATCTTTGTCTTGTTCCCTGTCTTAGAGGAATAGCTTTCAGCTTTTCACTGTTAAGGGTGATGTTGGCTGTGGGTTTGTTATATACGGCCTTTATTACATTGAAGTACTTGCCCTCTATACCCATTTTTTTGAGAGTTTTTATCACAAATGGATGTTGAGTTTTGTCAAATGCTTTTTCTGCATCTATGGAGATTATCATGTGATTTTTGTCTTTCTTTTTGTTGATGTAGTGGATGATGTTGCTGGATATTGGAATATTGAACCATCCTTGCATCCCTGAAATAAATCCCACTTAATCATGATGTATGATCTTTTTGATGTATTTTTGAATTCTGTTTGCTAATATTTGGTTGAGTATTTTTACTTCTTTGTTCATTGTGGATATGGTTTGTAATTTTCTTTTTTTGTGGTGTCTTTGCCCGGTTTTGGTGTTAGAGTGATGCTGGCTTCATAGAATGAGTTTGGAAGTATTCCCTCCTCTTCAACTTTTTGGAAAACTTTAAGGAGGATAGGTATTAAGTCTTCTCTAAATGTCTGGTAAAATTCAGTGGTGAATCCATTTGGTCTGGGAATTTTGTTCTTGGGTAGTTTTTTGATTACCACGTCAGTTTCATTGTTGGTAATTGGTTTGTTCAGATTTTCTGTTTTTCCTGGGTCAGCCTTGGAAGGTTGTATTTTTCTAGAAAGTTGTCCATTTCTTCTAGATTATCCAATTTGTTAGCATATTCATCCATAGCATTCTGCCTTTGTTCCCTCAAAACCATGTCTTTTTTGCATGCAAAATACATATATTCTATCTCAACAATCCCAAAAGTCTTAACACATTCCAGCACCAACTTAAACATATGAAGTCTGAAGTCTCATCTAAATATCATCATCTAAACCCAATGTAGGTGAGACTCAAGGTATAATTCATCCAGAGGCAAAATTCCTCACTACCCATCTAGATTACTCTCTATTCCTCTCTGGATCAGACAACTTATATGATTCCAAAATACTATGGTGGGACAGTCATAATGATATATATTACAATTTCAAAAGGAAGAAATTTGAAAAACAATGGGAGACATGGCCCTAGCAAGGCAAATTCCATCAGATCTTAAAGACTCGAGAATAATTCTCTTAGGTTCAGGGTGGCCATGCTACTCCACAGCTCTATGGAGATGGCTCAGTTCTACTTTTAGCTTTGTGAGGTGGTCCAGACCCTGCAGCCAGTGCCAAAGCCTTGACACTATGAGACCTCCCAAAACAGGCCCCACTCGTTGAAACTGAGGCAGGAGAGGACAGCCTTGCTCCCTGGGCCTGTATTGAGAGTGGGAGCCTTGATTTCTGATTCAATTTTAGGGGACATTCTTCCCTTTTTAAAAAAATTTTTTTATTGAGGTATTATTGATATACACTCTTATGAAGGTTTCACATGAAAAAACAATGTGGTGACTACTTTTACCCATATTATCAAGTCCACACACATACCCCAATGCATTCACTGTCCATCAGTGTAGTAAGATGCCACAGATTCACTGTTTGCCTTCTTTGTGTTACAGTGTTTTCCCTGTGACCCCACCACACCATGTGTATTAAACATAATAACACACAATCCCCTTCTCCCTCCATCCCCACCCGCCTTCCCACACCACTCCCCTTTGTTAACCACTAGTCCCTTCTTGGAGTCTGTGAATCTGCTATATTGTTCCTTCAATTTTGCTGCATTGTTAAACACCACAAATGAGGGAAATCATTTGGCACTTGTCTTTCTCCACCTGGCTTATTTCACTGAGCATAATATCCTCCAGCTCCATCCATGTTGGTACAATTAGTAGGATTTGTTCTTTCTTATGGCTGAATAGTGTTCCATTGTGTATGTATACGACATCTTCTTTATCCATTCGTCTACTGATGGACACTTAGGTTGCTTCCATTTCTTGGCTATTGTAAATAGTGCTTTGATAAATATAGGGGTGCATATGTCTTTTTGAATATGAGAAGTTGTATTCTTTTGGTAAATTACAAGGAGTGGGATTCCCAGGTCAAATGGTATTTCTATTTTTAGTTATTTGAGGAGCCTCCATATTGCTTTCCACAATGGTTGATCTAGCTTACATTCCCACCAGCAGTGTAGGAGGGTTCCCCTTTCTCCACATCATCACCAGCATTTGTTGTTCTTAGTCTTTTCGATGCTGACCATCCTTACTTGTGTGAGGTGATATCTCATTGTGATTTTAATTTGCATTTCTCTGATATGGAGCATCTTTTCATGTGTCTGTTGGCCATCTGAATTTCTTATTTGGAGAATTGTCTCTTCATATCCTCTGCCCATTTTTTAATTGGGTTATTTGCTTTTTGGGTGTTGAGGCATGTGCGTTCTTTATATATTTTAGATGTTAACCCCTTGTCAGATATGTATATACAAATATGTTCTCCCATAATGTAGGATGCCTTTTTGTTCTATTGATGGTGTCCTTTCCCATACAGAAGCTTTTTAGTTTGATGTAGTCCTATGTGTTCATTTTTGCTTTTGTTTCCCTTGCTCAAGGAGATTCATTTAGGAAGAAGTTGCTCATGCTTATATTCAGGAGATTTTTGCCTATGTTGTCTTCTAAGAGTTTTATGGTTTCATGACTTACACTCAGGTCTTTGATCCATTTCGAGTTTACTTTTGTGTATGGGGTTAAACAATAATCCAGTTTCATTCTCTTGCATGTAGCTGTCCAGTTTTGCCAACACGAGTTGTTGAAAAGACTGTCATTTCCCCATTGTATGTCCATGGATCCTTTATCATTTATTAATTAACCATATATGGTTGGGTTTATATCTGGGCTCTCTGGTCTGTTCCATTGTTCTATGGGTCTGTTCTTTTGCCCGTACCAAATTGTCTTGATTACTGTGGCTTTGTAGTAGAGCTTGAAGTTGGGGAGCATAATTCCCCCAGCTTTATTCTTCCTTCTCAGGACTGCTTTGGCTATTCAGGGTCTTTTGCTGTTCCATATGAATTTTAGAATGATTTACCCTAGTTCATGAAGAATGCTATGGTATTTTGATGAGAATTGCATTAAATCTGTACATTGCTTTAGACAGAATGGCCATTTTGACAATATTAATTCTTCCTATCCATGAGCATGGGATGTGTTTCCATTTATTGGTATCTTCTTTAATTTCTTTTAAGAGAGTCTTGTAGTTTTCACAATATAAGTCTTTCACTTCCTTGGTTAGGTTTATTCTTAGGTATTTTATTCTTTTGGATGCAATTGTGAATGGAACTGGTTTCCTGATTTCTCTTTCTGCTAGTTCACCATTAGTGTATAGAACTGCAACAGATTTCTGTGTATGAATTTTGTATCCCACAACTTTGCTGAATTTAGATATTAGATCGAGTAGTTTTGGAGTGGATTCCTTAGGGGTTTTTGTGTACAATATAATGTCATCTGCAAAGAGGGACAGTTTGAGTTCTTCCGTACCAATCTGGATGCCTTTAATTTCTTTGTGTTGTCTGATTGCCGTGGTCAGGACCTCTACAACTATGTTGAATAAAAGTGGGGAGAGTGGGCATCCTTGTCTTGTACCCGATCTTAAAGGAAAAGATTTCAGCTTCTCACTGTTAAGTATATTGTTTGCTGTGGTTTTGTCATATATGGCCTTATTATATTGAGGTACTTGCCCTCTATAGCCATTTTGTTGAGAGTGTTTATCATGAATGGATGTTGAATATTGTCAAATGCTTTTTCAGCATCTGTTGAGATGGTCATGTGATTTTTGTCCTTCTTTTTGTTGATGTGGTGGATGATGTTGATGGATTTTCGAATGTTGTATCATCCTTGCATCCCTGGATTAAATCCTACTTGATCATGATGTATGATCTTTTTGATGTAGTTTTGAATTCGGTGTGATAATATTTTTTTTAATAATTTATTTTGGTTCATTAATCTACAATTACATGTGCAATATTATGATTATTAAACTACCCCCTTCATCAAGTCCCCCCCACCAACCCCATTACATTCATTGTCCATCAGCATAGTGAGATGCTATAGAGTCACTAAATGTCTTCTCTGAGTTGTACAGCCCACCCTGTTCCCCCCCAACATTACATCTGCTAATCATAATGCCCCCTTTTTCCCTCTTATCCCTCCCTTCCCACCCATTTTCCCCAGTCCCTTTCCCTTTGGTAACTATTAGTCCGTTCTTGGGTTCTGTGAGTCTGCGGCTCTTTTGTTCCTTCAGTTTTTTTCTTTGTTTTTATACTCCACATATGAGTGAAATCATTTGATACTTGTCTTTTTCGGCTTGGCTTATTTCACTGAGCATAATACCCTCTAGCTCCATCCATGTTGTTGCAAATGGTAGGATTTGTTTTCTTCTTATGGCTGAATAATATTCCATTGTGTATATGTACCACATCTTCTTTATCCATTCATCTACTGATGGACACTTAGGTTGCTTCCATTTCTTGGCTATTGTAAATAGTGCTGCAACAAACATAGGGGTGCATCTGTCTTTTTCAAACTGGGCTGCTGTATTCTTAGGGTAAATTCCTAGGAGTGGAATTCCTGGGTCAAATGGTATTTCTATTTTGAGTTTTTTGAGGAACCTCCATACTGCTTTCCACAATGGTTGAACTAATTTGCAGTCCCACCAGCAGTGTAGGAGGGTTCCCTTTTCTCCACATCCTCGCCAACATTTGTTGTTGTTTGTGTTTTGGATGTTGGCCATCCTCACTGGTGTGAGGTGATATCTCATTGTGGTTTTAATCTGCATTTCTCTGATGATTAGCGATGTGGAGCATCTTTTCATGTGCCTGTTGGCCATCTGAATTTCTTCTTTAGAGAAGTGTCTATTCATGTCCTCTGCCCATTTCTTAATTGGATTATTTGCTCTTTGTTTCTTGAGGTGCGTGAGTTCTTTATATATTTTCAATGTCAACCTGTTATCGGATACGCCATCCATGAATATATTCTCCCATACTGTAGGAAGTCTTTTTGTTCTACTGATGGTGTCCTTTGCTGTACAGAAGGTTTTAGCTTCATATAGTCCCACTTGTTTATTTTTGCTTTTGTTTCCCTTGCCCGGGGAGATATGTTCATGAAGAAGTCGCTCATGTTTATGTCCAAGAGCTTTTTGCCTATATTTTTTTCTAAGAGTTTTATGGTTTCATGACTTACATTCAGGTCTTTCATCCACCTTGAGTTTACCTTTGTGTATGGGGTTAGACAGTAGTTCAGTTTCATTCTCTTACATGTAGCTGTCCAGTTTTTTGAACACCAGCTGCTGAAGAGGCCGTCATCTCCCCAATGTATATCCAAGGCTCCCTTATCAAATATTAATTGAATGTATGTGTTTGGTTGATGTTTGGATTTTCTATTCTATTCCACTGGTCTGTGGGTCTGTTTTTGTGCCAGTACCAAATTGTCTTGATTACTGTGGCTTTGTAGTAGAGCTTGAAATCAGGGAGCATAATTCCTCGTGTTTTATTCCTCCTTTTCAGGATTGCTTTGGCTATTTGGGGTCTTTTGTGGTTCCATATGAATTTTAGAATTATTTGTTCCAGTTCATTGAAGAAAGCTGTTGGTAGTTTGATAGAGATTGCATTGAATCTGTAGATTGCTTCGGTAGTATGGCCATTTTGACAATATTTATTCTTCCTAGCCAAGAGCATGGGATGCATTTCCATTTGTTAGTGTCCTCTTTAATTTCTCTTAGGAGTGTCTTGTAGTTTTCAGAGTACAGGTGTTTCACTTCCTTCGTTAGGTTTATTCCTAGGTATTTTATTCTTTTTGATGCAATTGTGAATGGAATTGTTTTTCTGATTTCTCTTTCTGTTAGTTCATCGTTAGTGTATAGGAAAGCAACAGATTTCTGTGTGTTAATTTTGTATCCTGCAACTTTGCTGAATTCAGATATTAGTTCTAGTAGTTTTGGAGTGGAGTCTTTAGGGTTTTTATGTACAGTATCATGTCATCTGCAAATAGTGACAATTTGACTTCGTCTTTACCAGTCTGGATGCCTTGTATGTCTTTGTTTTGTCTGATTGCCATGGCTAGGACCTCCAGTACTATGTTGAATAACAGTGGAGAGAGTGGGCATCCCTGTATTGTTCCCGATCTTAGATGAAAGCTTTCAGCTTCTCGCCGTTCAGTATGATGTTAGCTGTGGGTTTGTCATATATGGCCTTTATGATGTTGAGGTACTTGCCCTCTATGCCCGTTTTGTTGAGAGTTTTAATCATGAATCGATGCTGAATTTTGTCAAATGCTTTTTCAGCATCTATGGAGATGATCATGTGGTTTTTGTTCTTCTTTTAATTGATGTGGTGGATGATGTTGATGGATTTTCGAATGTTGTACACTCCTTGCATCCCTGGGATGAATCCCACTTGATCATGGTGTATGATCCTCTTGATGTATTTTTAAATTCGGTTTGCTAATATTTTGTTTAGTATTTTTGCATCCACATTCATCAGGGATATTGGTCTGTAATTTTCTTTTTTGGTGAGGTCTTTGCCCGGTTTTGGTATTAGAGTGATGCAGGCTTCATAGAATGAGTTTGGAAGTATTCCCTCCTCTTCTATTTTTTGGAAAATTTTAAGGAGAATGGGTGTTATTTCTTCTCTATATGTCTAGTCGAATTCAGAGGTGAATCCATCTGGTCCGGGGGATTTTTTCTTGGGTAGTTTTTTGATTACTGCTTCAATTTCGTTGCTGTTGATTGGTCTGTTTAGTTTTTCTGTTTCTTGTTTGGTCTATTTTGGAAGGTTGTATTTTCCTAAAAAGTTGTCCATTTCTTCTAGGTTTTCCAGCTTGCTAGCATATAGCTTCTCATAGTATTCTCTTATAATTCTTTGTATTTCTGTGGGATCCGTCGTTATTTTTCCTTTCTCATTTCTGATTTTGTTTATGTGTGTAGATTCTCTTTTTCTCTTAATGAGTCTGGCTAGGGGTTTATCTATTTTGTTTATTTTTTCAAAGAACCAGCTCTTGGTTTCATTGATTTTTTTTATTGTTTTGTTCTTCTCAAATTTATTTTTTCTTCTCTGATCTTTATTATGCCCCTCCTTCTGGTGACTTTGGGTCTCGTTTGTTCTTCTTTTTCCAATTTCAGTAATTGTGTCTTTAGACTATTCATTTGGGAATGTTCTTCTTTCTTTAGATAGGCCTGGATTGCAATATACTTTCCTCTTAGAACTGCCTTTGCTGCGTCCCATAGAAGCTGTCGCTTTGTGTTGTTGTTGTCATTTGTCTCGATATACTCTTTGATTTCTGTTTTGATTTGGTCATTGACCCATTGATTAATTAGGAGAATGTTGTTAAGTCTCCATGAATTTGTGAGCCTTTTTGTTTTCTTTCTAAAGTTTAATTCTAGTTTAATACCTTTATGATCTGAGAAGTTAGTTGGTAGAATTTCAATATTTTTGATTTTACTTAGGTCCTTTTTGTGGCCTAGTATGTGGTCTATTCTGGAAAATGTTCCATGTGCACTTGAGAAGAATGTGTATCCTGTTGCTTTTGGGTGCAGAGTTCTGTAGATGTCTGTTAGGTCCATCTGTTCTAGTGTGTTGTTCAGTGCCTCTGTGTCTTTACTTATTTTCTGTCTTGTTGATTTGTCCTTTGGAGTGAGTGGTGTGTTGAAGTCTCTTAAAATGAATGCATTGCTGTCTATTTCCTCCTTTAATTCTGTTAGTATTTGTTTCCCAAATGCCGGCGCTCCTGTGTTGGGTGCATATATATTTAAAATGGTTATATCCTCTTGTTGGATTGACCCCTTTATCATTATGTAATGTCCTTCTTTATCTCTTGCTACTACTTTCTTCATTTTCAAGTCTATTTTGTCTGATACAAGTACTGCAACACCTGCTTTTTTCTCCTTGTTATTTGCATGAAATATCTTTTTCCATCCCTTCACTTTTAATCTGGGGATATCTTTTCGTTTAAGGTGAGTTTCTTGTAGGCAGCATATAGATGGTTCTTGCTTTTTTATCCATTCTGTTACTCTGTGTCTTTCGATTGGTGCATTCAGTCCATTTACGTTTAGGGTGAATTTCGAAAGATATATACTTATTGACATTGCTGGCTTTAGATTCGTGGTTACCAAAGGTTCTAGGGTTGCTTCTTTACTATCTGACAATCTAACTTAACTTTCTTGTTACGTTATTGTAAACACAGTGTGATGTTTCTTTATTTCTCCTCCTTCTTATTCTTCCTCCTCCATTCTTTATATACTAGGTGTTTTATTCTTTGCCTTTAGTTAGTGTTTGGATGGTCTGCTTTCTTTGCTATGATTTTATTTTCTCTGGTGACAGCTTTTTAGCCTTAGGAATGCTTCCCTCTAGAGCAGTTCTTTTAAAATGTCCTGTAGAGGTGGTTAATGGGAGGCAAATTCTCTTAGCTTTTGCTTGTCTGGAAATTGTTTAATCCCTCCGTCATATTTAAATGATAATCGTGCTGGATACAGTATTCTTGGTTCGAGGCCCTTCTGTTTCATTGTGTTAAATATATCATGCCATTCTCTTCTAGCCTGTAAGGTTTCTGTTGAGAAGTCTGATGTTAGTCTGATGGGTTTTCCTTTGAAGGTGATCTTTTTTCTTTCTCTAGCTGCCTTTAATACTCTGTCCTTATCTTTGATCTTTGCCATTTTAATTATTATGTGTCTTGGTGTTGTCTTCCTGGGGTCCCTTGTGTTAGGAGATCTGTGGGCTTCCATGGACTGTGAGACTATTTCCTTCCCCTGCATGGGGAAGTTTTCAGCAATTATTTCTTCAAAGACACTTTCTGTCCCTTTTCCTCTCTCTTCTTCCTCTGGTACTCCTATAATGCGAATATTGTTCCGTTTGGATTGTTCACACAGTTCTCTTAATATTCTTTCATTCCTGGAAATCGTTTTATCTCTCTCTGCCTCAGCTGCTCTGTATTCCTGTTCTCTGATTTCTATTGCATTAACAGTCTCTTGCATCTCGTCCAGTCTGCTGCTAAGCCTGTTGATGGCTTGTCTCATTTCTGCATTATCTTTCCTGACTTCCCTCACTTCCTCCCTTAGTTCTTGCATATTTCTCTGTAGATCCATCAGCATGGTTATGACTTTTATTCTGAATTCTTTTTCAGGAAGATGCTGCATTTCCATCCCTTCAGGTTCCTTTTCAGAGGGTGCCTGTGTCTGGACTTTTGTCTGTATCATGTTTTTCTGTCTTTTCATGTTGATAGGAGTAGTCGCTGGTAGGTGCCACGTATGTCAGCCGGGCTCTTTAAAAAAAACCACCAAAAAAACAAGCAAGCCAAAAAAAAGAAAGAAGAGAAAGAAAAGAGATAAAGAAGAAAGAAAGAAATGAAAGAAAAGGAAGGTGAAAAAGGAAAAAAAAAGCGGGGGCAGGCAAGAAATATAACAGACGAGCAAAAAAGAAAAAAAAGGGAAAGAAATAAAACAAACAAGCAAAAAAAGTAGGGGGGCAAGAAATAAAACAAACGAGGAAAAAAAGGGGGCAAGAAATAAAACAAACGAGCAAAAAAATAAAAACCCACCTGGAGTGGATTCTCTAAGCATGCTGTAGGTGTCACTGTTGCTCCACTACTCCATAGTCGCGGCCACGCCACTTTTTGGCCAGCTTGGTAACAAATGGGAGGCTATTGTTTTCTGTATAAAGTTCCAGCGTGTCTGCTCCCTTCTCTCTGTCACCAGCAATGGGGACCGAAGTTCCCCAGGACTTCCAGCCTGCAGGGCTGAGCTCGCCAGGGCGATTGTGCTCCCTCACTGGGCCCCCGCCTCTCCAAGACCGCTGCAAATGGCGCCCGCTTTTCTCTTGTCCGTGGGCGCTGGCTGCACGGTCCCGGTGAATTCCCGGCTCTAAACCTTCACCTTCTGCCTCTCCAATGACGGATGTACCGTGCGATGTGTGTCAGCTCTCCCGGCGCTCCCGGCACAGACCACTGGGGCTGGTTATTTCGCGGACCTGCTCTTCCACTCTCTCCCCGCTCCGAATCCTGTCCTCCTGCCAGCGCGCTGAGGTGGGGAAGTGCTCGGGTCCTGCCGGGTCGTGGCTCCGTATCTTACCCGCTTCTTGGGGTGCCGAGTCCTCTCCGGTGTAGCTGCACGCTGTGCATTTTCTTGTGTATTCTTGTCTTTCTTTTATGAGTGGTTGTATTTGCTGTATTTTCGTAGATAAATATAGTGTTGGGAGGAGATTTTTGCCGCCCTGCTCACACTGCCATCTTCCCGGAAAGTAGTCAGTGTGATAATATTTTGTTGAGTATTTTTCCATCTATGTTCATCAGGGATATTGGCCTTTAATTTTCTTTTTTGTGGTGTCTTTGCCTGGTTTTGGTATTACAGTGATGCTGGCCTAATAGAATGAGTTTGGAAGTATTCCCTTTTCTTCTATACTTTGGGAAACTTTAAAGAGGATGGGTGTTAGGTCTTCACTAAATATTTGATAAAATTCATCGGTAAAGCCATCTGGTCCAGGTATTTTTTTCTTAGGTAATTTTTTGATTACCAATATAATTTCGTTGCTGGTAATTGGTCTGTTCAGATTTTCTGTTTCTTTATGGGTCAGCCTTAGGAGGTTGTATTTTTCTACAAAGCTGTCCATTTCTTCTAGGTTATCCAGTTTGTTAGCATATAATTTTTCATAATATTCTCTAATAATTCTTTGTATTTCTGTGGTGTCCATAGTGATTTTTCCTTTCTCATTTCTGATCCTGTTTATGTGAGTAGACTCTCTTTTTTTCGTGTTAAGTCTGGCTAGGGGTCTATCTATGTTGTTTATTTTCTTGAAGAACCAGCTCCTGGTTTCATTGAATCTATCTATTTTTTTATTCTTCTCGATTTTATTTATTTCTGCTCTAATCTTTATTATGTCCCTCCTTCTACTGACTTTGGGCCTCATTTGTTCCTCTTTTTCTAGTTTCATTAATGGTGAGTTTAAACTGTTCATTTGGGACTGTTCTTCCTGAGGTGGGCCTGTATTGCAATATACTTTCCTCTTAACATGGCCTTCACTGCATCACATAGATTTTGCAGTGTTGAATTATTGTTGTCATTTGTCTCCATATGTTGCTCGATCTCTGTTTTTATTTGGTCATTGATCCATTAGTTATTTAGGAGCATGTTGTGAAGCCTCCATGTGTTTGTGGGATTTTTCATTTTCTTTGCATAATTTATTTCTCGTTTCATACTTTTGTGGTCTGAGAAACTGGTTGTTACAATTTCAATCTTTTTGAATTTACTGAGGCTCTTTTTGTCCCCTAGGATATTATCTATTTTTGAAAATGTTCCATGTCCACTTGAGAAAAATGTGTATTCTGCTGCTTTTGGATGTAGAGTTCTGTAGATGTCTGTTAGGTCCATCTGTTGTAATGTGTTGTTCAGTGACTGTGTCTCCTTACTTATTTTCTGTCAGGTTGATCTGTCCTTGGAGTGAGTGGAGTGTTGAAGTCTCATAGAATAAATGTCTTGCATTCTATTTCCCCTTTTAATTCTGTTAGTATTTGTTTCACATATGTAGGTGCTCCTGTGTTGGATGCATACATATTTATAATGGTTGTATCTTCTTGTTAGGTTGACCCATTTATCATTATGTAATGTCCTTCTTTGTCTCTTGTGACTTTCTTAGTTTTGAAGTCTATTTTGTCTGATACAAGTACTGCAACTCCTGCTTTTTTCTCCATATTAGTTGCATGAAATATCTTTTTCCATCCCTTCACTTTTAGTCTGTGTATGTTTTGAGTATAAAGTGAGTGTCTTGTAGGGAGCATATAGATGTGTCTTGTTTTTTTATCCATTTGGTGACTCTATGTCTTTTGATTGGTGCATTCAGACCATTTACATTTAGGGTGATTATCGATAGGTATGTACTTATTGCAATTGCAATCTTTAGAGTCGTTGTTACCAAAGGTTCAAGGTTAACTTCCTTACTTCCTTACTATCTAAGAGTCTAACTTAACTCACTTAATATGCTATTACAAACACAGTCTAATGGTTCTTTTTTCTCCTCCTTTTTCTTCCCCCTACATTCTTTGTATATTAGGTATCATATTCTATAGTCTTTGTCTATCTCTTGATTGACTTTTGGGATAGTTGATTCAATTTTCGTTTTGCTTAGTAATTAACTGTTCTACCTTCTTTACTGTTGTTTTATTACTTCTGATGTGAGCTATTAAATCTGAGGAACACTTCCATCTATAGCAGCCCCTCTAAAATACACTGTAGAGATGGTTTGTGGGAGGTAGATTCTCTCAGCTTTTTCTTATCTGGAAATTGTTTAATCCATCCTTCTAATTTAAATGATAACATTGCCAGATTAAGTATTCCTGGTTTGAGGCCCTTCTGCTTCTTCACATTAAATACATCATGCCACTCCCTCTGGCCTGTAAGGTTTCTGCTGAGAAGTCTGATGATGGCCTGATGGGCTTTCCTTTGTATGTGATCTTATTTCTCTCTCTGGCTGCTTTTAATAGTCTGTCCTTATCCTTGATCTTTGCCATTTTAATTACTGTATCTCTTGGTGTTGTCTTCCTTGGGTCCTTTGTGTTGGGAGATCTGTGCACCCCCATGACCTGAGAGACTGTCTCCTTCCCCAGATTGGGGACCTTTTCAGCAACTACCTCCTCAAAGACACTTTCTATCCCTTTTTCTCTCTCTTCTTCTTCTGGTACCATATAATGTGAATATTGTTCCGCTGGGATTGGTCACACAGTTCTCTGAATATTCTTTCATTCTTAGAGACCCTTTTTTCTCTCGGTGCCTCAGCTTCTTTTTATTCCTCTTCTCTAATTTCTATTTCATTTATCGTCTCCTCCACTTTTTCTAATCTGCTTTTAAAACTCTCCATTGTATGTTTCACTTATGATACTGTGTTCCATAATGATTGGATCTCCATCTGGAATTCATCTCTGAGTTCTTCAATATTTTTTTGTACCTCCATGGGCATGTTAGTGATTTTTATTTTGAAATCACTTTCAGGAAGATTCATGAGATTGATTTCATTTGACTCTTTCTCAGGTGTTGTATTCATAATGTTTCTTTGAACCAAGTTCCTTTGGCATTTCATATTTGTATATGGCACCCTCTAGTGCCCTGAAGCTCTACTTTCTGGAGCTAGATGCTCAGCCCCTGAGGCAATGTCAGGGGTTTCAGGGGAGCGGTATTGGTGCCTGTGGGGAAGAAAGAGCTGTTTCCTGCTTCCTGGCTGCTGTGCCTGTCTCCAGTGCCAGAACCAGTGGGCCAAGCACACAGGTATAAGCCTCTATGCTTTGTGTTTGTAGCTGCTGGAGATGGGGTTTCCCTCTGGCTGGCCTAACACCAGGGTAGTGTTTGCCGGTTTGCGAGCCAGGTGGGGCTGTCTGGGAGAAAGGCTCATTAGGCTGTGTATCATGGAGGGGGTCCTTGGAGCTCTGTACCCAGCCAGGGAGCTGGAGCTTCTGAATATTGTGAAAGTGCCCAAACTGCTGGGCAGAGTGAACCTGGATAATTTTGTCTACCTGTCCTTTCTCCTGAGCAGTAAGCTTTGGGCAATCCTTGCCCCTTTAGCAGCCCTCTTGCTGTTAGGAAGTCTCTCAGTCTGCCCACCTTTCTTTTGTCCCAGAGCAGCCGGATATGGATCCCTGCTTTCCACAAGCAGCTGGAATCTCAGTCTTTCCTGGTATTCTGCCTGTCTTAGCTTTCCAACCCACTAATCAGGAGAGTACCATGAAAGCACCATGAAATGTAGGTTTGTGCTCCCAGATCAGATCTCCAGAGTTAGGTATTCAGCAGTCCCAGGCCTCCACTCTCTCCCCACTCTGTTTCTCTTCCTCCTGCTGGAGAGTTGGTGTGGAGGTACGTCTTGGGTTCCGCTGGGCCATGGCTTTGGTATGTTACCCTTTTCCATGAGGTTTATTCTTTTCTCCAGGTGTATGCAGTTGGGCGCAGTCCTCTTTCCTGTTGCTCTTTCAGGATTAGTTATTTTAATTATATTTTCGTTTTATATGTGGTTTTAGGAGGAAAACCTTTGTCTCACCTCTTATGCTGCCATCTTTAATCCCATCCTCATTCTTCCCTTTTTTAAAGGGTAAAGCATATTCCCAACTGAATAGGTCTCTAGTCCCATCTTATGGAATTAAAGAAGCATAACAGCCTTCCTTCATTCCATCCAGCTTTCTCAACCCTCTTTATTTTAAAATCAGTGTCTTTGCTGGTATAATCCCATCTCTATTCTGGTTTCCACTGAGATGAGGATGATTGATGAATTCCATGAGTCATACCCATGATCTCATTATGAAATGGCTCGTCTACTACATCCTTAGTGTTCTTTTCAGAACAGGCTTGCTCATGTTTTTTTACAGTATGGATGGCATGACAAATCTACAAATTATGATTCCTTTTTACTTAATAATTCCTTCTTCAATTCATCTCTCTCCTCTTGCATTTCACTATAAGCAGTAAGGAGGGAGGATCAAAGCTACACCTTCAATACTTTGTTTAGAAGTTTTCTTTGCTTAATATCCCATTTTACTGCTTGCAAGTTTTACCTTTCAGAAAATACTAGACCATAGTTCAACCAAGTTTTTGCCATTTTGTAGCAAGGATAGTCTTTTCTCCAGTTTCTAACAAGTTGTTTCTCATTTTCATCTGAGACTTCACTACAATGGCGTCCTAATGTGTATCATTATTCTGTTCATGATTATTTAAGTATTTTCTAAATTAGAGACTTTATCTCCAGCTCTCTTTGTTTCTTTTGATCTTCCACCAGAATTGCCTTTAATGTTCAAGTCTCTCCCATCTGTATGTTCATAGCAATCTATGTTTTTCCTAGCATGCATGTCAAAATTCCTCCAGCCTCTACCGATTACCCTGCTCTGAAGCTGCTTCCACATTTGTATGTGTTTTCTAGAGAACCACTCACCTCTTAGTACTAAATCTGTCTTTGTCTGCTCATGCTGCCTTAACAATAACACAGACAAGCGACTTAAATAACACAAATTTATTACCTCACAGTTCTAAAGTCTGCGAAGTGTAAGATCTGAGCGCCAGCATGATTGGTTTCTGGAGAGAGCTCGCTTCTTGGCTTGCAGACAGCCATTTTCTAGCTGTGTCGTCACATGGCCTTTCCTCAGTGTGTGCTCACAGGAAGAGGGTGAGAGAGGGAGACTGAGGGCAGGCTTTCAGGTGTCTTTCCTATAAGAACACTAATCCTCTTAGATCAGGGACTCATTCTTATGCCCTCATTTAACCTGATTACATCCTAAGTTCCCTGTCTCCAAATACAGTCACATTGGGTGTTAGGGCTAAAACATGTGAATTTGGGGGGAACACAGTTTAGTTCACAGCAGAGAGAGTAAAATCCATTTAGTCCCAATGTTGCTAATACCATTTTGTGTTAGGTTTCTGTTACTTGCATTTGAAATCATCTTAACTGACAGTGCATTCTAAGGAATCATTAGTTCTTGTTTAATAACCCTCAAAAATGTACCAATTTATGCTATGAACACATTGCTTCCCCACTTTCCCCCACTAGGCTTTGTTGATTTTTCATCTTTGCCAATCTGGTCACTGACACAAATAATTTTTTTTTAATATACAGTTTTTATTGCATTCTTTCTTAGTAATTTACTTTGTTAACATTTTACTTGGTAAAAAAAAATCAAGTGTTATGAAAGTATTTTTTCTACAATAGCAGTTATTAGGAGCTAAATTACTTTTAAAAATAACATTTTTCTGTATTTCAACACAATCCCCTACTTCACAATATTTTTCAGTGAATTAAAAGATTAATATGCACAAACCATCTTTTAAAGTATGTATTTAAGACTTGAATTTTATGATCAATTAACCTCAAAATGCCATAAAATAGTGACAGTATTATCTCTTTTTGCATTTGGCCTGCTAGATCACCACCAGAGAGTATTTCTTTGTCAGTATGAACCTGCTTTACAATATAACCTTATACCACACTGTGTTACTTTTATTGAATTCTTTTATAATTTTCCCTAAATGAGAATACCTAATGAGTTCTATGTGTTTTCACATTAAGAACCCTTTCCATAATGAACATTTTATGAAGGTTAAAATCAAATTATTAAAATATCTCTCCCTAAGTTCCTGTGCTTCTTCCCTTTTTTTAAAAAAAAAACCCCTGTAGCTTATGTAATTGCTTTTTTATGTTTTTTTTTTCTTTCTGTTTTTTCCTATTTCCATTGGGAGGATTTTACTGAAGGGTGTTGAACCTTTCAGATCTTTTGGTACTACTATACAGCAGCCTTTTAAAAAAAACAAAAGCCCCATTTTCCCTCACCCCCTCTGCCAATATCTATACCAAGAAGCAATACAAACAATTCTATCATATAATAGGAGAAAAAGATAAGAAAGAGAACAGTGCAGTTAATTTCTCTATGACAAACTTGCCACAATACCAGATTACAGGATGCTAATATTTTATGTTACCCATTAATACTCTGACTTAAGAAATATATTAGGGAAAGGCTAATTGGAACAGATAAACCCAGAAATCTCAGTCACTTTATATACTAAAAGCTTATTTTTAACTCAAAGTCCAGTGGGCAGGAGGGAACCAGTAGAAAGGACAAGGTGGTATGTAGGTAACTGCTCCGGCAAGTAATTCAGGCTCATGGAAATTTTGTCATTCTCCATACTTCTGGGATTGTCACTAGAGACTGGGGTTTTCTACTCATTGTTTTGTGAGATTTCAACAGTGCTGGATAAATTTGTTGAGTGTTTTTTTTTTTTTGCTTTTTAATGAAGTAGATATTCTTAATAAATTTGGTTTTGTTTTATGCAATTTATTAGAAATGCAAGTTAGTAGAAATCTAAAGCAATTAGAAAATATTACCTTGATATCAGTACAATAAGGCCAAATAAGACATTCAAAGTCAGAAAAAAATTGTAAGGTGTTAAAATCTATCAAAGAAATAATTCCATTCATTTAGCAAAAGTTTAATGACAACTATTCTTTGTGGAACAGAGATATATTTTACTGGATTTTTCATATTTAATGGAGATTATTAAAATATTGTTAGAAGAATATTTTCTTAAACTATTGATTTTACCAATTTGTTTACACGATGATCTCTCTTTACTTTTATTGCTAACCTAGTATGAATTATTATAGAAAACATTTGCCACAAACCCCTAACATATGTATCTCCTCTTCACAAGAAGGTGAAATTATGAAAACTGAAAATTTTTGTATTGGCTTTCTGCATCATTATTAAAGTGACACTCTTCACTTGAGTCATGAAATTTAGATTAGAAAGAATTTAAGTTCCTCATGGAGAAATTCAGCAAGTCTTCACCATCTTAAACTGAATCTCTATCAGTAACTATTTTGTGGGGTATATTGTGAATTACAGATTATCAAATAAAAATAGATTTTAGTATTTAAGTTGTATTTAATTATTATAGGTAAATGAATTTTGCTATATGTGTTATTGTCTGCTACTGCAGACATTCCGAAACAGTTGACATAATTTTATGTCTGAGTAAAAGGGATGATAACATTGAATGTGTTTTTACATTTTAGCTGGAAAGTAATGGTGAAAAAAGAAGTTGGGAGAAGGGGACAAACTTACAATTTAAGACTTTTTAATGTTGGCAGTTTACTTAATCTCCCCATGACTCAGTGTTCTCATTTTAATGAGAACCTGATGGTATACATGATATATACGTGTGACTCTGGTAACTAAAGACAATGCATGTAGAACACATAACATAGTGCTAGGTATGTATTACTTAATAGATGATGTTAGCTGCTTTTATAATGAATGTTATTCATGAATTCAGTTTGGATATGGTAGATTTGAGATGATATTTAGATCCCATGCTTAAGGGTATATAATAGTGGGACTGAAATTAAGATAAATGAATCTTTGGTCTATATCTAAAGTATCAACTTTCAATAGCACATTTTAACATTTAGACTGTTAACCTGGATATAAGGGAAGTGTAATCACTATGGTAGTAATTCAGACTAGAAAGGGTTGGCATGTTGTGCTGGGAAAATCTTTTTTGGGGGAAATGGAACCAGCCTGTGTATTGTAGGATATTTACTAGCATCCCACTCGTTGTCCACCAAGTGGTGGCAGCCAAAAATGTTTCCAGTCACTGTCAAGTGTCGCCTGGAGGGCAAAACTCTGGTGACTGAGAACCACTGGACTAGAGGGAATTAGGTAGGCTTCTTCAAATGTGTAAAGAAGCATAGCACATGGAAGAAGGAATTGACTGAGTCATTGTAACCCAGAAGACAGAAGCAGCACAGATTGATAAAATTTAGAAAATTTACTAGGAGAACATTTTCATAGTTTGAGTTAGATAAAAATAGAATGTACAAACTTGTGGGTCATCAGCTTCTAGCTATGATGAGTGTTTAATTAGGGGCTAGATCACTATCAGAGTTGTGCTGGGAATTTTTCCTGGAGAGAGTATGAACTAAATAATCTCGATCCCTTTTAATGATAAAATGCTCTTATTTTGGCAGGTATAATGATATAGATTTGGAAATCACTGCAATTGAGGTCATAGGTGAAGCCATGGGAATGACTGAGCTCTCTCTGTGAGATCAAGAGAAAGTAACAGCATGGTGTTGTAAACTGTTTTGAGGAATGCCTTTAACTTAAAACAGGGAATCTGGAGTGCAGCCTACCTTCACTGACCCTGTAGTGTATCAGGAAGGATGAAGGGAAACCAAGAAAATAAAGTGTTAAGAAAAAGTTCAAAGACTTTCAAAGAAAGTCATGGTGAGGAAAATATCCTCTAAAATGTTGAATATTTTATAAACATGAATCATCATCAATATTAACATTTTTATTAGTATATAATCCAGATGCCAGACTACAAAGAGTTAAATAAGACTAGGTTGTGAGGAAATCGACCTGGAAGGACCAGCACCGACCCCTTACTTGCTCAATAAACTAGAGGAATCTACAGGGTCAATAAAAATAGTGTCACTCTTTTTATTTGAGCTCTTGAAAGTTTGGTACTTGAGTTCTTGAAAGTTTGAATTAAAATGAAATAGAAAGAAAGAGTTTGTAAATATCGGGGGAAATATGATTTTATAAAAAACAGAAAGGCACCTCTGGTTGGAATGGTTAGGGCCATGTTTTTTTTTTCTCTTTTCCTCTTTTAATCCACATTTTTTAATACAGGAAATGGTTAGACAATGGATGTGGCAATAACAACTGTTGTGAGATGGTGTGCAAGTTCAGAGTTCCCAATTAGGTGAGGGGGAAAGGAATGTGAGGTTCATATAGCTGGATTTGAACTTTGGCTCTACTTTTACTCCTAGAGTGACTATAAGCAGTTTATTTTTAATTCGCTGAGCATTGGATTCTTCTCTTCTAAAATATGAACAATATATTCTATCTGGAACTGTCCTGATAACTAAATCTAATCATCACTATGTAATATATATCACAGTGTATAGAATGTGTTCAGAAATCAATGGAGATGTGCTAGAATTGTCACTGTCATCATTGAACGGTATTCTAAGTTCTAATATCCAAGTGAGGCAAGGGGAAAAAAATATATTAAGGAGTTGACAAAGTGTCAGAATTTGCACTGCTAAGGAGTGAATCAGGTGACGAATGCAAGTATTCCCAGTAAAGGATGAAGGCCTTTTTTTTTTTTTTTTGTAGAAGCCAGTGACCAGAGAATTTGTAATGGCCCAAATCTGCTCACTTGTGGGTCTTTTCATATAATAATCTTTGACCAAAGAGCAAAGGAAAAGAAAACCAACCGTGATACATGGTTGGGATTGATTAATCAAATTCACAAAACTCTCTTATTTTATAATTTGTTAGTCTCAAATTACTACTAACAGATTATCCTGTATTATCATAGTTTATTGCATATTCTACATCTGTTCAGGTTCCTGGACCCAATTCCAATGTGTGTGTACATGGGAGGGGTTTTCCTATGCACAAAACCAAGCAATTCTCAAATACCAGCAGGGCTTCTTAGAACTCAACTCAGTTCTGACACTGTCTGCTTAGAAACAGCACCAGATTCCGCAGGTTAAGGGCTTCGTCCTGCAAAATTACCCTCTACTCCATACCCTCCCACTGCAGACTCCAGTCACACCCACAGGCTGTTACCTGTGCTTCTGACCAACTGGAGGCAGATGGGAGGTTCCAGTGACCTCCCCTTTTTGCTAGAGCAGCTCACAGAACTCAGGAAAACACATTTACCAGTTTAATGAAGAATAGTATAAAGGATACAAATTAATAGCCAGATGAAGAGATAACATAGGGCAAGGTCCCAAATTAAGGAGCTTCTATCGTCATGGAGCTTAGGTCTGGCTCGGTGACTTGTGGAAGAATCTGCTTCCCCAAGCATGAAAGCTCTCTTCCAGGGCAGCAGAATGCAAAATGGACAAATGCTCTTCTTTTGGGTTTTTGTGAGGGCTTCATTGCATAGTTATGATTGACTAAGTCATTGGAGATTGACTGATTCAAACTCCAGCCTCTCTGTCCTCTCCCCTCCTGGGGATGGGGGCTGGAAGTTCCCACCCACTAATCACAAGGCTGGTCCTCCTGTCAGCCAGCTCCTGCCCTTGGGTGGAGACCAACAATCTCACTGATATAAACATGATACCCATTTCACCTTTACGGCTCTAAAGCGTTTCAGGAATTATGGATGAAGACCAACTATATCTGAGAAACATATTTTGGTCACCTGAATGACCAAATATATTCCTTATAAATCATTATGTTAAGTAACCTAATATAGATCACATGTATAAACAAATTATTTCTTATTTTAAACATTAGCATATTCCAAGGTTTCCCAACTTCAGCATGACTGACATTTTGGACTGGAGAATTCTTTGTTGTTGCGGGCAGACCTGTGCAAATTGACCTTCAGTTAAGAACCACTAGAATATTCTCATATCCACAATAGTTGTTAATAAAGATAAAATAAATGAGCATGTGTGATATTTAATTTTATAAAATTGCCAGATTCTATGACTCAATAACAATTCTAAATAGATTTCTGTTGCTTGATAAAACTAAAAGAATTATAAATTTACATTCCTTCTGACAGGAAATCTTACAGGTAAACTGTAAAGTATAGCAAGGAATGTAATATCTTTTTCTACCTGTGTACTTTGATTTTACTTGAGAACATTTTAAATACTGCTAATTTATCCTTTTTTGCTTGAATTATTTAACAAGGTAAAGTGATTACTGGTATGTAGTTTTAAATCCTGTACATATTCTTTTATATTTTGTTACATATTTCAAATACTTTAAGTAAAAATTATTTATATTTTATTTTCCAGTTGCTTTTTATCCTTATTACTGGTAGCTGCTGTGGTATGGAAGATCAAACAAACATGCTGGGCTTCTCGACGGAGAGAGGTATCACTAGTAATTTAATCTTTTGTTTAAAGATTCAAGCAAATATATGGATCTCTATTGCTTAATTAACATGTTCCTTTCAAATTCGTTTAATTTATTAAGATTGAACAATCTAGCATTTTTTTAAGCTTTAAAGTAAATCTTACCACTGTCATTTTAGGTCAATATAGAAACATTGGTTAGTTGCAGTTTTTTAAAACAGTGTTATAATTTATATTGAATATATTTATTAATTCTGTTGATTAATTTGCAATCATCTCTTTAATTTAAATAGTTATACTATAAAAACCACATATTTTCATAACTGTCTCTGTTGCAATGTGAAAGAAAGTTTAGTGATATTTATTTTTGTTTTTCCTCCTACAATCATTTTTTTATAATCATTTCTTTTACATTTCGTGGTTATCCAATAATCCAACTGTGTTTGATGTGTACCTCAATCTGATACATTCCTGTACCAGAATTAATCATGTATGGTCCTTTTAATCCTAAAACTGACAAAAACAGTAATGCTTTTACAGAACAACTAATGATATAAATGTATTTGTTTCTTAACTTTGTAATTATTATCTGTTTGAAAGAAAGAAATATAATAATCTGAGGAGCATAAGTATATAGTAGATTCATTGTTCTGTACTTCACATAATGTAAAAACAAGTTTCTGTTTTACTAGTATATTATATTAGTCTATTATATAGTATTAACATTAGTATTCCAGGATTAGTATTACTAGTATTCTAGTTGCTATTGCATTCCCCAGTCTGTGTATAATTTTGTGCAACAATATAAAGCAGTGATATAATTGCCTATCTTCTTTTTACACATACAAAAAGATTGAATTTTAAAGATATTTAAAAACAACCCAGAGTATTCTTATCTACAGAATTAGTGAATGAGATGAGTTCTTCTTATTCTTCTATTTTCCAATATCAATCATAACTCAGTTCCTACTTATAAAATATTTGCACACTTGACACCCACATGCCCTCAAATAAATTATCCCAATCCTGTTCACTTCTCTTATTTTCTCTATATGGTCAGTGAAACATTAATGAGAATTTCTTGGTTATAACCCTATGATAAAAAGTAATCCAGTTGAAAAGGAGCTTATTAAATATGAATATATAAATATTTGATAAGTGGAATATTATGTGGAGACAGTCTTCTTATATGTTAGACAACCGATTAAGGTGAAATTATAGATTCAGAAAGGGAAAAACAATTCAATTGGTAGGCAGGCAGCATGAAGGCCTTCCATAAGGAATAGGCAAGTGACAATTTGCGTCTCTAATCATTAGAAAATAAGTCAGGAGCAGTCAGAAAACCTGGGTTCCTACTTCATTATTACTAAAAATGTTTCAACATCTAATTTAAAATTTATAGAATACAACTGTATAAACATAGCATTGTGAAAAGATCAATGTACAACTCTGTCATTAACTGTTTCAAAATATGGATAAGTGGTCTAATTGAATTTCCTCTAAAGAGAGGGGATGGTATGTAACTGCATAACTAATTCCCAGTTTGAGGTTCCTAGAACCCTGAGGATGTGTATATATAATAACTAAAGTTTAGAAAAAGTATTAAATATTTGAGAGAATGAATATGAGTAGTTTATTTACTTATAAAACTCACACATCTCAAAATGACAAATGGTTTTGGTTAATATTATATCACCTCAGTGTAGTAATGTTGTTTATTGCATATTATCAGAAGCTTTGGCAAGCTGATATTACTTTAATACAAATATGAATTTGTCTTTTGATTGGAAGTCAAAATCTTTCAAAATATGTGCTGCATATAGAAAGAACAAGGGAGAAATAGGAAGGGGGGATTAGATTAGTGCCAGTGTTACTTTCTGTAAAACATTGACATTCATTATTGTAAACCACAGAGGAGCCCTGGGATCAGTAGAATTACTGTTATCTGTGAACAGTAACTGAAAGTTAAAGGATTCTTCTTCCTTAGTGTTTCTGTGATTATGCTGCAGGAATTGTATGACTTAATTTTCTAAATACAAAACTAGTTTTAAAATGAAAATCATCTTTAGAGATTTTTTAATAACTGTGTTAATCAAGCAAAATATATATATATACACACACACACATATTTAACAATTGGGAGCTTTGGTTTCTCATAAACACACACATACTTTTTTTGTGGTATAGTTTTAATATCGGAAGCCTGTTACTAATGTTATGTCTTTATGTTGAATAACACCCCTGAGAATTCAGGAGCTGTTAAAAATACAAAAACGAAACTACAGAGGACCTCGATTTTAATATTACCTCTTTATATAGGAGCTCCAAACTCATTTTGGTGATAACCCTATTAAGAATATGAAAGTTTTTCTTGGGGGAGACTGTACTAATGAATGGAAACAATAAGTTGATATTGATCAGTGAAAATATAATACACTAGAAGGATGGGTTCATTTTTATAGCCTGTGCTTATTACAGAGGCATTGAAAACATTTAATTCCAGTGGCACATTCAGTTTTAGATAAATCGTCGTTACATTATGAAAATATTTGTGGAAGCAAGTGTATATTAAAAGGAGTCCCATGAAAAATTGTCATGCTTATACTCTTCATTTTTAAACTGACATTTGAGTTTTTAATCGTTATCATAAGGTACAAACCTATCAAAATATTATAATTACTCCTTGAAACCTTATATTTGACTAACTTGAGTGAAAATACCATGCATATATTAAGTTACAAGAAGTTAATTTTTTCATTTGGAAACATTTATTCTCACGTACTTTGATCGTTTTAACAGTAGTTTGCCTCAGTTAAAATCTAACTGGGAAATCCGTAGAATAATAGATCTCATAGGCAAAAGCAAGGTTACTTTTAATCAACTTCATGTTACTAGTGGGTCTGTGTAGTTGAATGATTATTACATTTCCTGTACTAGCAAGTTTTCCTTTCTAAATTATCTTAAACTTACACTTAAAAGTTAAAAAATGTATTATTTAGGGCTTTATGACATTATTTGTCTTTCATAGTATAGTATCATTCTCTAATGCTTAAAAATCAAAATAAACAGCATTGCCTGGGGCAAGACAGTGTCCAGCGAGTGACTGACCTTGTGTTCATGACGCTCTGCTGTCCTACACATTTCATGATAATGCAATGTAAAGCTCAGGTTTAAATCAAGCATCATCAACTCAAGTTTGAGTTAAAGATAGTAAGCTAGTAATAAAGTGAGATTTTAGTAGCTCTAAGTAAAAAAACTACCCTCCTAGAGGCACTAAGTCTCTCTTATTATCTCTAACTCTTGTGGGCACAAAAACAGAGAAATAATAATTCATTAAATTATACTTTACTAAGGACATGTCACAGGTAAAGAATTAATGATAAAATATTCTCTGAGATGCTAAATTGGTGGTAAATGTGTTCTCATGGAAATATTAATGAAATGCTGCAGTGTTTTACAAAATGAATTACTATACCTCCTTAGACACCTAACATGTTTAAAGAGAGTGGGCATAGAGTGAAGAAAGTAATAGGAAAATGTTATTTTGAGTGGACAGATTAACTAATTAGGTGGTGTATGCAATTTCTTTTAGAATTTCTTAGTGCTTGAAGAATCTGTATTTTATATGTTTAAACATTTTAATATCTAGATAGAACTTTTTATAAAACATGTCCTTTGATCAAAAAAGCAAGAAAATTTTTGACCATTACTCAAATGCATCCATATAAATGTTTCTCTTTGTAGTTAATGGCCTCATTGTTAACTTATTTTTGCTTATCATTTTCTCTTACTGAATTACAAAATATAAAGATTCCCTTGCTTTAATTTTTTTCACTATAAGACTAGAAATTACAGATGTTCAACATGACCATTTATAGTATCATAGTTTTAAAAAGTAGCATAAGTCTACTTAAATGTAACTTGAATTGAGAAGTCAAATATGTATGGGAGCCTAAGAATTGAAAGTTAACTGGTGCATGCTTTTTACACCTGTTCCCAGAGAGCTCATTGTAGATGTCAGTGCTTCCATTTTGTGTAATTCAACAAAGATGTATTATTCTTTTAAAATATTCCAGAAAGTGAATATAAAGAAAAGGCATGGTGCCATTTTTAGGGAATTCATAACTTTAAAACATTTTCTATAAGATACACATACACACACACATATACACATACATATATGTACCCAGTTCTTAAAGTAAGATCTCAGTTTACTTTGTTGTGGTATCATCTATAAGAGGAAATATAGTATATTACAAAGTTTTCTGGAAGTAGGATTAATAATGGAAGTAAATGTGAACTACTGCATAACTCTACACAGAATTATTTTATAAAAAAATGATGAAACTTCGAGTTGTTTTCATTACATATATATATATAAACATACATACACACAATATGAAAACTTTGCCTAAAACCATAGTTTATTTATTATATGTCTTTATCTTTAATTTAGACCCAATTATTTACATACATTAATAAATGGTCAGGATATCCTTTCAATAAATTTTAATCTGATTAACCACAAAATTTTATGTATCTGATACACACATAAAAATATATGTTTCCAATATATATGTGTGTGTATGTGTTTTTATACTAAAAAAAAATTCATTGTTTAAACTTCAAATTTAACTGGGCATTCTATGTTTATATTTTCTCAATCTGGCAGCCCCATTTCCAACACAAATGCTCAATCAGGAGCTGAGGAATATATTCAACCCTACAAAATCTACATGGACCAAGAGAGACAAAAGACTAATTCCCCAAAGTAGAATGTTGATTTGTTTTCAAAACAAAGGGGAGTTATACTGAGCAAACAAAAATAAAAGATGTTTACTCTGGGTATCATCTATCAAAATTAAAAGAAAAACTCTGTCTTAACAATTAGATTCCTAGGAATATATCCTAAAGATATATGCCTGCCTACCTTTTCAAACTATATTCATACAAACATACCTTAGAGGGTTTTTTTTGCTATTATTAAAATACAATTACATGAGCAACATTATGGTTACTAGACTCCCCCTATTATCAAGTCCCCACCACATACCCAATTGCAGTCACTGTCCATCAGCATAGTAAGATGCTATAGAATCACTCCTTCTCTTCTCTGTGTTGTACTACCTTCCCCGTATCCCCCCACCCCACACCTACCACTGCTACATTATATGTGTTAATTGTAATAGCCCTTTTTCCCCCTTATCCCTCCCTTCCCACCCATATTCCCCAGACCCTTTCCCTTTGGTAACTGTGAGTCCATTCTTGGGTTTTGTGAGTCTGCTGCTGTTTTGTTCCTTCAGTTTTTTCTTTGTTCTTATACTCCACATATGAGTGAAATCATTTGATACTTGTCTTTCTCTGCCTGGCTTATTTCACTGAGCATAATACCCTCTAGCTCCATCCATGTTGTTGCAAATGGTAGGATTTCTTTTCTTCTTATGGTTGAATAATATTCCATTGTGTATATATACCACATCTTCTTTATCCATTCATCTACTGTAGACACTTAGGTTGCTTCCATTTCTTGGCTATTGTAAATAGTGCTGCAATAAACATAGGTATGCATATGTCTTTTTCAAACTGGGATGCTGCATTTTTAGGGTAAATTCCTACGAGTGGAATTCCTGGTTCAAATGGTATTTCTATTTTTAGTTTTTTGCAGAACCTCCATACTGCTTTCCACAATGATGGTACTAATTTACGTTCCCACCAGCAGTGTAGGAGGTTTCCCCTTTCTCCATATCCTCGCCAACATTTGTTGTTGTTGTTTGTCTTTTGAATGGCGGCCATCCTAACTGGTGTGAGGTGATATCTCATTGTGGTTTTAATTTGCATTTCTCTGATGATTAGTGATGTGGAGCATCTTTTCATGTGCCTGTTAGCCATCTGAATTTCTTCTTTGGAGAGTGTGTCTGTTCAGCTCCTCTGCCCATTTTTTAATTGGCATCTTTGCTTTTTGTTTATTGAGGTGCGTGAGCTCTTTCTATAATTTGGATGTCACCCCTTATCGGATATGTCATTTATGAATATATTCTCCCATACTATAGGATGTATTTTTGTTCTACTGATGGAATCCTTTGCTGTACAGAAGCTTTTTAGTTTGATATAGCCCCATTTGTTCATTTTTGCTTTTGTTTCCCTTGCCCCAGGAGATATGTTCATGAAGAAGTTGTTCATGTTTATGTCCAAAAGATTTTGCCTATATTTTTTTCTAAGAGTTCTATGGTTTCATGACTTACATTCAGGTCTTTGATCCATTCTGAGTTTACTTTTGTGTATGGGGTTAGACAGTAATCCAGTTTCATTCTCTCGCATGTAGCTGTCCAGTTTTGCCAACACCAGCTGCTGAAGAGGCTGTCATTTCCCCATTGTATATCCATGGCTCCTTTATCATATATTAATTGACCATATATGCTTAGGTTTATATCTGGGCTCTCTATTCTGTTCCACTGGTCTATGGGTCTGTTCTTGTGCCAGTACCAAATTGTCTTGATTACTGTGACTTTGAAGTAGAGTTTGAAGTCAGGGAGCATAATTCCCCCTGCTTTATTCTTCCTTCTCAGGATAGCTTTGGCTATTTGGGGTCTTTTGTTGTTCCATATGAATTTTAGAATTATTTGCTCTAGTTCATTGAAGAATGCTGTAGGTATTTTGATAGGGATTGCATTGAATCTGTAGATTGCTTGAGGCAGAATGGTCATTTTGACAATATTAATTCTTCCTACCCAAGAGCATGGGATGAATTTCCATTTATTTGTGTTCTCTTTAATTTCTCTTAAGAGGGTCTTGTAGTTTTCAGGGCATAGGTCTTTCACTTCCTTGGTTAGATTTATTCCTAGGTATTTTATTCTTTTTGATGTGATTGTGAATGGAATTGTTTTCCTGATTTCTCTTGCTGCTAGTTCTGTGTTAGTATATAGGAATGCCACAGATTTCTGTGTATTAATTTTGTATCCTGCAACTTTGCTGAATTCAGATGTTAGATCTAATAGTTTTGGAGTGGATTCTTTAGGGCTTTTTATGTACACTATCATGTCATCTGCAAATAGGGACAGTTTGAGTTCTTCCTCACCAATATGGATGCCTTTTATTTCTTTGTGTTGTCTGATTGCCATGACTAGGACCTCCAGAACTATACTGAATAAAACTGGAGAGAGTGAGCATCCTTGTCTTGTTCCCGATCTTAAGGGAAAAGCTGTCAGCTTCTCGCTGTTAAGTATAATTTTGGCTGTGGGTTTGTCATATATGGCCTTTATTATGTTGAGGTACTTGCCCTCTATACCTATTTTGTTGAGAGTTTTTATCATGAATGAATGTGGAATTTTGTCGAATGCTTTTTCAGCATCTATGGAGATGATCATGTGATTTTTGTCCTTCTTTTTGTTGATGTGGTGGATGATGTTGTATTAAATATATCATGCCACTCCCTTCTGGTCTGTAAGGTTTCTATTGAGATGTCTGATGGTAGCCTGATGGGTTTTCCTTTGTATGTGATCTTTTTTCTCTCTAGCTGCTTTTAAGTCTGTCTTTATCCTTGATCTTTGCCATTTTAATTATTATATGTCTTGATGTTGTCCTCCTTGGGTCCCTTGAGTTGGGAGATCTGTGTGCCTCCATGGCTTGAGAGAATATCTCCTTCCATAGACTGGGGATATTTTCAGCAATTACCTCCTCACTGAGACTTTATATCCATTTTTCTCTCTCTTCTTCTTCTGTTGCCCCTATAATGCGAATATTGTTGCATTTGGATTGGTCACACAGTTCTCTCAATATTCTTTCATTCTTAGAGATCCTTTTTTCTCTCTGTGCCTCAGCTTCTTTGTATTCCTCTTCTCTAATTTCTATTCCTTTCACAGTCTCTTCTTCTACATGTAATCTGCTTTTAAATCCCTCCATTGTATGTTTCATTTCAGATATGGAATTTCTTAGTGATTGAATCTCCAACTTAAATTCATTCCTGAGTTCTTGAATATTTTTCTGTACCGCCATAAGCATGTTTATAATTTCTATTTTGAACTCTGTTTCAGGAAGATTGGTGAATTCAGTCTCATTTGGCCCTCTTTCTGGGGTTTGTGAGATTTTGGTCTGAACCATGTTCTTTTGACGTTTCATTTTCTGTGTGGTGCCCACTAGTGCGAAGAAGCTCCAATCTCTGGAGCTGCTCAGCCCCTAGAGTGAGGTTGACGGTCATAGGGGAGCAGAGCTGGTGCCCATGGGAGAAAAGATGTGTTTCCTGATTCCCATCTGCGGTGCCTGTCTCCTGTGTAAGAGCCAGTGGGCCAAGCACACATGTGTAAGCCTCTGTGCTTTGCATCTCCAGCTGTTGTAGGCAGGGCCTCCTTCTGGCTACCCAGACACCAGCACAGTGACTGCCTGTTTGCAAACCTGTTTTGGCAGGCTAGAAGGAAGGTGCAGCAGGGTTCGTGTCACAGTGTGAGCCTCGGAGTTGAGTACGCAGCCAGGGGGATGGAGCACTTTAGCTCCTCCAACCAGTTTGGCAGAGCGCGCACATACAACCTTGTCCTGTTTTCCCTTCTCCCATGCAGCAAGCTCCACCTAAACCCCACCCCTTCAGCAGCCCTCTGGCTGCTAGGAAGCCTCTCAGACTGCCTGCCTATCCTCTGACACAGAGCAGCCGGGTGTGAATACCCCCCGCCCCCCTGCAAATGGCCAAAATGTCAATTTCTCCAGCACTGGCCTGTCCCAGCTCCCTATCCTCCAGAACACCACACACTATAGGTTTCTGCTCACAAAACACATCTCCAGGGCTAGGTGTTCAGCAGCCTCAGGCTTCCACCTCCTCCCCTGCTCCGTTTCTCTTCCTCCCGCCAGTTAGCTGGGGTTGGGGAAGGGCTTGGGTCCCACCGGATTAAGGCTTTCCTACGTTACCCTGTTTCCTGAGGTCTGCTCTGTTCGTGAGGTGTGTATGCAGTCTGGTTCAGCCTTTTTTCTTGTTGCTGTTAACTCTATTTTTGTACCGTTTGTGGTTTTGGGAGGAGCTCTTCGTCTCACCTCTCATGCCGCCATCTTGAATTCCTCTCTAGAGGGTTTTTTGTACATCAAAACAGTTTCATGTCATTCAAAAAGGTTCTTGAAATAATTCTATCTTCTTATAATGGGAAATTATGTAACTTAAAAGTAAGAATGAGGTAGACAGGCATGTGGAAAATTAAACATTTATACCTACATTCAACAGATATTTATTGAACTACTGTAATAAACAGATATTTATTGAATAACTACTGAATATTTTTAGGTGAACATGGCAGTAGTGAACAAAACCACAGTCATAACTCTCAAATGGTTACAGATCATAAAGATATACTATTAACTGAAAAATACTTGATACAGCTTTATAATGTTTCCGTTTGTGTACATACATAAATGCATACATAGACACACAGTCACTATATGCATGGAAATTTTAAGAGAATTACCAAGATTATTTCTTGTTTCTGGGTTTGGTATTTGGTAAAGAAGATTGATTGTGTTATTTCATAACTGTAACACAAACAAATAGCTAAATTTCAGAAATGTTGACAAAACATGATCTAACGTTTGGAGTTAGGAATTTTGCAAATGCCTCCTCACACTAGAAGGTATATATTATTTCCCTTTTAGCTGTATAACAACTATGACTGGAGTTGAATGCAATGCTAAAAGCTTATAACTAGTAAATGGAGGAACTATAATTTTGAATTAAGTCTGTTAGATTCCAAAATTCAAGCTCTTTGTACCAAAGAACTTCAAAGATAGTCTGTGTTTGAATACATTTGATTCACTAATTGACCCCTTATAATATAACCTAAAAATCTGTTTGTTTTAGGGGGAATACACTGTATTTCATCTAATACTGTTAGATAATCATTATTTAATATACCACTTAGAAAGAAAAAACATTGCCATTTAAATTATGTCCAGTGCTTCTTACCACTATGAATATTTATTTTTATATTTATTGAAAGGGCTCTTGCAGAATTGCTTAGATTTGTTATTATACAACATTCACATATACATAATGAAAGTAAAATGAAAGCAAAATAAATTGTTAAGGTATTAGTACTACTTGTTCACATTCATAGTCCAAATTTTCATAAGTCAGTTTTTTACTCAGGTAAACGTGTGTTGTTTCACATCGTGTCACTGACTAGAATAATCAAGTGTGTACCTGTGCAGGCAATGATAATTCCATCATAAATGCAATCTGTTCAGTAGGTGTTGTACAATCTCATTGAAGTAAGACACACATCAGATATAAGAGATATTAAAATACGAAAACAAAACGTGTAGAATCAATAAAATATGGTAGGGCCTACTTTATAAGCTTTTTAGTACTGAATGAGTTAATGCATGATAAGTACTTACCCATGACCTTTTACTTACTAGACTTCAACAAATGTTACCTATTATTTTGTTGATATGTAACATCAGGAATGATTAGCATCATATTATGCATTAATGTTAGTAACAATAATTCTTGTGTATATTAGATATTTCTGGTCTTCCATATCCACTCTAACACAGTAGTTCTTAACATAAGAGGCCCTTTAGAATTACAGTAGATCTTAAAAAATATATTTATGTATCCCTTAGAGCCACTCCACTGTTCTTCCCCCACAGACCTATAAATCAGAATTTCTTTGAGGCTCAGCTTAATTTCTATTTTTATAGCCCCCAATTGACTCTAATATGCATCACCGTCATTGAAATTCTCTTTTAGCCTCTACTCTTAGAGAAACAGAAAACTGTTGGAGGGTTTTCCACGGAGGAGTTAAGTCATTTGAGTTAAACGAATCTGATTTTAAACTGAGAATTCTGCTGCAGTATTGAGAATAGGCTGCATACAGACAACTGTGGACACAGGGACACTAGTAGGGGAGTTACTACCATCCTTGGTTAGAGATGATGATGGCAGTTGATAGGTCAAGAAGTGAACAGATTGTGTGTATGTTTCAAAGACACTACCAGGATTAGATGGGTGGGAGGTGTGAGAAAGAATGGAACCAAACATATGAACGAAGCGTGACTGCAAGATTTTTGCCTGAGCAACTGTAAAGATAAAGTTGCCACCAACGGAGATGCAGTTGATTGCAAGTAAGTTTGGTTTGGGGATGAATTCAATTTTACATGTTAGGTTTGAAACATCTATTAGATATCCAATTAGACAAGTCAAGGAGGCAGGATTTGGCTCTGCCATGAGGAAACAGATCTGAGCAGGAGAGAGAAATTTGGGAGTCTCAGTATATAACATTGAAAGCCATGGGATTGGATGATATCATCAAAAGAGGAGGATTAAGCCCTGAAGCATTCAAACTTAAAATTATTGACTGAGTGTTTGTGTTACTTCACAAACTCATTTGTTGAGATCCTAAACCCCAGTGTGATGCTGTTTAGAGATGAGGCCTTTGGGAGGTATTTAGGTTTATGTGATGTTGGTACCATAATGATGGGAATGGTGGTGTCCTTATAAGAAGAGGAAGATACATGAGAGCACTTTCTCTCTGTCAGCACATGAAGAAGAGGCCATGTGAGTACACAGCAAATGGTGGCTATCTGAAGCCAGAAAGATCATCTCCTCCAAGAACCAAATCTGTCAGGACCTTGGTCTTGGACCTCCTAACTGCCAGCACTGGAAAAATAAATGTCTCTTGTTCAAGCCACCCAGTTGTGGCATTTTGTTATAGCAGCATGAATTGACTAAGACACTTAAGAAGTCAGAGAGAAAACGATCAATCAGCAAAGAATGCTAAAATGCTGTGATGTCGGAAAAACACTGAATGTAGACTCCTACAAGCAGAGGAAACACTGTATAAAAGAGATTAGAGTTATCAACTGTCTCAAAGGCTGTTGATGGATCAAATAAAATCATAACTGAAATTTCGTTATTGGATTTAACCACAGGGAAGTAATTTGTGGCCCTGACAAGAGTAATTTGGCTGCTGCCTGCAAAAGCCTGACTGAAGTGTGACAAAGAATGGGAGGAGATGACTTCTGGAGTGGCAGGCAGAGGAGGTCCACAGACATACAATCATAACTGATGAAAATTATTTTAAAAACAAATAAACATCCATATTTCCTAACTGCCTACAACAAAGAAGAAATGTTTGTTCAAGATAGTCTACTAAATCTCAGTAAAAAAACAAAACAAGTATATGGCATTTGAGCCTGATCTGCTCTCTTCCTAATCCCTCTCAGCTCAGCATGACCAACATTTCTCATCCCTTATTCTGTCCCTGCCCACTTCTGTATTGTAGACATTCTTTTCCAGGTAAAAGCAACTAAGATTTGAGGCTCTCTTCCTTCACCAAGCCCCCTCTTGTATGACAGAAGCTTTTCCTAGGGACAGTAAGGATGAGAATACCAGGGCCTCAAGTGCCCTTGTTATTCCTTGCTCAAAAGCTGGAGATTTCATGTTAGGAGAGACAATCTGAAAACACAAGACATTACCACACCTGTCCAGCACCTGAGACATATGAGTCATCTGGGAGAGATATGGGCCACTGTCCCTACCACCAGTTCTGGAGCAATGGCACAGAAATTTTGCCCAGGAGGAGAGGCAGGTTGTAAGAACAGAGAGCCCCTAGCTTTCTCTAATCAAATTTGCTTTATTTGGAACAAATTGTGGAGAAGTTCCACCCTACCGGTTCTCTTGGAAAAAATGGGTATTGTGGTAATAAGCAATATAGAGGAGACTGATAGCTCCATGAGAGCAACAAGCTACACATAAATCAGCTAGAAGTTACCAGAAAGAGCCAGGAGTAGAAAAAGTTAGGAATTTTACTCCTGGGGTTGTAAAAAGTACCAAACACTGGTTCAAATGTTGCTCTGACAGTGGGCAGAATTAATTGGATCAGAGTAGGGAGCAGTTATCATAAACCATAGAGCAATCAGTCATCAACTCATGGAACCTAACAGCTATGTGTGATACCAAAGGATGCAGACAGCTTACCAGAAAGATCTGGGAAAGAAAGTCTCTGAGAACCCTGAAAAAAACCACGTGATCCCAGGTGACTGCACGTGCCCAAAGCCGCACCTTCTGAGTAGCATCACAGGCTACCCTGCAGAGACAGCAGACTTCACTGAAACAGCCCAACCAGGTCATTAAACAAATAAGCATGGCAAAACTGGATCTCGTGTGGGGAGGGGAAGTTAATCACTGCTACAATTTGTAACTTAAAGTGTCAATGTTTTTCAACAAAAAATTTTGAGACATGCAAAGAAAGAGGGAATTGTGGCCCATGCACAGGCTAAATAGCACGCAGCACAGCCTGCTTGTAAGATGGCCCAGCTGTTACATTTAACTGACAAAGACAAAAGAGCAGCCAAAGAACCAAAGGAAACCATGATTAAGGAAATATAGGAAGGTGGGATGGAAATGTCTCATAAATTAGAGAATTTCAATAATGAGATAGATATTTAAAAAAAGAGAATGGAGAATCAGGAATTGAAAAGTGTAAAACCACAATGAAAAATTTACTAGAGAGGCTCAACAGTAGACTTTCCAAAGGAAGAATTCATAAAACTTGGCGATAAAGCAATAGAGAATTTTAAACATGAAGAGGAGATGAAAAATAAAATAAGGGAAAATAAAGAAAGCCCCAGAGAATTGTGGAATACCAATAAGTGCACTAATATATTCATAACAAGTGTACCAGAAGGAAAAGAGGGAGGAAAACAAAAATATTTGAAGAAATACTGGCTGAAATTAAAATGCTTTGAAATGAATGAAAATGTAAACATGCCAAACCTTATGGGATGAAGCTAAAACGGTGCTCAGTGGGAAATACATGCCAACATTTAAAAAGAATATTTTTAAAGTACATGCTTTTTTTAAAGAAATATTTTAAAGAAAAAAGTTCTTAAATCAGAAACCTAACACTTCACTTCAAGAAACTTACAAAAACAGAGCAAACTAAATGTACAGTAAGCAGAAAAAGGAGGAAATAGTAAAGATTAGAGGAGAAGTTGATAAAGTACAGAACAGAAAAGCAACAGAGGAGGTCAGTGAAACAAAAGTTGGTTCTTTGGAAAGATCAACGAAATAGACAAAATAGCTAGACTGACCAAGAATAAAAGAGGGCAAACTAAAATGACTGAAATCAGGAATGAAAGAAGGTATATTATTAATGATCTTCCAGAAATAAGAGGATTCTAAAGGTGCCTTCTGAATATCTCTCCACTAACAAATCGAAAGTCTAGATGAAATGGAAAATTCCTAAAAAGGCACAAACTGCCAAAACTGATTCAAGAAGAAATATAAAATCTGACTAGACCTATAACAAGCAAAAAGATTGCATTATAATTAAAAAATTTCCCACCAGATGTATCAACATCCTGCTACAACAAGCATATCTAGCGCCCAGATCTGGCTTTCTAATGCACACCATCTACAAAAATTAAGTCAGTAGGGATCAATACATCTGTATGTAAGAGCTCAAATTATAAACTCCTGAGAAGAAAACACAGGAATTAATCTTCCTGACCCTGCAAAGTCTTAGGTATGACACTTAGATATAAAGCACAAATGACAAAAAGAAACAATAGTAAAGTGGAATAGATTGAAATTGAAAACTTTTATTTTAAAATTCTTTTGCTGTCAGCATAATTATGGTCTGACTTGGTTTACTATCATTAACTGAAATGATTCTTATGCATTAATTGTGATATTTAGCTAAACCGCTATAAGAATCTATTGAATGAAAATGGTGTTAAATTCATTCATGACTGTAATATTGGCAGTGTTGGCTATTTTAGTACATTAATTATGTTGAAAGTCATTGTTATATTAAAGCCAGTACTTTGAACAAGGGCAGGAAATCAAAGCTTGATTATTCCCATAGCCCATCCATTTTGTGTGGCAAATTTGTTACTGTTCTTTGAGTAGCTAAGGATGAGCATGGTTTTTTTCCTCTCTTTTTTTCTAGACCCACGTTTTCCATTTTCTTGGTAATTTGATATTACAAAATGTTATTCTAGCTGTGGAAGAGATTTTTAGAAGTTATTCTCTTCTCTACTGGAAGTAAACATGGGCAAATTGCTAACAAATCAAGCATCATTTTTGTTCCTTTTACTTGTTTGTGCTTTAATATGTATTTTTAATAGGTAATATATTTGAGTTGCAAATTTCAAAATTTGTACCCCTGTTCCCTAGTCACTCAATTCTCTCCTCCCCAGAGTGAATCAGTGTTATTAGGTTTGTGTGTGTGTATGTGAGTGTGTGTATTCTTTTGAAGTTATTTTATGCATACACAAGTAAATGTGAACATACATTTTTTCCTCTCATTACTTACTCTCAACAGTTGCATACCATATAAATCCTGTTTGGCAGATGTTAGCATTTAACTTTAAAATTTGGATGAATTCTTATAATTCTGAATTATTTCTGTCTTAAAAGTAATATATCTATTAATAAGGAATCAAAATATATAAACTAGTATTTTCATGAAACCACATTTTGACCTTTTATAATCTTTTTTCTCTTCATTATTTATTTCTACAGTAGACTCATACATTTACAATATTCTTTCAAAGATATCTTTGTAAGAATTCAATTGCTATGTAATTCCAAGAAAAAACTCTTAAAACCACACTCAAGTGGAGTACTTCTCAAAAGCTCATAGTTCTTACTTGTTTATAATAGCTATATTGGAAAATTACTAAGGACTTCAGTAAGAAATTTAAAGCACAGCAAGCCAAATTATAATCTTAGAGAGTTAAAATATTGTTAAACTGTGTTACACAATATAAATCTTCAAAATCTGAAAAAATGGAAAGTAGTAATAAAATTTGGATTCCACTTTTTCTTTCATTTAAATTAAAAAAATAATTATAAATAATTACTTCTTGGGTTGGTGTAGAAAGACTGTGTAATTATATAGTCATTATATCATGCAACTATAAATTTGTACCCTATCGTGTTAACGAATGTTACACGTTTACAGCACCCAAGTTCTGGTCTCCCACCTAGTGCATTTAGAACATTTTGTATTTACTTACCTTGGCCTTAATTCCTGTCTTTGGAAATTGACTTACAATGATTTTGAAACCCAAACTCTCCAACTGCCAATAATTTAAAGTATAATAATATCCAAATTTAAAATCTACACACAGTATTCTCAAGTAAAATATGTAAGATTATAATTAAAAACGAAGTCATCATTTATGTTGGAAATTTTCTTCTTGACTACCTCTACTTTTAATTTTTGCTATTCAATTTTTTTCTTCTAGTATAAAAGTATATTTTTCTTAGAAATGCCAAAGTATTACTGTAAAATAACATTAATTTCAATAAAATGCAAGTTAGCAAGACCCTACTTAGTTTATTTCTTTTAAAGTGTCTCATTAAAAATATTAACTTCTTATTGCTTCTTAATACATCCTGAAGTACTGACATTGTGGACTCCAGTGAGGTTTATAATTGAAACATTATCTTTGACTTATCTTTAGTGAATTATCTTTGATAATTGTTCAAAGAATTCTATATAAAGCCCATAGTTTCCTAATCAAAATGAGAGAAATACACTGTTCTTAGAAGCTGGTTTTGTATTATATCACTGAATATAAAACATTTATCTCAAAAAGATGTGGATGATTTATTATTGCTTTCAGAACAGTTATTTGCCTAACAGATGAGCTAACATGAATTAAGCAAGTAAATCAGTTTTGCTTCCTTTAGATAATTACTAATTTACATATAACCTTTGGCTATTCTTTTATCTTAGGGTATTGATATAAATGCATAAAATTGTTTTCTATATAGAAAATGCTTTGAAATGCAAACTCTAATTAAAATGCACTATTATTTTGGGACAGTTGTGTTGCTAAGTGATACTACTGAGACTCTTATGGATATTTGAGGAAACTTAATGGAGCATATAAGCTAAGTTATAACCTCTGTGGACTACTGTAGGTTATTTTATCAATCAGCTAAAACAAGTTTAACCACCAAAGTACTTAGAATATTGTATTTTCTTTTACATACACTGTATTTAGAAATAATGCTATTGTTACTGTATTATGCTTCCTGGCCTATTTCATGTCAACATACACATTAAAAGGTTGTTTTTAAGGTACACTAAACTCTGTAGGTAAGGCTGAAGGTGAAATCAGACATCCTGTCCAGGGACTCTGATATAGACCCCTGGAGGCTGTCCAGGAAGTAAGGGCATCAACACAATTACAACCAATTAATTGCAGACTAGTTGGTAAACTGTACCCCAGTTACTGGCAGTTGAAATCCAGTTTTGGAGAAGACATGGTAAAATGTGTACCTGTCTGTCATACAAAAAGTATTTGCCAAGAACATCTTGCTTAATACACGTTGTTTAGTAACTACCAAAAATTGGGTAAACAGCAATTGCAATTCATTTAAAAACTTTGACAAGTTCATAGGTTTTTAAGGATTGAGTGTAGATTCTGGTGGTGGCTAGATGATTATTGTTTACAATATCAATATCTTGGATTATAGTTTAGAAATGTTAGTATTTTACACACCTGAGTTAATGCTTTTTAAAACTGTTATCCCTTATTTTTTTAGTATGTATGGTAAAATGAACTACTGTGGTTTAATAATTCTTTGAGATGTATCAGGGTAATTTTTTTTTCTAGTGGAAAGCATTTCATTTTGTTTCAGAGAGTAATTCTGAATTGTTTGCCTAATTAAATTTGTTCCTGTTTAATTTTAATGGATCTATTTTATCAAGAAAAATATATATTAATTAAAAGTATAGATCAGATTAATCAATCAAGGATGCTGTGCATGCCAATAGTCCATTAAAAGATCAAAACTTGTTAAGATTCGTTTCACTTTTATGTCTCTCTTGATAGTTTTAGTCTCTTTTTTAATTCAAAAGTATACTCATATACTGATTCAAATTATATGTTAAGGTGTAATTTAGATGAACAGAAAAACATAGTTTTTCTTATTTTGTTAAGACTTACTCATTTTTTATATCTCCTAATTAGCAAATTATCCACTCATTAGTGAACAACTGGGAAATATTTTAATAACAGTAAGTCTAATTAAGATGCTGAAAACCAAATAAATTCTCCAGAATGTTCTTGCAAGGAGAGTAATGCATACATAATTGGAAACAATCACAATGTCTGAGATTCCTTTTTGTTTAACCTTTGCAAAATCTTTATAGTCTTGCTACCTGATGAGTGAAATATTTGGTGGCAGCTTGAATACTATCATCCTTTATCGAGTTGTTACTCTACTTAATATGCCTCATTATTGTGCTTAGAATTACATTTTATTTTTCTTAAGATGAATGTTGGATTTCACATGAAGGTGACTTTGATGCTGAAAGCTGGCAGTTAACGATAAGAGTAGAATAACTTTTTATGAGCATGGGTACATAGAATCACGTCTGGCAGAGGTTATTGTCATACATAGTAAGTGGCCGGCACACTTTGTGCAGGCTATTAAACCTTAGTTATATGTGTTCTTTCAGTGAGAGGAAAAAGGATATTATGGGAGTCCTTTCTTGATACTGAGTTCACAAGAAATGGGACAAATTCTAATTGGCTTCATCTTTTCTTATGCCAAAAATTTAATGTTGAAAATGAACTTATAATCTTGAGTATGGGAGCATTAAACAAAGGAAAGCATATCCATTGAAGATAGGTTATTAACACCATGTTGTAGCTTTTTGCTGTATTAAAGATTTTAAATCCCAGCACTATTACTTTGGTAGCAGTATTTTCAGGCGGCATTGACCATGAAGACATACTGATGTATACAGGGACTTAAATGTGAGCCTAAATGCCTTTGCCAAAACTGAGATCCTAAATGCAAAGCTCTGAGCAAGTTCTCAATATTAGGTCAAAACTCAGGTTTTATCTTAGCAAAAAATATGATGTGATGAGTAAAAAGACAAATATAGACTCTTTTGAACAACATTTTTAAGTTGATTTTGCAGTGTAAGCTTTTATTTTAATTAAATGTAATTTTTTAAGATAAGTAATGCATCCACATAGTGCAAAAATTAGAAAATCAAAATTTATAAATTGAAAAATTTCACATCTATCTTTGTCCTCCCCTTCACCACCTGGTCCCACAGAGCACTGTTTCTTATGTGTCCTTCCAGATTTTTTTAATGCAAATAGCAACAAATGCAAATATGTAATCTTATTTGCCTAATTTCTTACACAAATATATTTCCATATTTTCTCAAATCCAAGACATCATGCAATGTAATGTAAAGCATTTTTATGTATCACCAAGAAAGAAAAAAATGCCATTAAACTGTGACATGATGTTGATTATAAAGTTCCCCACAATGTGAGAAATATTAAGATGTGGAAAAATTCACATTTTAGTATAAAGAAATATAGTGAAATATAGTATGTATCATCTGCGGCACATTACTTTTGTCACTTAACAACATAGCCTGAGTATCTTTGCATGGCAGGCCTTCTATATTCCTTTTTTTATAGGTACATAGTATTTCATAGTATGATTGAACCCTAGTTTATTTAGCCCCTATAAATGGACACTTGCTTTTTTTTCAGTCTCTGGAATTTCATACATAGGCCATTTTGTATGGGTTGCAGGTATGACTGCAGTGTAAATTACAAATGGGATTGCTGGCTTAATGGTAACCACATTTGTAATTTTTACAGCTTTTCACATAAAATCCAGTTTTACCGCTGTATTTTCCCACAAACTGGGTGAAGAGTATGTTGTCAAACATTGGGTTTTTGCCAATCAATAAGTGAGAAATGGTGTTTCAGAGTGCTTCTAATTTGCACTTCTTGAATAAGAAAAAGGGCAAGGACAGTTTCCTGCGTATAAGGGTTGCTTGTTTTTTTCTGCAAACTTTTATCGTGTTTTTTACCCATTTTTCTGCTAGATTTGGTTTTTTTAGTCTTTATTTCTCAAAACTCTTTATACTCAGGGAGATGAGCCTTTTCTTTTGGTATGAGTTGTAAATATTATTCCCAGCTTGCTATTGATTCTTCACCTACTTTTTTTTTTTCATATGAAGATGTCATTTATGTTTAATGTCAGATTGCTCAAAATTCTCTTTTGTGGCTTCTGGAATTTGGGTCATAACTTAGAAAGATGGCCTGCTCCAAGATTTTATAGGAATTTCCTATGTTTTCATTTAGAAATGTTATAGCTTCATCTTTACATTTTGTATAGACTATTACTTTGGTAACCCCCAATGACCCACCTGTCAAATATCCAATGCTTTGTGGACTCCCTTCTTAAACTGGCTCTAGCCTAGGGCTCTGACTGCTTTGACCAGTCCGATGGGATTGGGGGTGAGGCTTTGCCAGTTTGGCCTAGTCTTCAATTAATCTGGCAGTTCTTGCACCGTAGAAGTTTAGGGATGAAACACTCTTTGAAACTCAGCTATCACATAATAAGGCAGCCCCAGTTGAGAGGATCATATCGGGAAAAACCAACACTAGCTGACAGTGGCCTCAACTGAGTTGCCCATTGGGCCTCGAGATGAAACAGGGTATCCAGGTTCTTGGACCTTCCAGCTTAAGCGAGTTCTCACTTGAGCCTCCAGTAGAGTGCAGCCGTCCCAGCACACCAGCTGCCAGCAAGCGGGGCATAACTTTCTGGTAATGCACAGAATTGAGAGAAATAATGCTCTGTTGTTTTAAGCCAGTACATTGTTTCATATCATCTCAAAACTTAGTGGCTTCAAATAACAGAAATCATTTTTTTGCTCAGAATGGCTGCTAGTTTTTCTAACAGCATGATAGCTGAGTTTTGAGAGGAAGGAAAGTGGTAGCTGCGATTCCTCTTAATGGCTAGGCCTATAATTTATACAGTTGTCACCTCCTCTAGACTTCATGGGTAAAAGCAGTCATTGGACCAGCTCAGATTCAAAGGTGTTACAAATACATTGCCTCACCTCTTTATGGAAGAAGTGATGGAGAATTATTTAGCTAATCCACCACACAGTTAAATATTGTATCCAAGTTTATCTTTTCCCAGGTGGCTGTTAGATTATTTCAGCACCATTTACTGATCAATTCTTTTCTCTCAATATTTTGAGGCTGTATTGCCACATTCTAAATTCCTATCATTTCTGTGCTGTTTTCTTCCATTGATCTGTCTGTCCTTACACCAGTACTCCTTGTCATATATGTCAAGACCTTGTATTTTCCCCCTGGTAGGCTAGCTACCTCTCATTCTTTTGCTTTCATAATTTTATTATTGGGTATTCTTACAAAATTATTTTTATAAATAGATTGTATGTCAGTTTATTATATTTATGGAGAAAAAAGACTATTGGTATACATATTTAGAGTGAATCGAAGTCATAAACTAATTTAGGTAAAACAGCTGCCTTTATGTTTTCATTTTTCCTATTCCAAGAACAAGAACACAGTATATATTACCATCTACCTTTTTATCCTTAAGGAATGTTTTAAAGCTTTCTTCAAATAGATTTTGTACATTTTCTTTTAAGCTTATAAACCCAGACAAACACATACACAGAGGTGCACACATATAGATTTTAAATTTATATTTGTGATTTTAACATATATGCTGTACTGAATCCTCCTATTGTTTGTAATAGTTTTACAGTTCATGATTTCATGGGTTTTCCAGGTATATAATCACAGCTTAAAATAGGTTTATTTCTTCTTTTCTAATATTTATATCTCAGATTAATTTCTTTTGTCTAATTATACTGGCTAATACATACAGTCCAACATCAGTGGCGGTAGTGGTGGTGGTGGGCATCATTGTCTAGTTTTTGCCTTTGATAGAAATGTCTCCTGTGATTTCCCACTGTCAGATGCTTTCGGACTTTTGGGCTGATTGAGCTACTTATCTATGAAATTTTGTTAAATTGTGTTTCTATTGTTTTAAGTATTTTTATTAAGAATGTTGAATTTGTGTCATATACCTTTTTAATATCTGTGGAAATATGTTGGTTTCTTCTCAAGTAATGTACTGTAATAACATTTTCTAATATTGAACCATACCTATAATCTTGTGATAAATCCCCATGATCATGATAAATTATTCTTTTAATGTGTTGCTGGATTCTATTTGCTTGTTTAATTTAGAGTTTGCATAATATTTATAAGTTATATTGTTCTGTATCTTTCTTTTTGTGGGTGTGATCTTTTCCAGTTGGCACTAATATTATACTCACTCCACAAATAAGATTTGGAAGTATTCCTTCTTGTCCTTTGCTCTGGAACATTTTAAATACCATTGGGATTTCTGAATTTAAAGGTTGGGTAGGATTCCTCTGTAAAAGTGTCTGGACTATTGCTGTTTGGAAGGCTAACTCTGACAGCTTTTTTCCTATTTCTGTGGAAGTTGTCAGTTTAGATTTTCTATCTGTGAGAATCATCTATTTTATATGGACTATTAAAATTATTTGCATAATATGATAAATGCATATAAAACTCATAGTTTGTACTTTACTAAAGTGAAATTAAGCTAAAGCTAAGTAACAGGAGTATAAATAGGAATTTCTATATATTTGGAAATTAAGGAAGCCACTCTGAATAACCCATGGATTCAACACAATATTAAATCAGAAATTAAAGAATATTTTGGATTGAATGATAAATAAAATGCAACACATTAAAGTTTTGTCACAGTGTACCTAACACAATGGTAACCAAGAAATTGGTAGTTTTAAATGCTTACATCAGGAAAGATGAAAGGCTGAGAATCAGTGATATGAAGTTAGGAAAAGAGCAAAATTAAAGTCTAATAAAATGGATGTAATGAAATAATAAAGATAAAAGCAGGAATTAATTAAATAGAAAATAAAATACAATAAGGAGATTAGTGGGTTTACATTATGGTAAATTTTATGATATGTATATTATATTGCAGTAAAATTAGATAGTTCTGGCTACTTTGTGGAGAAACGGTTATAGGGGAACAAGAGCAGAAGTAGGGAGACCAGTTTGGAGGCTAGGGCAGTCCATGTAAGAGATGTTAGTGGTTTGGACTAAGTAGATGATAGTGGAGATGGAGAGTCAGAGGTAAATTTAGGATTTGTTTCAGAAGTAGAGCATACAGTGTTTGCTAGATTAGATGTAATGGATGAGAGAGAAAGACTGGGACTCATCCTATGATTTTGTCTTCAGCAACTGGGTACTTGATGGTAGCATAACCCGAAGGGACAAGAACTAGGAGAGAAAAAATGCAGGGAGTATAGTTAGGCAGTAATCAGAAACACTATTTGGTCTTGTTAAGTTGGAGATGCTTAATAGATATTCAAGGGGAGAAATCATATGGCAGTTGCACATAAAGTCAATTGGATGTACAGATTTGGGTTTCCAGAGAAAGAAGTTTGGGCTGTATATGTTAACTTGGAAATTATTACCATAAAATGATATTTAAGACCTAGGACTGGATGAATGTTAACGGTTGTTTGCCAAGAATTATTCTAAGGGTAGAGGTCACAATGTCTTTGTGGCAATCACAGCTCAAAGAGCAAGTATATTGAAACTATATGCAAAAAAAGTGGGAATACAAAAACTGTTAAATTTCACCACCAGTTAAAGGGTAGGTGGTTAGAATAGGCCTAACCAAATAGCTATCATTTGAGTTATGAAGACTGAGTAGGCATTTGCTCAATGGAGAAATTGGTTAGGATGTTATTCAGTGTCATTGTAGGTGAGGAAACACCATTGGAAAATACTAGAAGGTGTGAAAATACCCATTGCTTTCAAAATACTGAATAATCCAATGTGGATGTATGACTTAAGAGATGAAGCAAAAAGATACTTCTGTGTCTGAATTCAGGAGAAATTATGACAGGCAGAAAAAAATGGAAAAGAGAATTGGATAAATTATGTAAAGCAGTACATTCTTTGGGAAGTGTTTTTCTCAATTATTCCGTACAAAATCATGATGCCATTTCTCCTACTTTTGATAGCAGTCAAACTAACTAAAGCAAAGTAACCGTATATTCATGAAGCATTAGTAACCATGCTTTCTCATTATTTAAGAGAAATGTCTATCTATAGTTACCAGTTTTATTCCATTGAAACAAGTCCTTTCAGATGTTATTTGACTGCCCTTATGAATTCATATCAAAAGACAATAACTGTTGTTCCATTAACTATCAAGAGTATTTTAATTTAAAAAACCTATCTTCTCAACCTTTTTTTTTCTACAGCCTATGCTGAGCATTTAGCTAAAATTCCTTGCTTAAATGCATTATGCCATTTTCTTCTATCTCAGTCACATAAAAATTCTATGTTCTTTTGACACCAGATGTTTTTAGTTGATTTCTATATGCAGATTTCCAGTAGCCCCAGCAACTCCCTGGCCATTGCTAGCATCAAAGCTAATTAAAGTTTGCTCAACCCTGTTCTTGACAAATGATTTTCTACTCATAGCAGGGTACTAGGACAAAACTTTCCATCTCTCTCTTCCTTGCTTATTCATTTTGGTAATAGTCTATTTTCTTTGTAAACATTTAGAAGTATCTCTTAATTAAATAAAATTGCCAAATTAGCAGATGTAAATCTTTTTGAAATGGCTGTAACTTGTGGAAACTTGTTGAAATAAAAATTCAAAGCAACATATAGCACTTTAGGTCTGATTCTTAACTTTATCATTTGACAATAGAATTGTATTGAACATTGCTGCTTTCTTCTTGAACTTGCTAAACTCACTGTTTTAATGGAAAGTGTTTACTCTTTATTTCAAGAATTTGTAAATTACACTATTTTAAAACATCAGATTTTGGAAAGAGATTTAGGCAAAGCATATAATACATATTCATCTTTTTCCACTTAATGTTTAGTTTTAGAAAATGTATATTGTTACTGGGCCATCCACTTCCAAGTCATTTTGTTTACTAAGCTAGATCTGAGATCTGAGCAATTATGTGTGTAGTAAAACCTTTAAAACAGAATGCATTGCATAAAGAATGTTCATGTTCATTTGTAGTGAAGCAGAGAATAGTGTCAGAATTTCCCCTAAGATTAAGTTGAAAAGCAAACTCTCTGTACATTGTCGCATTTATTATTATCTGAATATCTGAAGGTTTAATGTTGACATCTGGAGTGTTTTTCAACATGTTTTATAATGTGTTTTACTCTCTTTTCATTGTTGCTCACATAGCCATCTTGCATTCCTGCTACTGTTTTCCAAATGTTAGAAACCTTTTTTTTTCTTCATGTTAGTGACATCTACTTGCCCTAACTATATTTTTGCAAACTTTCTATATGTAGAATTGGGTAGACGTAAAACAACTATAAGTGATGTCCTTACATTTTTAGCACTTCCCATGTAGAGCATTTTTGAAGATGATTAGACTATTTGATATTGTTATTAAGCTAAAGAAGTTATTGCTGTATCATTCCAGCTGATAGTAAATTGAACACTAGTGGTTGTGAGAAATAACAAGCAAAATAAGAAATATAGGGAAAAGCACTTACCTCCATCAGTCATGCTGGTGGATTCTGGGAAAAATGAGTAATTCAGGGTAAAATTAGGTCATGACTACAACATAATATATTAAACTATCTTTAAAGATTATCAACATGCTTATAACCTATAACACATAAGCTAAATTCTGCCAATAATATCAGGGAATTGTGTGCCGTGGTTATTATGTGAAGCTGGAGGAATATTTAAATGATCTATTTAAAATCAATTACCCTTTAAGTAATAATCTTGGTCAAAAAGTCCTTATCATCTTTCAAAAACAAAACAGTGTCAGGATTATCATATTTATTCACAGTCTTTTGTCATTATATCCTTGCTTTGTCATTGGATTCTCATTTGCCTAATGAAGAAAACACATCGGATTGTCATAGGGACTATATTTCAATATCTGGCCCTTTGACAGTAATTGTGTAAGAGCTCCAAACCTTGCACAGCTGGCCCTATATTCTTGTATAAAGACTGCCTTCAAATGCTTTCAAAACAACAAATGAGATTTCCCTCTCTTCCTTATTACGTGAATGTTCAGGATAAACACCAGATCATCTGCACACACTTGGGGCTCTCTTTTTGGTAATAGTTTTTGACAAAGATTTAACAGCTACCATCAGTTTGGATTTTAACTTTGAGTGACATTGATTTGAATTAAATTTGTTTATGCAACACATGATTTTTTTCCAAAGTCTTCTGAATCAAAACTGTCAGAGTGGGCACTGATGAGAGATGAGACTATTAGCCTTCCTGTAGAAAGGTCAGGAGCCCGTGGTCAGTAGTAGTGTCCGCCGATAACTCCATTTCACAATAGGCCGTCTCCTTCACTGCTGTTCATTTTTTGTGTGTGTGAAACTAAATTATATCCGACACAGGTTTGCCTAGTTCTCTAATCCAGCAGTTTACTCTAGCACTGTGAAACTCACAGTATAGAATATACTATAGCAAAAGAAATGAATTCATTGTTGTGCTAGTTAAAATTGAAAGTATTGACTCTCCCAGCTTTAAGAATAAATCTGAATTATAAAGAGTCTGATTGTTAAATGACTACAATAATTTACTGCCATGCAGCACAAAAATTAAAAGTCCTAAGTGCTTCTTTCAGACAGATATACAGAGAGTAATTTTCCGTGAGCATGCTTCCCCGCCAGACGAGCAGGCTTGTTCTGGCACGTCGATTGCGCTTGTCCATCCTGCTGGGCAGGCTGGTCTCTTCAGTGTCACCCTAATTCTATCAGAATCTTAAGTTCTTGGCTTTCATTGTGTGTATTAACCTTCAATTGCCTCATTATTGTTTCCTTTGGTAAATAGTTATGTGGTTTTTTTTTACTTGTGCTTTCCATTAATTGTGTTGTAAATCCATTACTTCTTCAATAAGTAAGTAAGTAAGCATAAAAAGAAAATATCCCAGGAGAGGGGAAGGGAAAAGAGGAAAATTCGTGAACAATAACAAAATCTACTCAGTCCATTTTCTCATACATACAAACTTCCCTTCCTCTTACAGATAAGAGATGCTCATTGACCAGCTCCCTCCTCCAGGAAGAAACTCAAAAGTCTCACCTAGTTGTTTTATAACCTTGAAGTAAAAAATTTATGTTATGTTATCTAGCCCCCCTCTCTCTGTATTCAACATTCAGGGTGACATGGGACAGGATAACCATGATAAATACTTCCACAAGAAAGGGAAGAATAGAAGGCATACATGGTCCCTGAACATAGCATTTCTAAGCTCCTGTTTGTCAAATGTTTTACCATTCCTTTAACTATAGTAGGAAATCTTTGCTAGGCTTTCTTGGAGCAACTCCCTAGTCCATTGTTCATGACTCTTGGCTTTGCCCCCTGGGAAATCCTTCTGTTTCTGTTATCTTGCTTTGTCATATCTGAAGAGGGCATTGGCAGAATCTACCTTGTTTGGAATATGAATGTTGAATCTGAAACTGTGAAGGTTTGATACATTACCATAATTGCAGAGATATGCATATGTATATACATATATATAAATACATATATAAATATATATACTTATACATGTACATATCCACGTATATGTATGCATTTACACACATGCATGTGTATATATATGCAATACATATATGCACACATGCAATACATGTATATTAATAGAATCTTGAGAACTCTGATTCACAGACTCTTTGCTCACGTAACAGCTGTATCACTTCCTTATGCCTCATTTTCCCACAGGGTGACAGTGAGAACAAGTATTCTTCACATGAAATGGGGTTTGTACCACAATAGAAATTGCAAATCTTGGAGCTTCTGTAGGCAGCTGGCACATAGACCCTCCCATCCAGATTTTGAGAGAGGGACCTGTGCTCTGGAATGTAAATGAATATCTCTGTGGTAGATGCCACTAACTCTTCTTGGAGGTCTCCTTCGTTAACTTCCAAGATCGTTTGCTATTCATTCATCCTATAACCAAGGTTTCCAGCAATTCTTTTTTCCAGGAAGTCTTGATCGTGCAGAGACATTTAAATATTCTTGGAGCATTGTCTTCTGACATTGAGAAGTTTTCGCAGCCTACCTCCTGCCTGGCAGTTTGGGGATCCAAACACAGGTCTTTTTAAAAGAACTTCTTTCTTTAAAATAATTCATACACTATAATTCACCCAAGTGTACAGTGTAGTAGTTTTTATGTATTCAAAAAACTGTGCAACCATCACAATTTTAGAACATTTTTATCACCCCCAAAAGAAACTCCATATCCACTGGCAGTCATTCCCCATCTCTCTCATTCCCTTCTCCCACCAAGCCCTCAGCAGTCAACATTGTACTTTCTGTCTACATGGGTTTACCTATTCTGGACATTTCATATAAATGAAACCATAGCACAGGTGGTCCTTTGTGACTGGTGTCTTTCATTTAGCATAGTATTTTCAGCATTCTTCAGTGTTGTAGCATGTATCAGTACTTCATTCCTGTTTATTGTTGAATAATGTTGAACATGGTCTTTTCTTTCTCCAGCAATCATAGTCTCTTTTCCTCCAGAATGGTGGCACTTTTGACAGCACAAAACCCTCAAAAACAGTTGTTTGTGTTGTTATTATTATACATTTGATTACAGTCAGACACATGTGCCTGTTCACATACAATTCTTTGCAGGAAATGCCAATGTGTGACCTTTCTCTCTCTCTCTCCCTCTCTCTTCCTTTTCTTTCTCTCTCTCCCTCTTGATCTCTGCCTCTCTTTGTTTCTATAATTACAGTGCTTTGAGCTTATCAGGGTCTTTTGATATGATACTTTTGATCTATTTTCCCAAAGATGTTTTGTCTAACTGGATGGACTTATTAGGGACCAACTTAATCCAACCACAGACTTGAACAGAAGGCATGCCATGTCACTGAATTTCTAACCTATTTTCTTTTTCATCTCTTCCTGGAAACAAGACAGTTCTTATCTAAGATTACTTCTTCATTGTATTAACTTACATTTTTAGCAATAATAACTAGTTCACATTGGTATTAACGGTCCTTAGAGAGCTGGTTGTCTACAACCATGTGTTGGTTATACATGAAACAATTTGTTATTCATTAAAAGGTTCTGGATCTGCCAATTGTTATGATACTGCATAACAAGGGCAGCATTTTCCAGTCTCTAGTAATAATGACCTCGTCTGCCTCTTAGATTTGAAGCCAATGCTACATATTTTAGCTTAGTATAACAGGACCCAACTTCCAGAGACTTTTTCTTTTCTCTTCTTTTTTGTAGTAACAACCCCCAAGTCACAGCAAGCTAACAAGCTACACCTGTTGTATGGCATAGGGTAGTTAGCTGTGGCCTTGCTCCAGGCAGCAGACTGTGAGTCTGTTCACATTCTTCTCATCCTAAGACTGATTGCAGGAGCAACCCTCTATCTGAGAGGGCATGCTGTTCGTACAGCAGAGGGCAGTAGTAACAGATGTCAAGCTAAACCTTGCAATTGCATTTAAAGGTCTGTCAGCACAAGGCATATATCATGTCTTCACACATTTCATTGACCAACCACGTAAAAAGATCAAGGCCAAAATCAATAGGATGAGAAGAATACTCCCAGGAAACATGAGGGGAGGCAATGAATGGCCAGAAGAAGATTTGTGATCAATAATTCTGTTATAGAAAGAAAGAAAACATGATACTTTTTTCTTTGTGTCAGTGAGCAATTCACAGTTTTTAAGAAAATGAATGAAATAAGAAGTATCTAAATAACATTTTTACTGTTTCAAAATATTCTATGTTGTTTATTGCTACATTTAATCATCCACCAAGAAAAATAATTCCTTTTTATCATGAAATTGAGATTTATTTCAAACGTGAGCTTATATGTTGATGATGAAACACTGAAAATGACTAAATCAAACCCAGTATGATTTTTACTTTTATGAAGTAGTTTGTCGGAGACCATTAAGAAACATTAGCTGACTGCCATGTCAGAAATATTACCAATATTTGAATGAGTGCCAGTCCATAAATCTCACTGAGCAAAGAATTTAGTTTGGGGACAAATAATTGATCTAAAATTCATCTTTATTCCAGATAGCTTCTCAGAAAATCAATTGACTCTAAACCTTTAATTTTAATATTTGCTAGCAGGCTTATTTTAGTATTACATCTGTATGCAGTAAGATGGTAAACCATGTATCAGTGTTCCAATTGTAAAAACTTTTCCTCTTTATTGAAATGTAGTATATCAGTAAAATTGAAAATGACACAAAGCAAATCATTATAATCCCATTTCCTTACAACGGATGTGTACTCACATATATATCTAATATGTTATTATGATCATTGTAAATATGGAAATTGATATTACTTTTTTAATCGATGTTGTACCATAAACATTTTCAACACATCTCTGTTTTAATGATAGAGTTTTAAAATTATATCTAAAATTTACATGAAACAAAATTGGTGTTGGCACTTCCTGTTTAACCATTCTGAGATTGTTGTTAAATGGGTAATTTTGTCCTATAAAATAAAGACTTGGTTCATAGTTATTATCGTTCTTTTGTTCTACAGCGAAGATTTAATTATCTTACTTTCCTCACAGAGTATGTGATTATTTTGTTCAAAAAATATTTATATTTAATCTATATAAGTGGGCCAAGAGAGGTGGGTTTTCATGGCTGGCTATGAAATAAACTTTAATACTATTTGTTCAATAAGATTCCAGGTGTCTTTGTTTTTGATCTGTTTATATCATTTGCAATACCACTCATATTTCCTTTTATTGGTTCAGAATGTAAAACTATGTTTTCATATGTCTATATGTGATTTATACTTCTTCCTGTAAGAGGAAGAAACACTTAGCCCATCCTTGATATCTGAAAGCAATAAATGCCTCAAGATTTTAAAGACTATTATATAATATATATATATCACACATATATATATATGACACTATTATATATGTGGTATCATATACAAATTGTGTATTATAAATGAAAGATTACCTAATAGTTCATATCCCCCATTAAATATTATATATTATGTAATTAGTATATTTTTATTACATAGATTTTAAGCAAAATATTAGTTGATTTTAGGGCCCCTTCTTTTTTTTCTTTGAGGACATTTTACCTTTGCTCCAATAAATTTGCTTAAAGACTTCTGAATTTGAGTTAGATGAGGAGTCTTACATAGTGTGAATCTGAGTGACCTTTTATTTGTATTTTCTCACCAGGAACCCTAGGATAGGAGAGTAATTCTTCAGTAATGGTATTTCCATGAAATTCTTCAGGTGCCCAAAGTGGTCACCAGGCAATTTATGGTCTATATCAAAGCAGAGTTCTTAGACCTTACATGTATTCCTTCTTGAGCATCTTCCCTAGTCATGGATACTTAGCAATTCTTTCTTCGATTTTTTTAAAACCTTGTGTTCATTAGTTCTTTATTAGGTTTACTTTCTATTGATGTATAATGTCCATACAGAACAGTAGACAAATCAGAAACATATAACTTGGTGCATTTTCACAGAGTGAACACTTTCATGTAAGCACCCTTCATTACATTATAAAACAAAATGAAGCACCACCAAAGGTACCCTCAGCCCCTCCCAGTCACAGTCCCCTCTAAAATGACTCTTCTGACATTTTAATCATAATTATCTATGGTAGTTTGGGTGTTTGAAAAAATATTTCCCTTTCTTCCTTCCCTCCTTTTCCTTCCTTCCTTCCTTTCTTTCTATCTCTCTGGCTCTCCCCACCCCCGCCTACTCCCTGTCTCTCTGTCCCTCCCTTCCTTTCTTCTTTTTTTTACTTTAAAAGAAGTTGAATACAAGACATTGATGTAATCTATGTAATATTATACATTTCCAAGTGGAAAATATCAAGCATAAATGAAATGTTTTTACTTTGTCTAAGTATAGGCCTCCATGAGATTTATATTATATTTTATCAAGTAAAAATAGCTATTAAAAGCTGCTATATTACTTTTCATTTAGTACCTTATTCATTTCTTAAATTTTTGGTTAATATATTAAGAAAATTGTAACAGGAATAGCAAACAGCTCAATTTTTATGCAAAAGAAAATCCAACAGGTTTTTCTCATTTCCTTGAGCACCTACATATTCTACTCCCACTCATTGTGCTGAGTAGGTAGGGCTATATATTCTTTTTTCTCTTTAAGATTCAGCAGTCACAATAACATTTGATTCTTTTGAATCTTCTTAAACATGAAAACAGCAAAATAGTCATTCAGTTTTTTATATTTATTACTCAGCATTTTATGAATTGATTTATTCTTCACTTGAAATGTTACAATTTGCTCTCAATCTGCAAGGTTAGAATTAATTATAATGAAGCACTAAGGATTGATAATTAGAATTTGAAATAAAAATATCAGTATGTTTATTGTGAAGCTACTTGAATGGGCCGAGAATTTCACTAATATATAAGACAATCAATCACTGACCACAAATGCTCCAACAGAATTCTAAAGATAACACTCATAAAGTTATTCTAGATGTTTTCTCTCTGATCTTGTAACTAGAACAAATATGTGCTCTTAGTAAGACTGACAATACCTTGTGTTTATATTGTGTTTGATCTGGAAATGAGTCACATCTGAATTACCTCATTATTCTCATTTGAGTCAATAGCCATAGGTTACATTTAAGTAAATGTCAACATGTTTTCAACTCATGGTAAACAAAATGATAGTCATTGATAAATAAAAGGAGTAACAAAGAATAGGAAGGTCTTTATACTTTTTTCTGTCTTAGGAATTTCACCTAATATTTTATAGTGGAGGAAATGGGCTTATGTAAAGGAGGAGAAACAGTAATGTTTAGTTCATGAGCAGATTCACTTGAATTGATGATCTTGCAGGCTGGTTTCGTTGGAATTGAGTAGAAGGTAAAGTTAGGACAGTCCTCGAGACCTGTGAGTGTCAGATGACTTGCATTTGACATGATAGGCAGTAGGAGATAAGATTGCATGTGAAAAATTACTCTGTTAAGCGTTAACATAGTATGAAATTATTAGTTATTATCCCATTTATTTTTTAAAAATGTTATTTCATATAATACATCTTAGAGGGCAATCTTTATTTGTCAAAAGGACCATAATATTGGTATCCTAAAATTAAATTAAATTTATTATTACATACCATAACTGATTTATAACATTGCATTTATTTCTTATTTATCTAGTTGCTTGACAATAAATATGAACAACAATAGCAGAAGGTTAAAAAGTAACTAACATCCTTCACTATAATATTAATTTCTTTTGGATTTACAGTTCATGTTTAACCAAGTATTTAAACTCTAAATCAGTTTAATTTAGCTAAAATAGTCTACTAAACATTTTTATTATATTTTCCCCAGTAGATACATGATTAAATTATTTTAAAAGTAATATAATATTTTTCCTCTGTGTTTTCTAGAAATTGTTTCCTCAGTGGAGAAGATTCTTATTTTATGAAATTAATTCTTATTTTCATTCTTCTATCAAAATGTTTTGAGGCCCTCAATTAAACTTTAATTAATCACTTGTGTTCAAAAACACAAATTATTGAAATGTAAATTTCAAAAACAGTTAAAATAGTAATAGAGCCTTAATATAGATAATTCAGTTTTTTGAATGGTTGAAAAATAAGGTGATATGAGTGCAATGCAGTCATTCCTATTGCATTCACCTATTTTATGACAAATTTTTAGAAAAAATATTTTATTTTACTAAGTATTCAATTAAATTTTGAATTAAAATAGTAATTAAATACAGATATGGTTTAATTATGTTTAAAAATTTATTAGAAAATATTTTGAAAATACAATCTGAGCACTTCATTTATGTAGGCTCTTTAAACAAAGATAGTCTCAATGACATTTTTGTTCCATTTCTGTAGTAGGGAGAAGTGTATTCGTATAACTGAACATGCAACCTGTGGTGTATATACATTGCATTAAGCTTGCTGACACCTTTTTTTGGTCTAAACGGTTTTATTTATTAATTTTCCTCCCCCACCCCCCAGATTTAAAAAATTAAGAAACTTCACATAAAAATTGAAATTTCAAGCTTCTGTTAAAAACATTGTAAGACAAAGGAGCGATAGACTTAACCCCCAGTGACAAATCACCTAGAGTTAAGTAGAATAGTGCCCATTCCACTAACACCAGCTTCACTCTATTCTAGTTCACTCCTGGTCTCACCACTTCCTATTGTCTCACATGCAGTTTGCATCACTCATTCATGTTACCTGCTTGTAGACATTTCTGTTAGCCACTTCTGATATTTGTTAATTCTAACACTGATGTTTACCAGTTGTATTACCTTGTTTCCTCTTGTGTAAAGTGGAATAACAGTTTCTTTCATTTTGATTGTACATCTCAGCAGTAGGGAATGCCCACTCCATTAGAGGTTGAAGTTCAAACATTTATGTGCTAAAGATAGAAGTTAACCTACTGGATGCATGTATCAAAGAGTAGTAAAAGTTAGGATAACCTTACCTAATTGTTGCATGGGACAGAGAAAGGACAGAATGGGGAAAGCAGCTGAGACAATCCCAGACAAGCAACAATATCGTCACACTGACGTCAGTCTACCTCCATTCAACACAGCAACTCAGACTTTTTGATCTCAAGACCATGTTTTTAAAGAACGTTTTATAAGTTTAAAAACTACTGAAGACACCCACCGAGGTTTTATTTATATGGCACACAACTATAGATGTTAACATTTTAGAAATTAAAATTGAGAAGCATTTAACTTTAAATTAAATTTAAAAAAATTATTTAAAAAACAATGATGAAAACACATACCTGCTAAAATAAATAACATATTTGGGAAAAATAACTGTATTTTTTTTGTCTTTAGAATTTTTGTTTACTTTTATTGATGTATCATTTTAAAAAATCAATAAGAAAAGTGTCATTGCTTTTTACAAATCTCTTTAACATCTGGCTCAGTAGAAGAAAGCTGAATTCTCCTACCTATTTCTTACATTTAATTTGTTGGGATGTGTTGGTTAGACTGAAGTACATACAAAGATAATCTGAATTCACAGATGGGTTGTTGGAAAAGAAAGGAGTATTTTTAAAGTCTTTTCAGATAATGCTGGATAATTTTCTCTGATACCTCATTGAAACCTAACAAGTGGTAATTTCTTGAAACTAGTTTCAATTTGAAATCTAAAAATACAGCAGTGAAATTTTTGTACATGCATGATTTTGTAGCATCATGTATTGGTCATTTGGAGAACAGTGATTTGAGGAGTTGTGAGGTATTCTAAATATTGACCTCTTTCATTTTATAATGTCAAGAATATCACTACCATCTTAATAAAATAGGCTATAAGTATTGGAAAGCTGTCAAGCTCACAGAATTTTCCCCAAATTGTAATTTCTGCTTGAACCTCCTATTTTATCATTGCCAACAAAAGCAGTCAGTTATTTTCCTTGAAATGACGGGCAGACAGTTCATTTTTGAGAAAGTGTCTACAAAACACCCAGTCTGAATAGCCTGTCTGTCAGAGGGTCTTTAAGGAAAAATAGTGCTCTGTGAAAAAGGTGGCTAGATAAGCTTGCAACTCAGTTGCCCAGGAGCACTTAAAAAATTTTTTTATTAGAATATTATTGATACACACTCTTATGAAGGTTTCACATAAAAAACAATGTGGTTACTACATTTACCCATATTATCAAGTCCACACCCATACCCCAATGCAGTCACTGTCCATCAGTGTAGTAAGATGCCACAGATTCACTATTTGCCTTCTCTGTGCTACACTGATTTCCCCATGATTGCTCACACCATGTGTACTAAACATAATACCCCTCAATGCTCTTCTCCCTCCCTCCCCACCTGCCTTCCCCTACCCCTCCCCTTTGGTAACCACTAGTTCCTTCTTGGAGTCTGTGAATCTGCTGCTATTTTGTTCCTTCAGTTTTGCTTCATTGTTATACTCCACAAATGAGGGAAATCATTTGGCACTTGCCTTTCTCCACCTGGCTTATTTCACTAAGCATAACATCCTCCAGCTCCATCCATGTTGTTGCAAATGATAGGATTTGTTTCTTTCTTATGTCTGAATAGTATTCCATTGTGTATATGTACCTCCTCTTCTTTATCCATTCATCTACTGATGGACACTTAGGTTGCTTCCATATTTTGGCTATTGTAAATAGTGCTGCAATAAACATAGGGTTGCATATGTCTTTTTGAATCTGATAAGTTGTATTCTTTGGGTAAATACCAAGGAGTGGGATTCCTGGGTCAAATGGTATTTCTACTTTTAGCTTTTTGAGGAACCTCCATATTGCTTTCCACAATGGTTGAACTAGCTTGCATTCCCACCAGCAGTGTAGGAGGGTTCCCCTTTTTCTGCATCCTCACCAGCATTTGTTGATCTTAGTTTTTGGATGGTGGCCATCCTTAGTGGTGTGAGGTGATATCTCATAGTGGTTTTAATTTGCAGTTCTCTGATGATTAGTGATGTGGAACATGTTTTCATGTGTCTGTTGGCCATCTGAATTTCTTTTTGGAGAACTGTCTCTTCATATCCTCTACCCATTTTTTAATCGGGTTGTTTGCTTTTTGGTTGTTGGGGCATGTAAGTTCTTTATATATTTTGGATGTTAACCCCTTGTCGGATGTGTCATTTACAAATATATTCTCCCATACCATAGGATGACTTTTTGTTCTGTTGATGGTGTCCTTTGCTATACAGAAGCTTTTTAGTTTGATGTAGTCCCATGTGTTCATTTTTGCTTTTGTTTCCCTTGCTCAAGAAGATGTGTTCAGGAAGAAGTTGCTTATACTTATATTCAGGAGATTTCTGCCTATGTTGGCTTCTAAGAGGTTTATGGTTTCATGACTTACATTCAGGTCTTTGATCCAATTCCAGTTTACTTTTGTGTATGGAGTTAAACAATAATCCAGTTTCATTCTCTTGCATGTAGCTGTCCAGTTTTGCCAACACCAGCTGTTGAAGAGGCTGTCATTTGCCCATTGTATGTCCATGGCTCCTTTATCATATATTAATTGACCGTATATGGTTGGGTTTATATCAGGGCTCTCTAGTCTGTTCTTGTGCCAGTACCAAATTGTCTTGATTACTGTGGCTTTGTAGTAGAACTTGAATTTGGGGTGCATAATCCCCCCAGCTTTATTCTTCTTTCTCAGGATTGCTTTGGCTATTTGGGGTCTTTTGTGTTCCATATGAATTTTACAATGATTTTCTTTAGTTTGTTGAAGAATGCTTTTCGTATTTTGATAAGAATTGCATTGAATCTGTAGATTACTTTAGGCAGGATGGCCATTTTGACAATATTAAATCTTCCTATCCATGAGCACAGGATGTGTTTCCATTTATTGGTATCTTCTTTAATTTCTCTCAAGAGTGTCTTGTAGTTTTCAGAGTATAGGTCTTTCACTTCCTTGGTTAGGTTTATTCCTAGGTCTTTTATTCTTTTTGATGCAACTGTGAATGGAATTGTTTTCTTGATTTCTCTTTCTGCTAATTCATAGTTAGTGTATAGGAATGCCACAGATTTCGTGTATTAATTTTGTATACTGCAACTTTGCTGAATTCAGATATTTGATCTAGTAGTTTTGGAGTGGATTCTTTAGGGTTTTTTTATGTACAATATCATATCATCTGCAAACAGGGACAGTTTAACTTCTTCCTTGCCTGTCTGGATGCTTTTTATTTCTTGTGTTGTCTCATTGCTGTCGCTAGGACCTCCAGTACTATGTTGAATAGAAGTGGGGAGAGTGGGCATCCTTGTGTTGTTCCCGATCTTAAAGGAAATGCTTTCAGCTTCTCGCTGTTAAGTATAGTGTTGGCTGTGGGTTTGTCATATATGTCCTTTACTATGTTGAGGTAGTTCCCCTCTGTACCCATTTTGTTGAGAGTTTTTATCATGAATGGATGTTGAATTTTGTCAAATGCTTTTTCAGCATCTATGGAGATGATCATGTGGTTTTTGTCCTTTTTATTGATGTGGTGGATGATGTTGATGGATTTTCGAATGTTGTATCGTCCTTGCATCCTTGGAATAAATCCTACTTGATCATAATGTATGATCTTTTTTATGTATTTTTGAATTCGGTTTGCTAATATTTTGTTGAGTATTTTTGCATCTATGTTCATCAGGGATATTGGTCTGTAATTTTCTTTTTTGTTTGTGTCTTTCCTGGTTTTGGTATTAGAGTGATGCTGGCCTCATAGAATGAGTTTGGAAGTATTCCCTCTTCTTCTACTCTTTGAAAACTTTAAGGAGGATGGTTATTAAGTCTTCACTAAATGTTTGATAAAATTCAGCAGTGAAGCTATCTGGTTCAGTGATTTTCTTCTTAGGAAGGTTTTGGTTAACAGTTCAATTTCGTTGCTGGTAATTGATCTTTTCCGATTTTCTGTTTCTTTCTGGGTCAGCCTTGGAAGGTTGAATGTTTCTAGAAAGTTTGCCATTCCTTCTAGGTTATCGAGTTTGTTAGCATATAGTTTTTCATAGTATTCTCTAATAATTCTTTGTATTTCTGTGGTGTCCATAGTGATTTTTCCTTTCTCATTTCTGATTCTGTTTATGTGAGTAGACTCTCTTTTTTTCGTGATAAGTCTGGCCAGGGGTTTATCTATTTTGTTTATTTTCTCAAAGAACCTGCTCTTGCTTTCATTGATTCTTTCTATTGTTTTATTCTTCTCAATTTTATTTATTTCTGCTCTAATCTTTATTATGTCCCTCCTTCTACTGATTGTAGGCCTCATTTGTTCTTCTTTTTCTAGTTTCGTTAATTGTGAGTTTAGACTGGTCAGATGGGATTGTTCTTCTTTCCTGTGGTGGGCCTGTATTGCAATATACTTTCCTCTTAGGCCTTTGCCCCATCCCACAGATTTTGCAGTGTTGAATTATTGTTGTCATTTGTCTCCATATATTGCTTAATCTCTGCTTTTATTTGGTCATTGATCCATTGGTTATTTAGGAGCATGTTGTGGAGCCTCCATGTGTTTGTGTAATTTTTCATTTTCTTTGCATAATTTATTTCTAGTTTCATACCTTTGTGGTCTGAAAAACTGGTTGGTACTATTTCAACCATTTTGAATTTACTGAGGCTCTTTTTGTGGCATTGTATATGATATATTGTTGAAAATGTTCCATGTGCACTTGAGAAGAATGTGTATTCTGCTGCTTTTGGGTGTAGAGTTCTGTAGATGTCTGTTATGTCCATCTGTTGTAATGTGTTGTTCAGTGCTTCTGTCTCCTTACTTATTTTCTGTTTGGTTGATCTGTCCTTGGAGTGAGTGGAGTATTGAAGTGTCCTAGAATGAATGCATTGCATTGTATTTCTGCTTTTAATTCTATTAGTACTTGTTTCACATATGTAGGTGCTCCTGTGTTGGGCGCATAGAGATTATAATGGTTATATCTTCTTGTTGGATTGACCCCTTTATTATTATGTAATGTCCTTTTTTGTCTCTTGTGACTTTCTTTGTTTTGAAGGCTATTTTGTCTGAAAGAAGTACTGCAACCTCTGCTTTTTTCTCCCTATTAGTTGCATGAAATATCTTTTTCCATCCCTTCACTTTTACTGTTTGTATGTCTTTGGGTTTACAGTGAGTCTCTTATAGGCAGCATATAGGTGAGTCTTGCTTTTTTATCCATTCGGTGACTCTGTCTTTTGATTGATGCATTCAGCCCATTTACATTTAGGGTGATTAACGATAGGTATGTAGTTATTGGCATTGCAGGCTTTAGATTCGTGGTTACCAAAGGTTCAAGGTTAACTTCCTTTCTATCTAAGAGTCTAACTTAATTCACTTAATATGCTATTACAAACACAATCTAAACATTCTTTTTATTTTTTCTTCTCCTTTTTCATCCTCCTCCATTCTTTATATATTAGGTATCATATTCTGTACTCTTTGTCTATCCCTTGATTGACTTTTGGCATAGTTAATTTAATTTTGCATTTGCTTAGTAATTAGCTGTTCTACCTTCTTTACTGTGGTTTTATTACCTCTGGTGACAGCTATTAAGCCTTAGGAACACTTCCATCTATAGCAGTTCCTCCAAAATACACTGTAGAGATGGTCTGTGTAAGGTACATTCTCTAAGGTTTTGCTTATCTGGAAATCGTTTAATCCCTTCTTCAAATTTAAATGATAATCTTGCCAGATAAAGTAATCTTGGTTCAAAATCCTTCTGCTTCATTGTATTAAATACATCATGCAACTCCCTTCTGGCCTGTAAGGTTTCTGTTGATAAGTCTGATGATAGGCTGATGGGCTTTCCTTTGTATATGATCTTATTTCTCTCTCTGGCTGCTTTTAATAGTCTGTCCTTATCCTTGATCTTTGCCATTTTAATTACTGTATGTCTTGATGTTATCTTCCTTGGGTCCCTTTTGTTGAGAGATCTGTGCATCTCCATGGCCTAAGAGACTCTTTCCTTCCCCACATTGGGGAAGTTTTCAGCAATTACCTCCTCAAAGACACTTTCTATCCTTTTTCTCTTTCTTTTTTTTCTGGTACCCCTATTATGCAAATATTGTTCCATTTAGATTGGCCACACAGTTCTGTCAATATTCTTTCATTCTTAGAAATCCTTTTTTTCTCTCTGTGCCTCAGCTTCTTTGTATTCCTCTTCTCTTGTTTCTGTTTCACTTATCGTCTCCTCCACCGTATCTAATCTGCTTTTAATACCCTGCACTGTGCTCTTCAATGATTGGATCTCTGACCGGAATGCATTCCTGAGTTCTTGAATATCTTTCCATACCTCTATGAGCATGTTAATGATTTTTATTTTAAAATCCCTTTCAGGAAGATTCATGAGGTTGATGTCATTTAAATCTTTCTCAGGAGTTGTATTAATAATTTTACTTTAACCAGGTTCCTTTGGGGTTTTATATTTGTATACGGCACCCTCTAGTGCCCAGAAGCTCTACTCTTTGGGGCTTCTTAGCTCCTAAAGCAATGTCTTGTGTCACAGGGGAGTGGTATTGGTGCCTGGGTGGAGGAAAAATCTGTTTCCTGCTTCCCAGCTGCTATATCTGAGTCACCTGCCTGAACCAGTGGGCCAAGCACACAGGTATAAGTCTCTGTGCTTTGTGTTTGTAGTTGCTGTAGACAGATCTTCCCTCTGGCTTGCCTAATGCCAGGATAGGATTTACCGGTTTGCGAGCCAGGTGTGGCTGGCTGGGAGAAAGCCTCAGTAGGTTGCGTATCCCGGAGGGGATCCTTGGAGCTGTGTAGCCAGCCAGTGAGCTGGAGCATCTGAATATCGTGAAAGCTCCCAACCTGCTTGGCAGAGTGCACCCGGGCAATTTTGTCTACCTGTCCTTTATCCTGAGCAGTAAGCTCTGTGCAATCCTTGCCCCTTTAGCAGCCCTCTTGTTAAGCACTTCCTTGTTAGGAAGTCTCTCAGACTGCCTGCCTTTCTTTTGTCCCAGAGAAGACAGATATGGATCCCTGCTTTCCACAAGTATCTGGAATCTCAGTCTCTCCAGGAATTTTGCCTTTCTTAGCTTTCCAACCCCCTACTCATGAGAGTACCATGCCAACACCATGAAATGTAGGTTTGTGCTCCCAGAGCAGATCTCTGGAGTTAGGTGTTTCAGCAGACCCAGGCTTCCACTCCCTCCCTTCTTGGTTTCTCTTCCTCCTGCCAGTGAGCTGAGGTTGGGGAAGGGCTTCTTCCTACCAGGCCACAGCTTTGGTACATTACCCTGTTCTGTGAGTTGTGCTCTTTTCTCCCGGTGTATGCACTCTGGTGCAGTCCTCTTTCCTGGTGCTCTTTCAGGAGTAGTTGTATTAATTATATTTTCATATTATATGCGGTTTTAGGAGGAAGCCTCTGTCTCACCTCTCATGCCGCCATCTTTAATCCCTCAAGAACACTTTTGAGAGACCCTTCATTATGCAGCAGAAATGCTCTATGTGTACTTCACCCTTTATGCATTCCGGACTCAAGGTTTAATAAAATTGATAATATTTGCTTATTCCCCAAGGATTTTTATGTAAATCAGGCTTATTTGTTGTTCTGCAAGTGCTTGGCAGTGAAGAATTCAATGACTGCTAATAATTTGGTGCCATTACTTTGATTTGTGCTAATGTCCCAGGAGTTTTACTCACCACTGCTTTTGCACCATCAGTGCAAATGTCAGTACAGTGCAAAAGGCAAATAATATTTTAGGATTATGGGTAAAATAATTTTGAGTTAGTGGACACTCAAGAAGTATTCTTTAGAACTCCCTGGAATATTTGTTTTTTAATTAAAAATTTTTTTATTTAAGTAAAGTTGATGCACAATATTACATTGCTTTCAAGTATACAACACACTATTTCAACAGTTACACACATTATTAAATCTTCACCCCAACTAGTGCAGTTACTACCTATCAACATAGAAAGATGTTACAGAACCATAAACTATATTCTCCATGCTATACTTCCATTCCTTATAACATGATTGATATTTTGTGCTGCTTTATTCCCCTCACTCACCCCTACCCACCAACTTCCTCCTCCATGGTAACCACCCAGTCATATTTACAGTTTTTAATTTTGATGAATTTTATAAAATTTCTTCTTTTATGCTTTGTGCTTTTTGTGTATTTTTTAAGGAAACATTTTTTATCCAAAGATCACAAAAAATATTTCTTCTATTTTTTTTCTTTATTTATGGTTTTAGCTTTTATGTTTGAGCCTATGATGAGTCCAAATTATTTTTGGAGTATGGTGTAGGGTAAAGACTGATGCTCATTTTTGTTTTTCCTGTATGGACTTTCTACTCTTTCCCAACTGAATTTCCTACTCTTTGCTTTCTTTCTGCTTTCACAACATCCCACAATTTTGATATTTGTATTATCATTTTTATTAATTTCAAAATATGTTCTAATTACCCTTTAATTTCTTCTTTGATACATGAATTCTTAAAAAGATGCTTAATTTCAAAATATTTGGTATTGTTTCCCAGATAAAGTTCTGTTTTTTATTACTAAGTTTAGTATTCATTGGTCAGACCACATGTTTTGTATGACTTTAGTGCTTGTGGAGACCAGTTTTATGGTTCTAAATATAATCTACATTGATGAATATATGCTAAAAAATGCATGTATTAATGTCAATTAGATTAGATAATAGTTGTAGTTTCAATTTGCCTAGACTCTTGCTTCTTTCTGTCTACTTATTCAGTCGTTAGAAAAGTGTTGGAAAAATATCCAACTATAATTTTGTTGGTTTTTCTTTTATTTTTTTAATTTTTAATTTTTTTGAGTGCATTTTCTTTTTTTTATTGAAATATAGTTGATACATAATCTTATATTGGTTTAAAGTATACAACACAGTGTTTCAATAGTTACCTTTTATTAAATTCTCAACCCAACTAGTGCAGTTACTATCTGTCAACATAGGAAGATGTTATGGAATCATTGACTATATTTTCCATGCTGTACTACCATCCCTGGGACCAATTTATATTATGATTTTGAAGCTCTGTTATTAAGCACATAATTTTTTTTGCTATTATTAATATACAATTACATAAGCAACATTATGGTTACCAGACTCCCCCTATTATTAAGTCCCCACCACATACCCCATTGCAGTCACTGTTCATCAGTGTAGTAGGATGTTATAGAATCACTACTTGTCTTCTCTGTGTTATACTGCCTTCCTTGTATCCCTCCACCCCACCCCCACCCCTGCTACTTTATTAAGCACATACAGTTTTAGGAGTGATACGACTTCTGTATGCATTGATCAACCTTATTATTATGAAATATTCCTTTTTAGTCCTGTCAATAACTCATGTTCCAGAGTGTATTTTTTTCTTATGTTAATATAGCCACTCTAGCTTTTTTATGGTAAGTGTTTGCATGGTATATCATTTCCCCTTTTTCTCTTTTAATATGTGTTTCTTTAAAAGTGAGTTCTTATAGACAGCATACAGTTGTTTTTCTTTTTATCAAACACGATAATCTTTCTTCATTTTTAATTGAAGTGTTTAGATTATGTGTCTTAATGCAATTATTAATATTGTGTCTCCCTTATTGTTGAATTTTTATACTTTTTTTCATTGCTTTTTCCTTTTCTCTCCTTTTTCTTTTTTTGGACTGAGTACATTTTGGGTTTATCTCCACAATTGTTTTACTAGCTTTATTTTTCTTTTTTATGGTGGCTTTAGAGTTTACAGTATACATTTTGAACTTATCATAGTTTACCCTCAAATTATATTATACATCTTCACATGTAATATAGGAACCTTAAAATGATTTTTAGTTTCCTTCTCCCATCCCTTTTGCTATTATGTTAAACATTTTATTCATACATATCTTATAAACATATAATACACAGGCATCCATTACCTTTGAAAGAAATTTTTAAATGAGGAAAAAATCCTTTATATTTATCCAAATTTACCACATCCAGCACTCTCTGTCTCTTTATCTAGATCCAAGTCTCTATTTAGTGTCATTTTCCTTACTTTTGAACTTTTTCTTTTTTCTTTTTTTTTTTTTTTTCTAACATTTCCCATAGTATAGATCTGTTAGCACCAAATTAGTTCTATTTTATTCTCTATCTGGAAAACTTAATTTTGCCTTAAGTTTTCAAAGATATTTGCACTGGGTGCAGAATTCAAGGCTGATTTCTTTCAGGCCTTTAAAAATGCCTTTTTTTTTTTCCTTTTTCCTTCTTACATGGTTTCTAATGGAAAAGAAAAGTCTACTTTCTGTTCTCTGGTCATGTACACATAATGTGTCATTTTCTGTGGGTGTCATTTTTTTCGGTCTGTTTCACTTGCTGATTTATTTGCCCCTCATTATGTTCATTTTCCTGCTTGGCATGTTTGGTAAATTTTTATTTGATTCAAGGCATTGTATATTTTGCATTTCTGAGGGTCTGGATTTGTTGTTCCTTCAGTAAGTGTTGAAGTTTGTTTTGGTAGGCAGTTAAATAACTTGTTCTTAGCTTTAAACCTTTTTGGGCTTGTTCTGTGCTTTATCAGAGCTCTGTGAACTAGCCTTTGATTTGGTAATGTACGGACTTCTTGTGTTTTCTGCTGAGTACCCTGAATGACCAACCAAAGACTTTGTACCCTGGCTGGTTGGAGCTCAAATGTCTTCCAGCCCGTGATGAGCTCAGAAAACTATGTAACTCACTCACCATTCTTTGCTCATTCTTTGCCTGGCATTGTCCCTTTTAGTATTCAGTGGAAGTTAAAGAGATACTTGGGGCTATTTTTCTGCATATATCCCTCCTCTCCAGAATGGAGGCCTACATCTGGCAGCTACCTAATTAGCCTCTCAAACTTAGATCTTTTACTTCTTAAGTTAGCTGTCATTTAGGATAGTTTTCCTGCTCCACAGGCTGTAATATGGTCCCAAAGAGAAAACTAGGGCAATTGTGGCTCACTTCATTTGTATCTCTTCTCAAGAATCACAGTGCCTTTTTCACTGAGCATAATACCCTCTAGGTCCATCCATGTTGTTGCAAATGGCAGGATATGTTTTTATGGCTGAGTAATACTCCATTGGGATATGTACCACATCTTTATCCATTCATTTGTTGATGGGCACCTAGGTTACTTCCATATCTTTGCTATTGTAAATAGTGCTGCAGTAAACATAGTAGTGCATATATCTTTTCAAATCAGGGATTTTGTTTCCTTTGGGTAAATTCCTAGAAGTGAAATTACTGGATCAGATGGTATTTCTATTTTCAGCTTTTTGAGGAACCTCTATATCGCTTTCCACAGCAGTTGTACCAATTTACATTTCCACCAACAGTGTAAGAGGGTTCCCATTGGGCGAGTGGGGGTAAAGGGGCACAAAAATTCTCAATCATAATATAAGTTGGTCACAGGGATGGAAGTACAGCATGGAGAATATAGTTTATGGTTCTGTAACATCTTCCTATGTTGATAGTAACCACACTAAAGGGGGTGAGAACTTAATTATATGAGTAACTGTTGAACAACTGTGTTGTATATTTGAAACAAATACAAGATTGTATATCAACAGTACTTCAGTAAAAAAGAATCACAGTACTATTATGCCTATTGTCCAATATCTAGAAGCAAGTATTTCATATATTCTATCTACTTTTCTAGTGGTTTCTGGCAGGAGGATAAATCTGATCTCTGTTAATCAAGGACAGGTGTAGAAATCTTAATTTTCTTTTTAATTTAAAAAGAGTTTGATTTGTAAATGGGTGTTTGAAATATAATTGTCAAAAATGTTTTTCCTAGTGGAGGGGATGAGGAGATCAGTGAAACAGGTGAAAGGGATAAAGAGTTACAAACTTCAATTTAGAAAATAAATTTGTCATAGGAATGGGACTACAGTATAGAGAAAGAATATAACCAAAAATATTATAATATCTTGGTATGGTAGCAGGGGGTAACTATGCTTACTGTGGTGAACATTTACTAATGTATATAATTATCAAATCACTATTTTATACATTTGAAAACAAAATAATGTTGTATATTAGCTTTATACCAATAAAAATAAAAATAAAAAACATGATTTCCCTTAAATTGTGATATTTTTGCAGAAATATTTTTTAAAAGAATTATAACATTTCATACTATTTAAAAATGTTAACCTTTTTACATGAAATGTGTATGACATGTTAAGGGCTGCCTAAGTATACATGACAGCTATTCACCAAACATGAATATTTAGTGTCATATTTATACAATTTAAATTTAAATTAAAAAAAAAAATTTTTTACTACACTTATCATCTCCTTATAATGCTCACAGAGTTTTTCTAGGGCCAATTTGCTATCATGTTTTGTTCACCAGGAAAAATAGCTCTGATCCCTGGAAATAGAACAGGATTGTTTGTTTTGCTCTCCATTTAATGGTAGTAATTTGCATTACTTACTTACAAATAATATTCTAGGTCTTGATGACAGGTGAGGCTTACCTCTGGAGGAAGGTACAAATATAACTAGTACTAATAGGAATGCTCTCTAGCTACAGTTCACATATATATGATGGGACATTTTAATGACACGTCTTTACATAAATATACATTCTCATCTTAATAATTTCTTTTATGGCAGAGAAGTGAATAATTAAATAGACATGTGTCTTTCAGTATGTATATGCAGAAATCCACAGGCAAATTATCAATGAATTTCATTCATCAAAATATCCAATTCTTTTTTACTATGCTATTTCTAAATTATTTTTATCTTACTTTTTATAGACTGAGTTATATATAAGTTAGTTTTTCTAAATAAAAATTTGAGTGTCATGATCTTTAATAGGCTAGCAAGCAACTTACATGCATAATGATTTAAACAAAAAAGGGTGGGGAAAAAAAAGAAACCTGAGGATATTTTCATGTGAGTATATCATATCTCCATGTGTTAAAGTCCAAGATGCCTAACATTGACTGTTGTGGAATAAACTGAAATGTAATAAAGATTATTAGGATTGTCATTTTGCAAATGTACAATATTGTATTTTTCAGAAATATTTTTCACATAGACCCTTTAATTGAAAGGCAAAAGTTCAGATAGCAGTTACATAGATAAGGCTTCACATATTTGATTCTCAGAATGTACATTTTCAGCATGATACTCATAGAATTAAATGCACAGCTGCCAAAATTGTTAGTGGGAATTGCATGCTTAATTTAGTGCTACACTGAAAATATGTCCCTTCCTGTTCAATATGCTCAATCAAAAAAATTCATTAAGAAGTGTTCTTATCTACTTTTCATTCTCAAGGTACAAACAAGAGAATGTTATACCCCATTATAAATGTATGTTTACATAACAAACTTCAGAAATAAAATATTGACTTTTTGAAATACTTTTTGGGAAAATTTAATTTATGAAAAAGAAAACTCTTGAATATGGTTGTAGCATTTCAAGCTTTTTTTCTGTGCTTGCAATTATGCAAATATTATTGCTATTACAAAAGACCTTTTTCATGAATTGCTTTGTAATAGAACAAGGTTATTGAACACTATTTTTTAAATAGATATGTTTATGGCAGTAACATACATAAGACCTGAAGAATTGCTGGTGATAAAAGACTATAAACAAATGCACCCACATTTTTCCCCCTAAAGCACCAGAATTAAAGATGTTTATCCAAATACTTTAAATTAATTTATTTTTATATTTTCTAGCCATGTCTGTGGTACTAAATACGAAACGATGATTGTACTCAGTTTTCTACTTTAGCTGTCACTAAGATGGTGTCATGATGTTTAGAGATATGCTCTCTAACTGCCAGCATTTGTTACAGTTCAGTGATGCATGAGAAAGTGTGAGGGACATTGTCTTCCTGCACTGCTAAATGTATTAATGCAGTGATGATATTTCCCAATGACTTCCTACTCAAGGTCAAAATAATGAAATTCATCTATATTTTTCAGTAATTTATTAATCAACATTTTCCATCTTGACCTGTTTCCTTAAGTTTATTAGGTACTTTCTAAATTTTGAGGCAAATATATATTGCAATTTAAAGAAGAACTTGTCATTTTAACTATTGTATTTTAATGTATTTTAAATAATCAACTATAACTTCTCAATTCATCTTTTAAAATAAATAAAAATAGCATTATTACTTGTTTTGTTGCTACCAATGAAAATATGACTTGAGGTAGGACTCTAGATTTCTCTGATCTATTTAAATTCTCTACTTATTTATGATTTCAATGAATATGAAATTATTTAGTACTTGTTGTATGATAACCAGTCATTCTGTTTATTTAATAATCATCTCATTCTTAAAGTTTACAATTTACTTTCATAGATAATGTTTACTTTCATCCTGATAACAATTCTATGTGGTAGATACTTCAGATAATTATCCCCCTTTTACAAATGGGGATAATTGAGCTCAGGGTTGTTAGTACCCTAAGCTCATACCACTTGAACTTAAAGCTAGGCTGCTTGACTCCAATTCCAGCATCTTTCCTTCTGTTCAGTTCTTATTTGTTTATATTTATTGAGAATCTGAGGATTGCATAGCATTGTTATAAATATTACAATGTGTTTTTATAGAATAATCAAGTTACCACTACTGCAGTTTATATTCACTGCTATGGATTAGTCTTTCTAAACCAGCACCCTAAGTAATGTCACATCATTGCTTACGAAATTTTAGTGGCTCTTTGGCAACTCTGTCCCTCTTTCATGTGTCCATATAACTATTTTCCAAGGGAAATATTTACTCATATAAGAGATACCATTACTTGTAGATTTTCATTTACTTTGGCTGATCTCATTTCACTGAGTAGAGTATATTTTGATTACAAATGTTTGCATGGAATAACAGCATGAAATTATTTTATATTATTGGCTTAGTATGAACCAGTGTATGCTATTGGTTTAATAGCAATGGTATTTCCAATTACTATCTACCTATATGTCAAAAATGGTCTTTAATTTTTCCCCATAGTTTTAGACTTTATAAGGACACAATTTGTATTGAAAGTTATATTATCCAGTGGTATTTTTCCAAGCAGGCTTCATAAATCTTTTAAATTCTGTATTATTAGCTATGTTATATTCATCAGTTACTTCCATTACTAGGGTAGTTACCATTCCACAATTAAGAGTCTAAAAGAGTAAAATGTATAATTCAAAAATCTGAACTCTGCAGTTCAAAAACCTTTAAGATCAGTAGAAGTAGTACTAAGAGGTAATTGAAAAGCAGATCTGAACTGTGAAGTTCTGTATCAGAATTTGCATTTTGTAAGCTCTCTGTAGGTCAGATAACAAGGATTGTGAACATTATGTACTTATGTAGATACTTTTGGACAAAAGTTTATTATAGCCCTATATTTTAGTAGACCAAATATGTGACAGTAAATTCATAGTTATTGATAAAAGCATGCTTTCATATTTTCAGCTGTTTTAATTATGTGTAGACAATAACTAGATATTTTATTGTTAACTAAAGATCGGTAAAGTAAGAATGCATACTCTAGCAATAATATATATTACTGTTGCTGAACAGAAGAATTTCCATTATTGGAACTTTGAAGTTATTTTGCTATTGTAAAACCTAAATTCTTAAAAGGATTATGGTCAGCAGGAATTCCCACAGGTTAAAGATGCACACTTTCTTTTTTCTAAACTTTCACTTTCAAAAGAGTAGGACTTAGACTTTTCAATGGAAATAATTTATTCCTCAATAGTTTAAAATCTTAGTAGAGAAAAGTGAAATAATTGCTTCAAGCTTTTGTCTGATTTACTGTGTAAAAATGGCTATAGTTAATGGGGTTATTTTTAAATTTTTAAATAACATGAATGTACTGTTTATGTGTAAGTATGTATAAATGTCTTAACTATTAATATAAAAAACTTTATAGCTAACAGGCATCTTTAAATATAGAAGTGAAATTGAAATGTTTATCCTAATGTTATTAACATGGAAAAACACTAATTCATCAGAGTTATGTTTGGTGAAAGTTCAGAACTTTTTAAAAAAGATGTGTAATTTTAGTAAAACTGTAGAGCTTTCACTGTACCAAAATTATGTGGTTTCCTCCCCAAGCATCACTGCTGTTTTAGCTTCCCTGTGCTGATACAGAACATAATGAGCCTCTGACAGGGGAGTAGCCAGGACATGTGCAAGAGAGTGCTGTCCAAAGAAAGAAACTTCTCTGACCTGCCAAGAATTGCATCCACAGGGATCCTTACCATTACTGCTAAGTTGAAGCAACATAGGCTATAACTATAAATTGGAAGTATTAAATTTAGAGTTTAAGAAAATGACTGACTGAGTTTTTGTACTATATATCACTTTCATAAACAGCATCGCAATTGTGTCAGTCTTTGAGGAACTCCCATTTAAGAAGATTATTTCCTATGTTCAGTAGTACATACAAATGTATTTTATTACACCTACTCAGTACAAGACTGTTTTGTCTGCTTTTTCCTGTTCATTTTGTTGACACAATGTCTGAAAACAGGGAAATGAGTGATGTGAGATGATAGAGTTGGAGAAAGCAAGGGATTGGATCTCAAATTTGGGCACTATAACTATAAGACAGAAAGCGGTAAATCTGATAGTCAAGCATTTGGTTACACTGAGCAGAGGTAGAGGATGAAATATGTGGGGTCTGTAGCCTTCAATAGAGTATAAGGAGGATAGATTATTTTTAAGAGATCCATGGCCCCCTCTGGGCTTCTGGGACAATAAGGCATCTGTATGCATCTTCTGAAATGTTAAGAGTGTAATCAAGTGGACATAAGATAATTGACAAAATTAATAAAATTAGTTTTTATTTTGCTGGATTCTGTGCTAAGTGCCTTAAAAAACACTATTTCATTGTTTCTTCACAACTTATGAAGTAGGTAAAATTATCCCCATTTTATAAATCAACCTTTTAGAAGATATGTAATTAGCCAAGGTGATAACCTAGTAATAGAGAAGCTAAAATGCAAACCCAGGGTATCATTATTCCAGAAACTATGATGTTACTTTCTGGTACACTATATGGCTTTTCCAAGCTTGTGATAAAACCAAATTTGCACGGCAAATAGAATAAATTTAATAAACAAATGAAAGCAGAAGAATTCTATGAAAAATGTTTCATATTGTAGAATCTGTATGATTACAAAAGACTTCCATTATTTCTGGGTAGCTTTATTCCTATAGAATTGATGAGCCAAAGCCTCATTAAGAATTTTTCAGAGTTTTCCTGAGGACTCCTCACAGTGATAGCTGTAACTTTATAATTTTATTTTTATAAGTAAATTAATTTGGTTATGATTAACCTTTAGTAGAGCTAGTATGGCATGGCTGCTTAGAGCCAGTTGGTTTGAGTTCAAGTCTCAGTCATGCTATTAATACTGTCTGTGTTTTCTCATCTGTGAATTAAGTAAAATAACAGTACCTATATCATGGAGTTGTAAACAATAAGTAACTTGCTACATATAAAGTTCTTTGTCTAAGCCCTTAAGTTATTTAACTAGCAATTATTGATAAAGAGGATTGCATGTCAAAATTATGGAATCCAAGGTTAATTCTATTTTTTAACAAAGTTCAACTAAATATTATCAATTTTGATTATATACTTAACCAGCATTCAAAATGACAGAACAAAGACTGTTGTAACAGTTTTAGTTCATGAAGATTACCATCAAAAGAAATAACAAATATGTTCATTTACCTTTGTTTTAAAATGTTAAACATGTAGAAGATATATTACAGAAATATAGAGTTTCAAAATATAAATCCTTTCCAAGTAATGCAGTAGTTTTCAAAGGACTTTAACTATGTACTTCATGATACAATTAAATAGTGAAAGAAGAGCTTAATAAAGTGGAACTGATTGGATTGGACATTTGTATACCTCTGTGGGCATTGTTTAATTGTCCGTAAGATTGAGTTGTTAAATAAGCAGATTAATATAAGTAACATGAAGAAGGCAAATAATAAGAACATTGGAAAAAAATACTTTTTAAGTATTATTCTTAATTATGGGTAGCATTTTGGGGCTTATAAAATATATACATTTAATTCAGAGGAATTTTTGTTTCACTTATATCAGTTTGTTTAGATTCTATTTCATATATCAGTTCAGGGATATTATCAAAATAAAGCATTTAAAGTTAAACAGAGATTCACATATTAGAAAGTATAAATTGATAAAATTGTTACTGTTTATCTATTTAGGATTATATAATTCAGTAGATTTAAGTATACTTGTGAAGGATTTCAGTCAGTTGTCTTTCAGGTGTTTGTGTATATTCTAATGTAAATATTTATGTAGTGAGAGAAATATCAGATTTATAACATCCTTTATTAATTTCAAAATCATAAGTTTAAATTAAATGGTGTGATATATTTAATTAAATCAGTTATCTAATTCACATAGCATAAAGGGCTTTTGATTAATATTAATTTGAGTAATATTATTTGAATCATATTTTGTAACGGGATAATGTTTATCAAAAAAATTAGGGGCAGTAAGATAGGGACTCTGTTCAATATGACTACCCTTTCCACTTTTAAATACTAGATACAATTTTTTTTTAATTCTCAAAAGCATTAACAAGCTAGGTTGACAACACAGGTAGTAATTACAAGGCAAGGGCTCTGGGAATGGATTGAGAAGTAAGACAAGCACTAAGCAAATTTTGTTCTGTTGGCATTTGTCTATAAAGGTATACTTGACATTTAATTTTTTGACTTCAGAGTGTAAGGGAGAACAACAGAAAGCACAAGCCCTGCTCAGCATTGAGAATCTAAAAGAAAATGCTCACCGTAGTCAGCTGGAGCCGCAAAAGGGTGCGCATGCAGGTAGATTGGGACACTCCCAATTTGTAACCACAAGTTATCCGTTAATTACCCAAAAGATCCAAAAATATCTTGAGCCATGAATTTAGTTAAAAGTAACTTTTGGCAGAAGAAGGAAGTCTTCTGTGAAGGAACATGCCTTCCTCTTGGCTTCAAAGAATCTCCCAACAATTATTTTTAAAGGAAAGTTAGCAGCACACAATCAAAAATTACTAAGTCATAGGAAATAAGATACTGTGAACAGGAACCAGAAGAAATAACAGATGAGTAAAACAGACCTAAAGATTGAAAATATTGGAATGATTGGATACAAATTCAAAAACAGCCATGCTCACTATGTTGAAAGAAATAAAAAGAAGTTTGAAGAAATGTGCAAATAACAGAAAACTAAAGTAACCTAGAATAAATTAATTTAAAATTCAAAACTCTATACCCAGTGAAAATACCTTTCTAGAATGAAGGCAAAATAGACTGAGAGAGTTTGACACCAATAGATTGTTCACTAATTGAAATTCTAAAGGCTATGTACTTCAGGGAAAAGGAAAGTGATAAGAGAGAAGGTCTGGTATACATGCAAAAATGTAATATGCAGATATATCTGATCAATTGCTAACTATATAAAACCAACATTTACCAGATGATCTAGCAATCTTACTTCTTTTTATTTACCCTAGAGAAATGAAAACTTATATTCGTAACTTACAGTCATCCCTTTTCAGGGATGTTTGTGGCAGCTCTACCCATAATCTCCGAAAATTAGAAACAATACGAATGTCTGTCAACAAATAAGTGGATAAACAAATTGTGGGACATCCAAACAGTGGAGTAAAACTCAGGGGAGAGTAATGAATGAGCTATTGGTACATACAACAAAAGCATTTATTATGAGTAAAAAAGAAAAAGCCAGCCTCAAAAGATTACATATTGTATAATTCCATTTATATGGCATTCTGTAAAACTAAAAATTATAGGAATGGAGAACAGCTCAAATTTGGGGCCAGTGTCAGGGGAGACTGACTACAAAAGTACAGCATAAGGGCATTTTTCAGGTGGTAGAACTGTATTCTGATTGTATTAGAACTATTCAAGTGTTATACATGTGTCAAAGTTAATAGAATCTGTAATGTTAAAAGTCATAAAAATGTAACATGAGAAATTAAAAATTAGAAGTCTATGTTTAAGACACATAAATTAAAATTAATTACTTAAAATATCTAAAATTGTAAAAATATAGTTTAAGAAGCATAGCTAAAATACTGGACAATAATTATGTATATGTCAGGAGGGAGGTTGATCCAAGTTAAAGAATTATAAGGCCTACAAAAATTAGAAGGTAGGGAAAGAAATCCATTTACACAAGACTTCTTAAGTATATATGTCAAAATATATAAATAAACTAATAAAACAGTAAAATTTGCTTTCTTCTAAACCAGTAGAGAAAATGGTTGTGTGGTAAGAATGCCCATGCAGCAACTCAAAATAGTTGTTTTTCTTGTTGCAACAGGATAAATGTGAATGGTTCAAACTCACTAGATAACACACAAGGATTATCAGATGGGAAAATAGGATGAAATTTGCCTTTGTTTGTTTACTGAAACACCCCAAAAACATAAAGAAATAGGACTGTCAAAAATAAAAGGTTGTAAAGTATTTTAAGCCAAAGGTGGTGGGACCATTCACAACCTTTCTTCTTCCTCCCACCTCCCACCTCCCCCCTCAGCTCTGTGCCCTGGGTAGTGACTAATTTAGTTTATGGATTACATTAAATCTGATCCCTTGCCTTCTGTCTTCTGATGGGTTCAACTAATTGGAGATACCAACGTGAGGGTTAGAAGAAAAGACAGAGTATTTATTCTCCCAGCTTCCTTCCTGATGGACTAGATTGGCAGTAGCCTTGTTCCTCTAACAAAAGCTGTAATACCTGCAAGACGGCCTTCTACAGCTACAGCTGTCTCTCGGTTCTGACGACTTCCTGTCCTTGAGCTTAAATTGCTAGATGAAATTAGAAAACATCTACTACTAATGGTTTGTCTTTATCAGAAGGGTATTATATATCTAAATTTATAATCCCCTGATGGGTATAACCTCAAAGTATTTTTAAAAATGACAAAGTAGTAGTACACCATCAGTGAAAATTTTTAATATAAATTTCTCAGCAAACTGATAGATGAAGCAGATAATAATCATTAAGGAAAGAGAATATTCTTACACTGCAATGAATGACCTTGATTTAATTGAGATTTTGGAATCCTGATTCCAAAGAGAAAAAAAGGAACATTTCCAACATTTATAAACATTAACTATGTGTGAACCCAAGAAGTAAGTCTCAGAATGTTTTAATGAATCACTTTCACACCACATTCTGTTACTTTAGTCTAATGCAAAAACGTTGGGAATTTACATTTAAAAAATCTGACTTGAAACTGCTAGGAATGAGAAAACAATTTTTTAAATAATTTATTTGGTATCATTAATCTACAGTTACATGTGCAATATTATGGTGATTAAACTACCCCCTTCATCAGGTCCCCCCCACCAACCCCATTACAGTCACTGTCCATCAGCGTAGTGAGATGCTATAGAATCACTACTTGTCTTCTCTGAGTTGTACAGCCCTCCCCGTGCCCCCCCCTACATTACATCTGCTAATCGTAATGCCCCCTTTTCCCCCTTGTCCCTCCCTTCCCACCCATCCTCCTCAGTTCCTTTCCCTTTGGTAGCTATTAGTCCGTTCTTGGGTTCTGTGAGTCTGCTGCTGTTTTGTTCCTTCAGTTATTTTCTTTGTTCTTATACTCCACATGTGAGTGAAATCATTTGATACTTGTCTTTTTCCACTTGGCTTATTTCACTGAGCATAATACCCTCTAGCTCCATCCATGTTGTTGCAAATGGTAGGATTTGTTTTCTTCTTATGGCTGAATAATATTCCATTGTGTATATGTACCAATCTTCTTTATCCATTCATCTACTGATGGACACTTAGGTTGCTTCCATTTCTTGGCTATTGTAAATAGTGCTGCGATAAACATAGGGATGCATCTGTCTTTTTGAAACTGAACTGCTGCATTCTTAGGGTAAATTCCTAGGAGTGAGATTCCTGGGTCAAATGGTATTTCTATTTTGAGTTTTTGAGGAACCTCCATACTGCTTTCCACAATGGTTGAACTAATTTGCAGTCCCACCAGCAGTGTAGGAGGGTTCCCTTTTCTCCACATCCTCGCCAACATTTGTTGTTGTTTGTGTTTTGGATGTTGGCCATCCTCACTGGTGTGAGGTGATATCTCATTGTGGTTTTAATCTGCATTTCTCTGATGATTAGCGATGTGGAGCATCTTTTCATGTGCATGTTGGCCATCTGAATTTCTTCTTTGGAGAAGTGTCTATTCATGTCCTCTGCCCATTTCTTAATTGGATTATTTGCTTTCTGTTTGTTAAGGTGCATGAGTTCTTTATATATTTTGGATGTCAACCCTTTATCAGATACGTTTTTTATGAATATATTCTCCCATACTGTAGGATGTCTTTTGTTCTACTGATGGTGTCCTTTGCTGTACAGAAGCTTTTCAGCTTGATATAGTCCCACTTGTTCATTTTTGCTTTTGTTTCCCTTGCCCGGGGAGATATGTTCATGAAGAAGTTGCTCATGTTTATGTCCAAGAGATTTTTGCCTATGTTTTTTTCTAAGAGTTTTATGGTTTCATGACTTACATTCAGGTCTTTGATCCACCTTGAGTTTACCTTTGTGTATGGGGTTAGACAGTAGTCCAGCTTCATTCTCTTACATATAGCTGTCCAGTTTTTCCAACACCAGCTGCTGAAGAGGCTGTCATCTCCCCATTGTATATCCAAGGCTCCTTTTTCATATATTAATTGACTGCATGTGTTTGGGTTAATGTTTGGATTTTCTATTCTGTTCCACTGGTCTGTGGGTCTGTTTTTGTGCCAATACCAAATTGTCTTGATTACTATGGCTTTGTAGTAGATCTTGAAGTCAGGGAGCGTAATTCCCCTGTTTTATTCCTCCTTCTCAGGATTGCTGTGGCTATTCAGGGTCTTTTGTCGTTCCATATGAATTTTAGAATTATTTGTTCCAGTTCATTGAAGAAAGCTGTTGGTAGTTTGATAAGGATTGCGTTGAATCTGTAGATTGCTTTAGGTAGTATAGCCATTTTGACTATATTTATTCTTCCTAGCCAAGAGCATGGAATGAATTTCTAGAGAAAAAAAAATTTTAAAGCAAACACTAGGTAAGGGGCAAAGAAGAAATTGAGGTGGAGATCCGAAAATACATTGAGTTGAATGATACTGAAAATGTTACTTATCAAAACTAGCAAGATGCAGCAAAACAGTGCTTAGAAAAAAATCTGTAGGCTTCAATATTCATATTAAAGAAAAAACACCAAAGGGTAAAGATTAATGAGTTAAATGGAAGAAATTTAAGAAGAACAAAATAAGCCCAAACATAGTAGAGGGGAAAAAATAATGAAGCTGGTAACAAAAATTAAGGAAAAAAATTCAATAGAGAGGGTAAACAGATCCTGTCAGAAGGAAAAAAATTCAACAGAGAGGGTAAATGGATCCTGTCAGGGTTTTTTGTTTTTAAAGACTAACAGGTGAGTGAGATTAGCAAGGCTCTCAAAGAGAAAAAAAGAGAAGGTACAAATAATCAGTAATAGGTTTGTAAAGGTAGATGTAAAAGAATACTATGCATTTTTTAAATTCTTTATTATTATTAAAAATCAATATTTAGAGCAATACAGTGTTTGCAAATTTGCTGCATTTCATCAGGTTCTAGCTGTCCATTAGGAACAGTGGGCATGGTACCAAGGGCTCACAATAATATATTTATAGTTCACAAAACTTTCCATTTTACTTTCTTGTAGAATCAGAGGAAAACAAATATAACTATAATTGATATCTAATAATAAATCCAGCCAGAATTGTGTTTGTTTCTATACCATTACAGTCATAAAATATATTTCCATGTCTTTCACTGTACTTTTTTTTTTTAATGTTTTTTATGGGAAAGTAACCCACAAAGGCAAGATTGCTTTGTACCCACTAACGTACTATCGTCCTGAATTGAATGGTATACATAAAAAATGCACAAATACCTCAAAGCATGGTAAAGAGGATATATGGTATATAATTTTGTAAGAATATGATCCCTCCTCATATATTTTGCAACTACATATTATGTTTAGAAAAGGTAGACAGCCAAATATTAAATGGCATTTTCTTAAGGTCCTCTTCAGAATAAGTTTTTGTTATTATTGCTAGATAAACTGTCACCCATAGACACATATTTCATACAGTTTTTAAAATATATGATTTGAATGCTACTATTTTGGGATATATTATTAAGTAATACCTTATTTTATTATAAAATAAGCATAAAATATAAAAGCAATGTAGTGGTGGTGGAACTGATTCCCAGGAGTTTGTTGTGTGCATCTTTTCCAGACTCTTCAGTGACATCATTTTGGTAGCTTGAGATGGGTCTTGGTAGGAGTATTTATATCACAGAAATTTGCAAACCCTGAAAATCAGGGCTTTCCTCCCTCTCTTTTTGGAAAGTTAATTATTAAACACCACTATATGAGTACATAAATGTCGCTTCTATAATGCTGCCATATAAAATAATTAGGGGGGATAAAGAGATTATCTGCATAATTCTAGTCCTTTTTACAAAATATATTTCCTCACTATAAAGCCCCCCACAGTTTCAAAGTTGGATCTGCGATATCTTTAGAATTTGTAACCAGAGCTATTTCCTAATTCCCTTCAGAAGATTGAAGTGCTTTTAGGAGATAGTTTTACTACCATAGCATTAAAGGAAAACCTAAACAGATGCCCTTTGAAATTCAAAGTGATCCTTTGTGGTGAGGGGAGTTGGGAAACAAGCTGTGTAGACTGGCAGAAACAAAATCACTTTCATTCTGCTTAAGATTGGGGCAAAAATTCATGGAGTTCATAAGACTGGCCTATGTATTTTACAGTTTTAGTGGACATTGAATTTCATGACAAAAATATTAATAAATTTGAAAGAGTACTTTTTTGTTCTTCAAGCCAAGTGCTTTCAAGTGGCTATTAAACACTGATGATCGGAATTTAGCTAGAAGTTGTCCAGATGAATTTGAAAATAGAATTGTCAGCATACATTTCTTGAGCTGGTAGAAATTTGGGAGTGCCTGAATTTTTTTAGTTTGGAAATTCTTAGAAATACAGTAAAAAGAACCAAATAGTCATTCATATTCTCACACTCAGAGCTAAATGACTTTAGTATCATGGCATATTTACTTGTAGTTTTGCTCCCTTTTTATTTTAAAAAATCGCTGTTGCTGAAAATATTATACATGTTTATTGAAAATATTCAAATGAAGAAAAGTGAAAGAGTCAAAGAAAAAAGAACCCAAATATCTCTGTGTAGAAATCATCACCTGCATCATTTTGGAAATATCTTCCAGGCATTTTTATACATAGATATAGAAAAATGAGAGATGAAAAGAGGGAAGGCCAATGTCAGGCAGAACGACTTATAAATATGGGTGCTTTTAGAATTTTATTTCATTTTACTTTAATTCAATAGAAAAAATGAAAAATAAAGTGAAAACGAAATAATTTGTGAACTTCAAAAATCTTATTACTATAAGAGATATTCATTCCTAAAACACTCCTCTAAGATTAACATAAAATATTAAAAAATGGTAAGAATTTGGATTTTGAATTGATTTTGTAACTGCATGTTTTTACCTTCAGAGCATCTTTTAATTACTTGCCTTGGTAATTAAGTGCTTTCATCGCCTTTCACATTCCTCCTGGTTCTTCCTATTCATGTATCCTGTGGATTGTCCTGGTTTGTAAGATTTATCTTCTGTTCCATGAATTCCTATGGTTGGTTAGTATTCATTATACATTTTGATGGCTTTGATCCACACTACCAGTTGTTTTACCACAGCTGACTCTTTTATTTATCTCTTCATTGACTGGATTCCATTGTCCAGCAGTTTTTTGTTTGTGCTAGGAAACCGTCATGAGAGCTCTTTTTCCCGAATATAAAGTTCCAAAACCTGCTGTGTTCTGGCCCCTGTAGTGCCCCAGTGTCTGTTTCATGGTACTTCTAGGCCAAAAGTACCCAGCAGTTTGTTTATTGAATATTTAGGTCCTAATAGCTCAACAAGTATTTCTATCCTAACGACTTACTAGCTATTTGAAAAATGCGCACAAATAAAAAGGAAAATATATTTTATTCTTAAACAACTTCTGACACTTACCACTGGGGTGTATATGCCTGTTGGCACCACACAGCTTCTCAGGCTTTGGAATTAGACTGCGCTATGCGAATTTCCTGTTCTGTATTGATTTTCATGTTGTTGTTGCTTTTTATCATAGCAACTGCTGAAAATTCAGCCTCACAAATATGTGACATTGCCTAACAGAATATAGCAAATCTAAAGCTGAAATTAGGATCTACTTCAAGGACTTATCTGTGTGATATGTCCATAGCTAATATCACTATACTTACATTTAGTATTTGATGAAAGATTGCCTGATGGATTGGTACTCCACCAATCAATCATTTACTCTGCAGTTTGTGGTATTTTCCTATCTGTGTTACCAAAATTAAGGCTGGAGAATAACGCTATGTCCCTGAGTTCCCAGGACTCCATGCTTACTTCTGAGAGCAATTTAATCAAGAAGAACCTGGAATTTGGGTACTGAGAGAGAGAGGGACAATCCTGTGTGCTTATATTTTCTACAACCAAGAACATTCTTTCCTCTCTCCAGAGGAAACTTAAAGGCCCCTAAATCAAAGCCCCTCAAGCAGCCCCAATTTAACCTCTGTTAGCATAAAGATTAGCCTGTGCACCATTTCTTAACTAATCCCAACACCGTCTCTCTCAACTCTTGAATTTGCTCCAGCAGAGCAAATGTCCTGTTGATAATAATTCCTACCTGGTACATGTCTGTACCATCTGAGACTTGTAGTGACTTGAAACAAGATACACAATAATAATAAACCCTTCTTAAATAGTTTGGAAATAGATATCTTTCATTTACAGACAGACATGCACACATATACTACTACTTTATTAAGAATATATTGATTATAATTAAATAAAACTTGATGACATACATAACCATTGTGGGATGAGTAATTAATTTTTCTGGGTCTATTGTTGTTTTAGAAAGGGGAAAAAGAATTAGGAATAATTATATTTTATAAATTGCTCAGTAGCCAAAGTAGCATAGGTTCATTTGAAACATCAGCTGTACTGGTAATGATCATACTTAGAGTTAGCAATAATTTGACTCAAATAATTTGTTTTTGGTCTCTATATTGCTTAAGCATCTGCCCATGAATTAATTTTTGTGATGTTTCAATATGTTCTGGTGCATGTTTGACATATTTGGTTCTGTTACAATAATGAGATATAAAACCATAGATTTTGTAAGTAGCCTTTGGACAGTATTTAATGTGTTCCCTTAGACATGCAGCAAATTACATTATTTTAAGTTGTTCTTAAATCTGCTTTTCATCTTACTCATATTTTATTTAATTTCATTTTTTAGTTTTTTTATTAAGGTATTATTGATATACACTCTTATGAAGTTTTCACATGAAAACATAATGTGGTTACTACATTTACCCATATTATTAAGTCCACACCCATACCCCAATGCAGTCACTGCCCATCAGTGTAGGAAAATGCCACAGATTTGCTGTTTGCCTTCTCTGTGCTACAGTGTTTTCCCTGTGGCCCCCCACACCATGTGTACTAAACATAATACCCCTAAATCCCCTTCTCCCTCCCTGCACACCCACCTTCCTGTACCCCTCCCCTTTGGTAACCACTAGTCCCTTCTTGGAGTCTGTGAGCCTGTTGCTATTTTGTTCCTTCAATTTTGCTGCATTATTATACTCCACAAATGAGGAAAATCATTTGGCACTTGTCTTTCTCTGCCTGCCTTATTTCACTGAGCATAATATCCTCCTGCTCCATCCATATTGTTGCAAGTGGTAGGATTTGTTTCTTTCTTATGGCTGAATAGTATTCCATTTTGTATGTGTACCACATCTTCTTTATCCATTCATCTACTGATGGACACTTAGGTTGCATCCATATCTTGGCTATTGTAAATAGTGCTGTGGTAAACATAGGGGTGCATATGTCTTTTTGAATCTGAGAAGTTGTATTCTTTGGGTAAATTCCAAGGAGTGGGATTCCCGGGTCAAATGGTATTTCTATTTTTAGTTATTTGAGGAACCTCCATATTGCTTTCCACAATGGTTGAACTATCTTGCATTCCCATCAGCAGTGTAGGACGGTTTGCCTTTCTCCAAGAAGTTGCTCATGCTTATATTCAGGAGATTTTTGCCTATGTTGTCTTCTAAGAGTTTTATGGCTTTATGACTTACATTCAGGTCTTTGATCCATTTCGAGTTTACTTTTTGCGTATGGGGTTAAACAATAATCCAGTTTCATTCTCTTGCATGTAGCTGTCCAGTTTTGCCAACAACAGTTGTTGAAAAGGCTGTCACTTCCCCATTGTATGTCCATAGCTCCTTTATCATATATTAATTGACCATATATGGTTGGGTTTATATCAGGGCTCTCTAGTTTGTTCCATTGGTCTATGTGTCTGTTCTTTTGCCAGTACCAAATTATCTTGATTACTGTGGCTTTGTAGTAGAGCTTGAATTTAGGGAGCATAATCCCCCCAGCTTTATTCTTCCTTCTCAGGATTGCTTTGGCTATTCAGGGTCTTTGTGGTTCCATATGAGTTTTAGAACTATTTGCTCAAGTTCATTGAAGAATACTGTTTGTATTTTGATAGGAATTTCATTAAATCTATACATTGCTTTAGGCAGGATGGCCATTTTGACAATATTAATTGTTCCTATCCATGAGCATGGGATGTGTTTCCATTTATTGGTATCTTCTTTAATTTCTCCTAAGAGTGTCTTGTAGTTTTCAGAGTATAGGTCTTTCACTTCCTTGGTTAGGTTTATTCCTAGGTATTTTATTCTTTTGGATGCAATTGTGAATGGAATTGTTTTCCTGATTTCTATTTCTGCTAGGTAATTGTTAGTATACAGGAATGCCATAGATTTCTGCGTATTAACTTTGTATCCCACAACTCTGCTGAATTCAGATTTTAGATCTAGTAGTTTTGGAGTGGATTCTTTAGGGTTTTTTATGTAGAATATCATGTCATCTGCAAACAGGGACAGTTTAACTTCCTCCTTGCCAATCCAGATGCCTTTTATTTCTTTGTTTTGTCTGATTGCTGTGGCAAGGACCTCCAGAACTATGTTGAACAGAAGTGGGGAGAGTCGGCATCCTTGTCTTGTTCCCGATCTTAAAGGAAAAGCTTTCAGTTTCTCGCTGTTAAGTATATTGTTGGCTGTGGGTTTGTCATATATGGCCTTTATTATGTTGAGGTACTTGCCCTCTATACCCATTTTGTTGAGAGTTTTTATCATGAATGAGTGTTGAATTTTGTCAAATGCTTTTTCAGCATCTATGAAGATGATCATGTGGTTTTTGTCCTTCTTTTTGTTGATGAGGTGGATGATGTTGATGGATTTTCGAATGGTATACCAACCATCCTTGCATCCCTCGAATAAATCCTACTTTATCACGATGGATTATCTTTTTGATATATTTTTAAATTCAGTTTGCTAATATTTTGTTGAATATTTTTGCATCTATGTTCATCAGGGATATTGGTCTGTAATTTTCTTTTTTTGTTGTGTCTTTGCCTGGTTTTAGTATTAGAGTGATGCTGGCTTCATAGAATGAGTTTGGAAGTATTCCCTCTTCTTGTACTCTTTGGAAAACTTTAAGGAGAATGGGTATTAGGTCTTCACTAAATGTTTGATAAAATTCAGCAGTGAAGCCATCTGGTCCAGGAGTTTTTTTTTTAGGTAGATTTTTTTATTACAAATTCAATTTCATTGCTGGTAATTTCAATTTTTTTGAATTTACTGAAGCTCTTTTTGTGGCCTAGCATATGATCTATTTTTGAAAATATTCCTTGTACACTTGAGAAGAATGTGTATTCTGCTGCTTTGGGGTATAGAGTTCTGTAAATGTCTGTTAGGTCCATCTGTTCTAATGTGTTGTTCAGTGCTTCTGTCTCCTTTACTTATTTTCGGTCTGGTTGATCTGTCCTTTGGAGTGAGTAGAGTGTTGAAGTCTCCTAGCATAAATGCATTGCATTCTATTTCCCCTTTTAATTCTGTTAGTATTTGTTTCACATATGTAAGTGCTCCTGTGTTGGGTGCATAGATATTTACAGTGGTTATATCTTCTTCTTGGGTTGACTCCTTTATCATTATGTAATGTCCTTCTTTGTCTCTTGTGAATTTCTTTATTTTGAAGTCTATTTTTTCTGATACATGTACTGTAACTCCTGCTTTTTTCTCACTATTAGTTGCATGTAATGTCTTTTTCCATCCCTTTGCTTTTAGTCTGTGTATGTTTTGGGTTTAAAGTGAGTCTGTTGTAGGCAGCATATAGATGAGTCTTGTTTTTTTATCCATTCAGTGACTGTATATGTCTTTTGATTGGTGTATTCAGACCATTTACATTTAGGGTGATTATAGATAGGTATGTACTTATTGCCATTGCAGGCTTTAGATTTGTGGTTACCAAAGGTTCAAGGTTAACTTCCTTACTGTCTAAGAGTCTAACTTAGCTCACTTAATATGCAATTATAGGCACAGTCTAAAGGTTCTTTTTTTCTCCTCCTTTTTCTTCCTCCTCCATTCTTTATATATAAGGTATCATATTCTGTACTCTTTGTCTGTCCCTTGATTGACTTCTGGGTATAATTGATTTAATTTTGCATTTGCTTAGTAATTAACTTTTCTTCCTTCTTTACTGTGGTTTTATTACGTCTGGTGACAGCTATTAAGCCTTAGTAACACTTCTATCTATAGCAGTCCCTCCAAAATACAATGTAGAGACGTTTTGTGGGAGGTAAATTCTCTCAGCTTTTGCTTATCTGGAAATTGTTTAATCCCTTCTTCAAATTAAAATGATGACCTTGCCAGATAAAGTATTCTTGGTTTGAGGCCCTTCTGCTTCACTGTATTAAATACATCATACCACTCCCTTCTGGCCTGTAAGGTTTCTGCTGAGAAGTCTGATGATAGCCTGATGAGCTTTCCTTTGTATGTGATCTTATTTCTCTCTCTGGCTGCTTTTAATAGTCTGTCCTTATCCTTGATCTATGCCATTTTAATTACTATATGTCTTGGTGTTGTCTTCCTTTGGGTCCCTTGTGTTGGGACATCTGTGCACCTCCATGGCCTGCGTGACTATCTCCTTCCCCAGATTGGGGCGGTTTTCAGCAATTACCTCCTCAAAGACCCTTTCTATCCCTTTTTCTCTCTCTTCTTCTGGTACCATATAATGTGAATATTGTTCCACTGGGATTGGTCACACAGTTCTCTGAATATTCTTTCTTTCTTAGAGATCCTTTTTTCTCTCTGTGCCTCAACTTCTTTGGATTCCTCTTCTCTAATTTCTGTTTCATTTATCGTCTCCTCCATCATACCTAATCTGCTTTTAAAACTTTACATTGTGTGTTTCATTTCTGATACTGTGTTTTGTAATGATTGGCTATCCAGCTAGAATTCATTCCTGGGTTCTTGTATATTTTCCTATACTTCCATGCTCATGTTAATGATTTTTATTTTGAAATCCCTTTCAGGCAGATTCATGAGGTCGATTTCATTTGAATCTTTCTCAGGTGTTGTATTCATAATTTTACTTTGATCCAGGTTCCTTTGGCGTTTCATATTTGTATATGTCGCCCTCTAGTGCCCAGAAGCTCTACTCCCTGGAGCTGCTCCTCCCCTGAAGCAATGTCAGGGCAGTAGGGGAGTGGTATTGGTGCCTAGGGGGAGGAAAGAGCTCCTTCCTGCTTCTCGGCTGCTATGCCTGTCTCCACTGCCAGAACCATTTGGCCGAGCACACAGGTGTAAGCCTGTATGCTTTGCATTTGTAGTTGCTGTAGACAGATCTTCCCTCTGGCCAGCCTAACGCCAGGTTAGGGTTTGCCCATTTGCAAGCCAGTTGGGGCTGTCCGGGAAAAAGTCTCAGTAGGCTGCGTATCACGGAGGGGGTCTTTGAGCTCTGTAGCCAGCCAGGGATCTGGAGGTCCTGAAGATTGTGAAAGTTCCCAACCATTGGGCCGAGTGTACCCAGACAATTTTGTCTCCCTGTCCTTTCTCCTGAGCAGTAAGCTCTGTGCAATCCTTGCCCCTTTAGCAGCCCTCTTGCTGTTAGGAAGTCTCTTCAGACTACCCACCTTTCTATTGTCCTGGAGCAGCCAGATATGGATCCTTTCTTTCCTCAAGCAGCTGGAATCTCAATCTCTTCAGGTATTCTGCCAGTCTTAGCTTTCTAACCCCTAATCATGAGAGTACCACAAAAACACCATGAAATGTAGGTTTGTGCTCCCAGATCAGATCTGCGGAATTAGGTTTTCAGCACTCCCAGGCCTCCACTCCTTCCCCGCTCTGTTTCTCTTCCTCCTGCTGGTGAGCTGTGGTAGGGGAAGGGTTTGGGTCCTGCCAGGCCACGGCTTTGGTATGTTACTGTGTTCCGTGAGGTTTATTCTTTTTCTCCAGGTGTATGCAGATTGGTGCAGCCCTCTTTCCTGTTGCTATTTCAGGATTAGTTGTATTAATTATATTTTCATATTATATGCGGTTTTAGGAAGAAGCCTGTGTCTCACCTCTCACTCCACCATCTTTAATCCTCTCCTCTCATATTTTATATTAGCAATTAATTTGCAGATTAGTTTCTTAGAATACAAAAACTAAATTAGGTCCAATTTAAAATAAAAATAAGTGAATTGTTTCATTATAGGAAATTATTTTATTACTTATTTGTAGATTGATATAAGAATGTGTTTTCTCTAACTCAATTTATGACATTATTTTGAGCTTACTTATGAATAAGAGGCAATATATCATCTATCATCTAAATAATGGTCATTTCCTCCTACAGAAATCACCAATAAGTATGGTATACTCTTTTTTTTTTTTTTGAAGCATAGTGAAAGTTTTATTTAATGTTACTTAAGGAGAGAAGAAGTGTAGCAGGCAACCTCACCAAGTTGGAGATAGAAAGTTTAAGATTAAAAGTTTACATGCTTAGAAAGTATGGGCCACCTCAGAGAGGGAGGTGCACCCCCTGAAAGGTTGAAAAGAGAGTTTAAAGTTACAAAGTTATGCATTTGGAAAGTGCAGGCGACCTCAGAGAGAGGAGCGCCAAGTATGTTACACTCTTGATTAGCCACTCTCGAGAAGTCATTGGTATGTATATATATATGTATTTCCAAATCTATGTTAAAAATGTTTCTTGCCTCCATACAAGCTTCGTACTTCATGCTTTGATGATAGAAATACAATCAGGCAGATAAGTGAGTCAGTTAATTAAATTTAATAATGTGAAATTCACAAACCTTAAAATTAACCATATTAAAGTGAACAATTAGTGTCATTTAGAGCATTAACAATGATGTGCCGCCACTACCTATATCTAGTTCCAAACTTTTTCATCAGCACCAAATAAAAATCTGTACCCTTTAAGCACTTGCTACCCATACCCTTCTCCCCCTGGCACATCTCTGGCAAACAACAATCTGAGTTATCTCTGTGGATTTATCTACTGTGGATATTTCCCGTAAATGAGACCACACATGTGGCCTTTTGTGTCTGGCTTCTTGCGCTTAGTGCAATATTTTCAATGTTTATTCATACTGTAGCATGTCCCAGTACTTAATTACATAGCATACAAAATTGGCCTATCCACTGGTGGGCATTGGACTGTTTCCACATTTGGCACTGTGAATTGTGCTGTTATGCATGTGAGTGTAAATGTATTTGTTGCTTACTAGTTTTCAATTCTTCAGGGTATATTCCTAGAAGTGAAATTTCTGGTTAATATGATTATTCTATGTAACTTTTTGAGAGACAAACAAAATGTTTTCCACAATCCAAACTGTTCCATTTTATATACCTGCCCTTAATGTATAAGCGTTTCAATTTCTTCACATTTTCACCAATATTTATTTTCCATTTTTAGAACTGTAACTGTCCTAGTGGTGTGGAATGGCATCTCATTGTGGTTTGGGTTTACATCCCTAATGACTAATAATTTTGAGCAGATTTTCATGAGATTTTTGGCTATTTGTGTGTTTTTCTTGGAGAAATGTGTATTGAAGTAATTTGTGCATTTCTTAATTGGGTTGTCTTTCTGTTGTAATATATTCTAGGTATGGAACTTTTATCGGATATATGACTTGTAAATATTTTCTCCTTTTTTGTAGGTTGTGTTTTCATTTTCTTATAATTCTTGTTTGATGCACAAAAGTTTTAAATTTTGATGAGGGCTAATTTACATGTTTTTCCTTCTTTTGTTTGTGCTTTTGGTGTAATACCAAAGGATTCATTGACAAATTCAAAGTCATGAAGATTTATCACTGTTTTCTTCTAAGAGTTTTATTGTTGTAGCTCTTATATTTGGGTTATTGATCCATTTTGAATTAATATTGTTATGTGGTTTTTGGTAAGGTTATGACTTCTCTCCCTTTTTCTTTTTTTTTTTTTTGCATGTGGGTGTCAAATTGTCTCAGTACCTTTTCTTGAAGACATTATTTTCCCCATTGAATGGTCTTGGCTCCCTTATCTTGGTGCCCAGATTAATTGAACATAGATGTATGTGCTTATCTCTGGATTAATTTCTAATGTATTGATCAATATGTTTATCGTTACAAATACCTTAAGGTTAAATAAAAGAAGAATTGTGAATTATCATCACTGTTCTTAAGTTATTTACCTACAGTTTTTAATCAAGTCACAGTTATATAGAAGTGTATTGGAGGCCCTGGCTACACAGAAGAAACATAAAGTTGAATACACACTGTCCCTACTCTCTAGAAAGAGCTTAATGTTTAGTGTGGGGCCAACATAAGCAAATCAACAATTTAATCTCAGTCTGATAAATGCTAATATTGAGATGGGCACAGGATACTATAGGAGTGTATGGGGCATAATGAGTATTCATTCATCAATATCCATTCAACTACAGGTGATTAATCTAAACCAATCCCCTAAGATTAGTCTAAGTTCTATCACCTGTGCCAGGGATATTTTTTTTCAAGGATAAGTATGCCTAAGTCACTTTAAGATAGGAGAGGCTACTAAGGGGTTCTGGAAATGACATTTTATCACTCTTAAGAGAAAGCCATAGGAAGTTGATCTTTTTCCAATGGAAATGAATGAGGACATTACACAGTGGTTCAACAGTTACCCATATTATTGAATCCTCACCCCCTCTAGTATGGCTACTATCCATCAATGTAGAGGGATGTTACAGAATCATTGACTATATTCTCTGTGCTGTACTACTGTCCCTGTGAGCAACTCATATTGTGATTGTGAATTATTTTGCCCTTTATCTGCCTCACCCTCCTCCCCACTCACTCCAACCCCTCCCCCTTGGTAACCACTGATCACTTCTCAGTGTCTATGAGTCTACTGCTGTTTTGTTTTCCTTTGTTTTTATATTCCACAAATAAGTGAAATCACATGGTATTTGTCTTTCTCTGCCTGGCTTATTTCACTGAGCATAATACCCTCTAGGTCCATTCATATTGTTGCAAATGGCAGGATTTCTTTTCTTTTTATAGCCGAATACTACTGTGTATATGTACCACATCTTCTTTATCCATTCATCTACTGATGGACACTTAGGTTGCTTCCATATCTTGGCTATTGCAGATAGTGCAGCTATAAACACAGGGGTGCACATATCTCTTCAAATCAAAGATTATGTTTTCTTTGGGTGAATTCCTAGGAGTAGAATTACTGGAATGAATGGTATTTGTATTTTCAGTTTTTTGAAGAACCTCCATACTTCTTTCCACAGTGATTGCAGCAATTGGCATTCCCACCAGCAGCGTAGGAGGGTTCCCCTTTATCTACAACCTCCCCAATATTTTTTATTTATAGTCCTTTGGATAGTGCCCATCCTAACTGGTGTGAGGTGGTATCTCATTGTGGTTTTAATTTGCACTTCCCTTATGATTAGGGATGTGGAGCATCTTTTCATGTGCCTGTTGGCCATTTGTATTTCATCTTTGGGGAAATGTCTGTTCAGGTCCTCCACCCATTTTTTAATTGGCTTGTTTTTTGGGTGTTGAGACATAAGTTTTTTATATATTCTGGATGTTAACCCATTATCAGATAGGTCATTTACGAATATATTCCTCCATACTGTAGGGTACCTTTTTGTTCTGCTGATGGTGTCCTTTGCTGTACAGAAGATTTTAGTCTGATGTAGTCCCATTTGTTCATTTTTTTTTTGTTCCCTTGTCCAAAGAGATTTGTCCAGGAAAAAATTGCTCATACTTATGTTCAAGAGGTTGTTGCCAGAACCTTTTTTATTTAGTTGTTAAAATTAAATGTTATCCATACTAGAACATACTTTGCATAAAGTTATTTGTTAATAAATGTTATTCTAAGAGCCATTTTATTATAATTAAGTTATTCTGGGACTGATTCCTTCTTAAACATTGATTAAAGCAATTTTCTGGTACCGTGAGACTGAGGGCCAGAAATCATATTATATCAGATCAGCTGAGGTATTACTATTAGAAGATATGCTTGAGCAACTAGCCAGTGTCCTTGGGATACATCCCTGTCTTTTATCTCTCACCTGCATGGCATCATTGCATGTCATGATAGAGTAACTGAAGTAGCCATCTGAGAGAGGAAATAGACTCCTAGAGTTAACGTGATTTTCCCAGTGTCACAGAGCAAGTGACTGTTGGGTTTGGAGCCTGAACTTTAGTCATTTGACTTCATAATTCTGTGGTCATTTAACTGTATAATGAAAATACAGAATTTTCTAACCCTGTTCTGCTTTTCTTGTTCTTAGGTGGTAGGATTTATATGAGCAAATTAAATTTGATGTTCCCTAAAGAGGTTCTGCTGGTTAAGAAAAAAAAACATATTTTCTACAAAATCACACTCACTCCTTGCTATGTGGATGCTTCTTATTCTGGAGCAAATTTTGCTAAAAGATGTTGCAAAACATAGCACTTAGAGAATAGTGCATATTTATCCCTTAAACATCACTGTCCTCAAGAACATTTTTTGATTCCTCTCATTAACATAAGCATCAAGTATTACATAATTATAAAACCATTGTAAACACATTTTGATTTCTCTTATCATACACATATAATTTATATAATATATATTATTTAGTACACAGGCTGAGTGCTATAATGGAGACCTCAAAAAAAACAACATGATGGAAATGTATTTGTCTGCGATAATATCTTAGGACTGGTGAGTGTTTCAGAGTAGGCAAGTAATTCTGTTTCACAAATTCCGCCAGGAACTGTAATTCATTCTCATTCTCTGCTGTATTCTAGGGTTTGTCCTTGTTTACATGCTGAAGCTGGCTCTCAAGCACCACATCCTTATAGTCTAGCCCTCATGACCAGGAAAAGTCAAACCTTTCAAATCCATTTTTAAAGACTATGTATCAATAGCTGCTTCAATCACTCTGCTCACATTCTACTGTTCAAAATTTAAATTCTAGCTACAAAGGATTGTGGGAAATATGAGCTTTATGTGGCCCTGTACCTTTCTAAAATTCAAGAAATTCTTTTACTAAAAGGAAGAAGGGAAGAATTAATTCTGGAGAGCAAATACCAGTGTTTATAAATCCACAGAAGTAAATGATTTTTAGGCAGGGAGACTATATAGGGGAGTAATCCACTTATATGGACATGAAGTAATAAATAATACTACCAGGCTTCTGAGGTTGGAGGTGAATAGGATTGTTTGAATCCAATAAATGTGACTTGGACAAAAGCACCATATTTTTATGACTAGGTTAAAGAAAGAAAGAAAAAAGTCAATATTTGATTATTTTTCTGTGATCTTCAGTGAAAAAGCTAGTTGGCTGTAAGAACTCCTTATCTATTATATTCAAAGTAAAAAATAGAGATGAGAAGTAGGATGTTTCCTTCTTAAATAAGCATTTTATAGTTTTTTCTTTAAGGAAGCTATTTGATATAGGACATCAGTTGTCTTTTTATTATTTTACTCAAACATATAACTGATTTTGTTTATCTTAGGAAGCTACTTAATCTTACATGTTGTGGTATTTTTGGTATTCCCTTTAAGTTTTCAAAAACCAGTAATATAAAGGGAATATGCTTCTGCTGATAGAATATGCTCCATTATTAATTTTTTATTTATCATAGTGGAAAATCCTAGTAGATGGAGAATAGTAACATTATTACATACACAATTTTTTGATAAGCTGTAGTACATGAATAATGTAAAAGCAAGTTTTAAAATCCTGAGTCAATATTATAAATACAAATTCTAGGCCCTAAAGCTGAAATTTCAAGGGACAGTCTTCTTGTCCATTATTCACTGCAAAAATGTACATATCTCTAATGGGAAAACCACTTCTATCATGCAGTACAGAAGATGTGTGAGTCTTAGTTCTGTCTATGCTAATTTCTATCACTATAAGTTTGTAGGTTTGGTTGTTTTGGGACTCATCTTGGATAGTTTCTGTGTTTGAGTTTGGTCTGTAGATGTACACTATATGGAAACAAGCTTAATCTTTTCTTCTATAGGACTTTAGAGTCATTTCAAAGATATGAGTTGAAATGTTGTGATAGCCAACCTACAGCCATGGGTTCTGATTCAAAAATAAGACCAGACTATAATACTAACAAATGGTTACTGTTCAGTTTTTTGTTGCATTTGTTTTTGTTTCCAAAACAAATAGAATGAATAATAGTTTATTAACATTGACCCCTAAGTCATCCTGTTTTGGGTGTATGACATATACATTTTAAAAGCTGTAAACACTTCAAGTGTGAGCTAATATGTTTTTCTCTGATTAACACTTTTGGCAACAAATCCTTTATATTCTAGAAAAAATCAAACATAGAAATAATTAAATGAATTCTAAAGCACTTTGACACTAGTGATACCTTAGAAGGTGAGGCTTCTCAAATTTCTTATGGTAGGCATGAAAGAAAGTCATTTCTCTATTTGGTATTAGATGTGTAAATTTACCTTTATTAGCTATATTTTAAAATTATATAATACTAATGAAAACAATGAGAAAATTAAAATTAGTATATATGAAAAAAATTAGCCAAACTAATTTTATCCAAAAAAATCTTAGATAACTTCAAATTTTGACATATATAAAACACCATGATTATTATGCACTTTTATTATCTTTGCCAATTATCCTTAACAATTTCTAAGTCACCACAATTAAACAGATTTTTCATTTCATGCTGTACAGTAACAACTCATTAGTGTCTATAATGGCACTTGAATCCAATCACCATATTAAGCACTGACCTATTTCCAGAATGGTTCAAAGAATGTGATACATATATTTGGATTTTGATAGTCTTAGATTCCGGCAAAAGGTAACATTATGGCCGGTAAAATTAATATTGGAACAATGAGTTTAATTGGCCACTAGACAGTAAGCAAATAAGATGTCAAAAATCCATGTAACTTAGTAGCCCATTAAACCTAATGTATCTATATCCTATATAAGCCAAAGTATGAGAATAAAATTCTATTTTTGGTAATCATCATCATCCTTTATATGTGAATACAGTTTGTAAAAATGCATAATCTGAAAGATTTTAAACTATTTCATTTATTTGACTACATAGAAATAATCATAATCTAGCACCTAAAAAGTAGATGCAATTGATCAGTTCTAGAGAGATTATGTATCTAAATGTGAAAACAAAATAGTTAATATTTATTAAAATATCTTTTCATGATGCTAGAGTAGCCAAAGATTTCTTAAATAGGACATGAAAATCATTAACCATAAAAGAAGTAATGAATTGGACTATATTAAGATTAATAACATCTCTTCATCAAAATACATGATTAGGTGAAAAAACAAATTACAGCATGGGTGTAAACACTTCCAATGCATCAAGGGGTAAAAATTTGAACAGACACTTCACAAAATGGATACCCAAATACTTGATAAATATATATAAAATGTTTCAGTTTCATTCATCATAAGAGAAATGCAAAATGATTCTATAGTGAGGTAACAACACATCTATCAAATGGCTAAAATGAAAAGGAGAGAAATTGCCAATTGTTTCAAGGATGTATAGCAATTAAAACTCTTGTTCAATGCTGTAAAGAGCATAATTCCATTTACAATAGCATAAAAATGAATAAAATACTTAGTAACAAGTTTAGCAAAATAATTAGAAGTAATTCCACACTCACTTTAAATAATAAAATGTTGATTCCAATTGTACTGTTTTAAGTCACATGTGTTTGTAGTTATACTCAGCACAATCACTATAAAAAACTACACAGATACACTCAAAACATTATAAGTAAATCAAGCTAGAGTCCTTAAGTATGTTCAGGTTACTTAAAGGAAAGCAAGAAAAGATAAAGAGAGGAATGAAAACCAATGGAGATAAAAATAAGTACCAAAATGCAGACTTAAACGCTAACATAACAATTGCTTCAAACACCAGTCAAAGAACAGAGTTTGTCAGAGTAGATAAAACAATACAATATATGCTGCCTGCAAGAAACTGATTTCAAATTCATCTGTATAGGAAGTTTAAAAGTAAAAAGATAGAAAAAGATATGTCATGTAAATACTAATCAAAAACGGATACTAACAGTAGTATGTTAGTATCTGACCAAGTAAAACTTAAAAGCAAAGAAAATTACTAGAGACAAAGAGGGACATTACATAATGACAAAAGGTCAATGTACCAGGAAGAAGAAGAATCTTAAATGTGTGTGCAGCAAGCAACAGATCCTCGAAATAAGTGAAGGGAAAACTGATATGGAGCTAAAAGGAAAAATAACAAAATCCCCAATTTTGTTTGGAGACTTCAACATGCATCTTACCCCAGCAGTTGGTAGAACTACTACACTAAAAATCAGCTAAGTATACAAGATTCGAATAACAACATCACTTACACGATGTAATAAACATATAAGAATAATCTCGATAACAGTAGAGTGCACTTTTTTTTCAACTATTCATAGAAAATCCACAAGATAGAAATTATTCTGGGCTGTTAAAGTAACTCAACAAATTTAAGAGAAGTCATTCAGAATTTGTATTCTGACCATAATGAAATCAAACTAGAAATCAATCATAGAAGAAAACAAGAAAATCTCTAAGCATGTTGAAATTAAACAACAAACTTCTATATAATCATAGGTCAAAGAGGAAGTCTCAAAAAATGTTAAAAGTACGTGGAATTGAATGAAACAAACTACAACATATCAAAGTATTTGGAATGTAGCTAAAGCAGTACTGAGAGGGAAATATATAGCAATAAATGCTTACATTAAAAAGGAGAAGGGTCTCAATAATGTTTTGAAAGAAACTATAAAAAATAAATAAATAAATGAAAACCAAGCAGAAATACACACATAATAAAGATAAAGCAGAAATCAAGGAAATTGAGCATAGGAAAACAGAGAAAATCAATAATACTTAAAGCTGGTTCTTCAAAAAGAGTCAATATAATTGGTAAATCTTTACAGCGTAACTTGATAGAGAGCATCTAGGAAAAAATATAGAAAAAATATAAAAACCACTAATATCAAGAATGAAATACAGGACATTAATTCAGATTCTGTAGCCATTTACAAAATACAATGAATACCTTTATGCCTATAAATTTGACAATTTAGATGAAATGGACCAGTTTCTCAAAATAACAAATTTTCAAAACACGGCCAATATGAAACAGAAAACCTGAATTGCCCTAAATTGAAGAAATTAAAACTATAACTTAAAAAGATTCCATAAAAGAAATTTCTAGGCCCAATTGTTTCAGTGGAGGATTCCACCAAACATGTAAAAATTAACACAAAGATTAAATAATCTCTTTTAGAAATAGAAGAGGAGAAGCACTTCTAGCTCATTTAAGTTCATAATTACTCTCATACAGAAATCAAACCAAGATATTATGAAAAAAAAGAAAAGTCCAGACCAATGTCTCTCATGTACTCAGAAAACAGAATTATATAAAGAGAATTTTACACTATGACCAACTGGGGCTTATTCCAGATATGCAATGCTGGTTCAACCATTTGAAAGCTAATCAAAGTAATTTATATGAATTTGTTAAAGAAAATCCAGCAGCCATTCATGATTTTTAAAAAAATTATCACCAGCTTGGGAATAGAGCAGAATTACATCAACTTATTAAAGAGCATCTACAAAAAACTATGGTTAACATCATACTTAATGGTGAATGACTGAAAGCTTTTCCTCTAAGATCAAGAACAAGGCAAGGTTTTCCACTTTAGTCACTTTAAGTTTGGTTATTTTACCATAGGCCTTAAACTCTAATTTGAACTACTTTCTTCACTGACATGTCCTTTGTAGTTTCAACATTGACATGATTTAAAGCACATACACATGAAATATGACATGATGAAATGTTAAAGAGGGTGGAAGACAGGAACAAAACACAGTTTCTTACAGTAACCACTGCTATTATTTTGTACTGTTCTGGAAGATGAACCAATGTAACAATTAGAAACACATCAAAAATGCAGTAGAATATACTGAAAAGTAAGCAGAAACAAGTTAATTCATGATTTCAGAGAATTACAAAATTAATATAAAGGCTTTTTTATTCTTTGCCCATGTAATAATTATAGCTCCCTTTCAAACTCAGATTTCAACTTGATTGTATTATCATTTGATGAACTATGGCCTTCTGGGCTGGAATTTAAGAGGCAGTATCATCTTATTTATTTAAGACACTTGTCAACAGACTAGACAGCCCCAAAATAAACCTATGCCTATATGGTCAGCTAATCTTTGACAAGGGTGCCAAACACACAATATAGAAAGAATAGATGTTGGAAAAACTGGATATCCACATGCAAAAGAATGAACTTGGATCTCTACCTTATTTCTCTCACAGAAATTAACTATAAAACCTGAAACGAGACAGCTCTTTGAAGAAAACATAGGAGAAACCTCCTTTATATTGGTTTTGGCAATGACACTAAAAACAAAGGCAAGAAAAGCAAAAGTAAACAAGTAGGACTATATCAAACTAAACAGCTTTGGCACAGCAACGGAAACAATCAACAAAATGAAGAGGCAACCTACAGAATAGGAGAAAATATTTGCAAACCACATATCTGATAATGAGTTAATATGTTAAAAATATAAAGAACGATTAGAACTCAATGGCAAAAAACCCCAAATAATCTAATTAAAAAATGGGCAAAGGTCTGAATAGACATTTTTCCAAAGAAGAAATCCAAATAGCCAACAGGTAGATTGAAAAGTTGCTGATGAAAAGATGAAAAAGGTTGTTTGACATCACCTCTGATCAAGGGAATGCGAATCAAAACCACAATAATATATCACCTCACAATTGTTAGGATGGCTACTATCAAAAAGACAAGATATAACAGGTGTTGGTGAGGATGTGGAGAAATTTGAAGCCCAGTACTCAGTTGGTGGGAATGTAAATTGGTACAGCCACTTTGAAAAACAGTATGGAGGTTTCTCAAACAGTTAAAAATAGAGCTACTGTATTACCCAGCAATTCCAGTTCTGGGTATATATCTGAAGGAAACAAAATCAGTATATCAAAGAGATATTTGTTCTTCAAAGTTCATTGCAGGATTATTCATGATAGTTAAGATACGGAAACAACCCAAATGTCCACTGATGGATGAATTATTAAATAAAATGTGGTGTATACATATAGTGGGATATTTTCAGCCTAAGGAAAGAAGGAAATCCTGCAACAACATGGATGAAGCTAGTGGACACTAGTTCTCACAGATTTTTAGTTTTGTTAAATTTATTTATTTTTCTTGAAAGTGCATTTATGGTTGCTATTCTAAAGGAATTAACTAATATTTTTTCAAATGCTCTTTTGACTTCTTGTATGGTAAAATTTTTTTTAATATAATTTATTTTATTATCATTAATTTACAATTACATGTGCAATATTACGATTATTAAACTACCCCTTCATCAGGTCCCCCCCACCAACCGCATTACAGACACTGTCCATCAGCGTAGTGAGATGCTAAAGAATCACTACTTGTCTTCTCTGAGTTGTACTGCCCTCCCCGTGCTCCCCCAACATTATATCTGCTAATCGTAATGCCCCTTTTTCTCTCTTATCCCTCCCTTCCCGCCCATATTCCCCAGTCCCTTTCCCTTTGGTAACTATTAGTCCGTTCTTGGGTTCTGTGAGTCTGCTGCTGTTTTGTTCCTTCAGTATTTTTTCTTTGTTCTTATACTCCACATATGAGTGAAATCATTTGATACTTGTCTTTTTCGGCTTGGCTTATTTCACTGAGCATAATACCCTCTAGCTCCATCCATGTTGTTGCAAATGGTAGGATTTGTTTTCTTCTTATGGCTGAATAATATTCCATTGTGTATATGTACCACCTCTTCTTTATCCATTCATCTACTGATGGACACTTAGGTTGCTTCCATTTCTTGGCTATTGTAATAGTGCTGCGATAAACATAGGGGTGCATCTGTCTTTTTCAAACTGGGCTGCTGCATTCTTAGGGTAAATTCCTAGGAGTGGAATTCCTGGGTCAAATGGTATTTCTATTTTGAGTTTTTTGAGGAACCTCCATACTGCTTTCCACAATGGTTGAACTAATTTGCAGTCCCACCAGCAGTGTAGGAGGGTTCCCTTTTCTCCACATCCTCGCCAACATTTGTTGTTGGTGTTTTGGATGTTGGCCATCCTCACTGGTGTAAGGTGATATCTCATTGTGGTTTTAATCTGGATTTCTCTGATGATTAGCGATGTGGAGCATCTTTTCATGTGCCTGTTGGCCATCTGAATTTCTTCTTTAGAGAAGTGTCTATTCATGCCCTCTGCCCATTTCTTAATTGGATTATTTGCTTTTTGTTTGTTCAGGTGCGTGAGTTCTTTATATATTTTGGATGCCAACCCTTTATCAGATACATCATTTATGAATATATTCTCCCATACTGTAGGATATCTTTTTGTTCTACTGATGGTGTCCTTTGCTGTACAGAAGCTTTTCAGCTTGATATAGTCCCACTTGTTCATTTTTGCTTTTGTTTCCCTTGCCCGGGGAGATATGTTCATGAAGAAGTTGCTCATGTTTATGTCCAAGAGATTTTTGCCTATGTTTTTTTCTAAGAGTTTTATGGTTTCATGACTTACATTCAAGTCTTTGATCCACCTTGAGTTTACCTTTGTGTATGGGGCTAGACAGTAGTCCAGTTTCATTCTCTTACATGTAGCTGTCCAGTTTTTCCAACACCAGCTGCTGAAGAGGCTGTCATCTCCCCATTGTATATCCAAGGCACTTTTATCAAATATTAATTGACTGTATATGTTTGGGTTAATGTTTGGATTTTCTATTCTGTTCCACTGGTCTGTGGGTCTGTTTTTGTGCCAATACCAAATTGTCTTGATTACTGTGGCTTTGTAGTAGAGCTTGAAGTCAGGGAGCATAATTCCCCTGTTTTATTCCTCCTTCTCAGGATTGCTTTGGCTATTCGGGGTCTTTTGTGGTTCCATATGAATTTTAGAATTATTTGTTCCAGTTCATTGAAGAAAGCTGTTGGTAGTTTGATAGGGATTGCATTGAATCTGTAGATTGCTTTAGGTAGTATAGCCATTTTGACAATATTTATTCTTCCTAGCCAAGAGAATGGGATGCATTTCCATTTGTTAGTGTCCTCTTTAATTTCTCTTAGGAGTGTCTTGTAGTTTTCAGAGTACAGGTCTTTCACTTCCTTCGTTAGGTTTATTCCTAGGTATTTTATTCTTTTTGATGGAATTGTGAATGGAATTGTTTTTCTGATTTCTCTTTCTGTTAGTTCATCATTAGTGTATAAGAAAGCAACATATTTCTGTGTGTTAATTTTGTATCCTGCAACTTAGCTGAATTCAGATATTAGTTCTAGTAGTTTTGGAATGGAATCTTTAGGGTTTTTTATGTACAGTATCATGTCATCTGCAAATAGTGACAATTTGACTTCTTCTTTACCAATCTGGATGCCTTGTATGTCTTTGTTTTGTCTGATTGCTGTGGCTAGGACCTCCAGTACTATGTTGAATAACAGTGGAGAGAGTGGGCATCCCTGTCTTGTTCCTGATCTTAGATGAAAAGCTTTCAGCGTCTCACCGTTAAGTATGATGTTAGCTGTGGGTTTGTCATATATAGCCTTTATGATGTTGAGGTACTTGCCGTCTATACCCATTTTGTTGAGAGTTTTAATCAGGAATGGATGCTGAATTTTGTCAAATGCTTTTTCAGCATCTATGGAGATGATCATGTGGTTTTTGTTCTTCTTTTGTTGATGTGGTGGATGATGTTGATGGATTTTCGAATGTTGTACCATCCTTGCATCCCTGGGATGAATCCCACTTGATCATGGTGTATGATCCTCTTGATGTATTTTTGAATTCGGTTTGCTAATATTTTGTTGAGTATTTTTGCATCTACGTTCATCAGGGATATTGGTCTGTAATTTTCTTTTTTGGTGAGGTCTTTGCCCGGTTTTGGTATTAGAGTGATGCTGGCTTCATAGAATGAGTTTGGAAGCATTCCCTCCTCTTCTATTTTTTGGAAAACTTTAAGGAGAATCGGTGTTATTTCTTCTCTATATGTCTGGTAGAATTCAGAGGTGAATCCATCAGGCCCAGGGTTTTGTTCTTGGGTAGTTTTTTGATTACCAATTCGATTTCGTCACTGGTGATTGGTCTGTTTAGTTTTTCTGTTTCTTGTTTGGTCAGTCTTGGAAGGTTGTATTTTCTAAGAAGTTGTCCATTTCTTCTATGTTTTCCAGCTTGTTAGCATATAGATTCTCATAATATTCTCTTATGATTCTTGTATTTCTGTGGGGTCCGTCGTGATTTTTCCTTTCTCATTTCTGATTGTGTTTATGTGTGTAGATTCTCTTTTTCTCTTAATGAGTCTGGCTAGGGTTTATCTATTTTGTTTATTTTTTCAAAGAACCAGCTCTTGGTTTTATTGATTTTTTCTATTGTTTATTCTTCTCAATTTTATTTATTTCTTCTCTAATCTTTATTATGTCCCTCCTT